>OY856400.1:3811672-4244172 GCA_963693495.1 Malacosoma neustria | reverse complement strand
CTGGACATTTTAGGTTGAATTTTCAATTTAAGTTGACCTCATATATCCAAAAAATGCTGCCCAAAGTCACTATTCCACGCGGACGGAGTCGCGGGCACAGCTAGTTTAATATAAAATTATAAAATTTTTTAGAAACAAGTATTTTTATACAAGTAGGGCAAGCGGTGTAGCTCGCATGCGTACTAATACTTCTGATTTTTTTTTCGATTTACTTTTTTCTGTTATTCGTCCAGCGAAGCGAGCGGATTATTATATATTTAAAATCACCACGCAACTGTGACCTTATGATGACCTTTCGTGAGTGTCCAATATTCTATCTGCATACGTATCTATTAATATGAGTTAATTTATTTGGTGATTGTGCAATATAATAAATAAATTGCACAATCATCAAAATATTTCTCTCTTCACGTTATGTGAGGCGCAACATGATAACCGAGATGTTTCGAAGCTCAAACTTCATGGGTGCCTTCAACCGCACCCAAAAACGTACCGGCACCAGTCGATAGAACAAACACTCTGGGGTGGTTTTAGTGGGCATTGCATGGGTCAATTTATTCTTAAACACGAAGATTTCTACGTCCTCCATCCTTTTTTTTAATTGCTGTAGGACAGCCTATGGGTGATTGCAACGCCAGTGGCATCGCGAATACGATGCTGTCCCATAAGGGTACAAGAACTTGGATTACTAATGCTGAAACACAACACAAGGTTATTATGGCGGCATACTTAAGACCAAAGGTGGTCGCCATCCAGACGGGCTTGGGGCCCTACCACGTAGCTAGGGTAGGTTGTTTTGTCGCCTTTTACGACAGGCCGAACCCGGCCGCAGAGGTTAGTGTGCTTAACCCTTGGCATTTTCAAAGACAAATCCTTGCCCTAGTTACAAAAAAGTAGCACTTTACTTACAAACGACGGAATTGTGGCATAAAAAAACTTTATAATGCATTCAATAGTATTGTTGCAAGATGCCACTATATTTCAGTAAAGCATCCCTTTCCTGGTATCATTTTCCTCGCCCCCGTTAATTCCGGCTCTTGTACGCATGCGCGCGCGCATCCACCTAGCCGAGTCTATTTAAAATATACAAAATGAATGGCTGCCTGAGCATCGACGCGGAACCACGCACACCTGCTATAGAAAAAACGTTGAAAACCGAACACAACTTTGCTACCGACCGTTCCCCGTGGCCGCACCAACCGGTGGTGGAAGCGCCAAGGCCGAGTCCTAGCCGATTCCTGCCACAGCTCCAATAGCGGTAAGTGCTTCATTTTGTCCTTACTGGGTTCGTGGAGATTTACGGGACGGCGTCGAGTGAGCCGGAGTCAGGGTTGCTTCAGCGTTGTGGCCATTCCCAACCAAGTATATCTAGTAGCTTTAACTTAAGAAATGCCGTGGGGCCTTAGACCAAAAGTAACATACTAGGGCGGTTTGACCAAGTAATACGAAGGGAAGAATGCCATAATAATGGAAATGATAGAAATGAGAGTGAATACAGGAAGAGAGGTAGACTTAAGATGGTGAGTTGACAGCTCAAAGAATGGAAGGAGACGACATGTTGTTCCGACCCTATATATATATATATATATATATATATATATATATATATATATATATATATATATATATATATATATATATATAATCTTATATCTATAAAAATCTGGTGTCACGATGTATGTTGCCAATAAACTCCAAAACTACTGAACTGGTTTCAATCAAATTTCACTTGTACCCGTATTTTGGTCTAACTTACTGGATTGGATAGTTATAAAATGTATCAATTAATCGTTTCTTAAGCAAGTATTTATTTACTGTTTAGTTTTATGAAGTTCTCATAGATGGCGGTGTACGTTGATTCATCGATAAAATTCTTCAATATTGTTTGACATCTAGGTTGCAAATACACCCAATAGATGGCGCTGTTCGATTTTACAGGAGGGGTTTTATTTCCTCAGTTGCGATTAGAGAAATAAAATATGGCGGTACGAAGTTCGCCGGGTCAGCTAGTAGGTATATATATTTTTTATTTCTGAAGAATAGTAGACAGACAGACGCCCCACTTAATAGTAAGCAGTTACCGTCGCCTGTCTATAATTGCAACGCTATGGGCACCGTGAACACGCTGCTGTCCTATAGGGGTACAGGAAACTGGCGGGTTAATGTGAGATGACGGACAACAGAGAATGGAAGGAGAGAACATTTGGTGCCGATCCCATAGTTTGAGATAAGGACAGGAAGGAGGGGACTACTAATTACAACAAAAGTGAGCTATTTACTTTACTAGTTGGCACTGTTGGAACGTCACTAGTAAACTTCACGAACTTTGAACCTTTCAAACGAAAATAAAACATTTAATTCGCGTATTCTCTAGGCATTGAAAACAGCGCTTTTGTCAGTCGATGTTTTTAAAGGTCGTGATGTGGCAATCGATGTTTCTTCGATACAACTGAATCGAACTTGAACTCAATTTAGTATAGTAGTTGTATGGTGTAATTGGCCCCACCAAGATCTTTAGTACTTCACAACACACAAGGCAGTTTACGACTTGAGCTCTTTTTCATATTATTTCAATGGTGTAAGAAGACCCACCAGGACCTTAAAAACAGACGAGTCTCTGAAATTTTCAACTTAACTCAATTTTCACACCAGTAGTATGGTGTAAGGGGGCCCTAGCAAAACCTGCGGTATGCCTTTGCTCATTACCATGGGACTTATACTTCTCTGTCGCAACCCCATAACTGGGACGTGACTGTGGTGCGTAGTCCTCGCCACCAGCTCCCTCCAGATACTTCTGTTTTGCACCATCCGGATGGTGTTTTGAAGGGTGGCTCCCGTAGCGTCCCGAACCGTATATATATATATATATATATATATATATATATATATATATATATATATATATATATATATATATATATATATATATATATATATATATATATATACACAAGAATTGCTCATTTAAAGATATTATCAAAACAATGATCAAAAGGTTTGCTAGGTAAATCATTAGCATCTAAATTGGCTTGGAAGCTGAACCCAATCACTGTCGACTTATAACACTTAAGCCGGAACACAACACATGGTTATTACGGCGGCATGTTTTAAAACCATTTGCCATCCAGTCGGGCTTGAAGTCCTGCCACCTAGCTGAGATCGTTTTGTCGACAGGTCACCCTCGACCACAACGGTCAGTATCCTAAGTCCGCCCCAGTACGGAAAAAAAACTAAGCACCGTTTCTAACACGCTATTATTTTATATGCTGCGTTAACTGCCATTAATTTATATAAACGCGGCACTGTTTCCGTGATTGTTTTCTATACTATTAATATTTATGAAACTTCCGATATATAACTTCAAGGCGTTCCACCACATCACCTCAAAACTATATTTAACAAAACGCTGACAAGGATCTAAGAAGTTGAAGAATTAAGTCCTAGGTAGCTGGGGTTATTTGTTACCTTTTCCGACAGGCCGCCCCCGGCCGGGGTCAGTATTCTTAATGCGGCCCTGCCCTGCGGGAGCATCGAAGATCAAATCGACGCGACTCGCGGATATCTTTTTACATTTTGAACGAATGAATGACAAGAGGGGAGCGTTGAATGTCACCCCTGACATTTGCTTAAATACCATTAAATTGATTGGCGTGAGTGCGACTTGATTTCATTCGATAGAATATTGAAACCGCCTTCGGACTTATGTCCGCGACTGTACACCAGAATACATAATACAGAGGGGTTATATATTAAGTAACAGAGTTCAACGAATAATTTATATATATGTATATTAAATATCTAAAATAAAATCTATTACAAAATTAATAATCATAAAACACGTAATTATGTAATTCCGTTACAAGAATTGCTTTCTTTATTCAAATTTTGATAGTGAAAGCATTAAGTCGGCGTTCGAATTTTAAAAAGTCATTTTTTATACAGTAGGTGGAAATAGAAACCATTTAAATTGGCTAATAATCGGAGCTTATTAAGGTGTAGGGGTCCTACCAAAACGTAATCCCATGTCAAGCTCACCTGCAAACCAGTACAACCTACTGAATAACGGGTAACGAGACAGCTGCGATTATTAAAAGATACAACAGATGGAGACCTACCCAGAGTTAACTGGTTACATTCCCACAGTGGTAAATATCTTCAATCCGCTTGGATAAGCGCTGTAGAAACAGGTCAGGAATCAACCAGCAGCAGTACTTTATTTTAATATATCGCACGCTTAATCATAAACTGACCTAACTCAAAAAACCTGTTTTTTGGGAAATCGCAAAAAACGTTTTGTCATTTACGACTTATCCCATATATTGACTTATAACTAAATAACTCAGTGTGGGAAAGAGATATCGAAATAAATCTTATTTTGGCCGATATTATTTCACTTTAGATTTAAATCGTAATCGGTCAGTTAATGATTAAGCGTGCGATATTTAAAATAACTAATCTAGTGGAATACATTCAACATATAAAGGTAAACAGTTTATATAAAGCAGAAGTGTAACTTCAGAAAAGCAGATATTTCATATATTAGTGTATAAAAGCTACTAAAGCCCGAACAAAGACACGGAGAGGAAGATTATAGGAAACACTGTATACTTGCATTCTATCTCATTCTCTCGATAAATCCTTTTTTTTTCTATAGGCCAGCAGGCAGGCTGACGGCCCGCTTAAAATTTAACACGCGAACACGCTACTGTCCATAGGGGTTAGGAACGCAGGGCACTAATGCCGGAATACAACACAAGGTTATTATGACGACATACTAAGACCAAAGGTGGTCGCCATCCAGACGGGCGTGGCGCCTTACCACGTAGCTAGGGTTGTTTTGTCGCCTTTTACCACAGGCCGACCCCACCCGCAGAGATCTGTATTCTTTCTCCGCCCCTGCATGGATAAAAAGACATTTATGAATATGTTTGTCTGTTTTTGGTGTCGCTTTTTCGTTTCATCCAATTTTCAGATTACAACAGTGCTAAATAAAATTCACTTCAAGAATTATACGGTCGGAAAATCTGTCCCGGGCAACGAACTGCGAATTTTATTTGGTGAATTATTAGTGCTCGATATCCGTCGAAATACGTTAAAGGTGACACCACATAGCGTTACTTTAATTTTATTTACGTTATACCTATTTACCAAATAATTTTGAACTACGCTAATAATTGAGATCAATGTACTGTATATCAGTAAATACTATATTTGCTAATTAAACTTTTAACTTCGCATACTTCATTTCGTCTACAACAGCTGCATTCATGGCATATTGCCGACCTTCGTAGCGTAGCGGCTAACGCTCTTCGGAACGTCTGTGGAGGTCACGGCTTCGATTCCCGTGTATAATATGTATTTATTTAGTCAATAAAAGCATATATGTAGCATATTAGTTATCTTGTACCCATAACACAAGTGCTATGCTATTAACCACTTAACAGTATGCAGTTACCATTGCCTATGAACGTTTGCGACGCTGGGGACATCGTGAACACGGTACTGTCCACAGGGGTTAGGAACCCGGGGCACTAATGGCGGAACACAACACAAGGTTATTTTGGTCGCATACATGTAGACCAAGTGTGGCTGCCATCCAGACGGGCTTGTGACTCTACCACGTAGTTAGGGTTGTTGGGGTGTTGGTGTAGGGGTGTCGCCTTTTACGACAGGCCGCAGGAGTTAGTGTTCATATTTATTAAATTGTGTAGCTTCACTAGCGCCGCACTTTGGCGGGTTTTTTAACTATACATTGAAGCGCACATCTGTACACTTTTTTTGCCAGGTTATGCAGGTAGCAGTACTATTCCAAATTCAAACGAAACTACGTAACCAATTAAGCACTATCAAATTTAAAAATAGAAAGTATTTCTTAATATTCGATTCGATTAAATAATTTGGTAACGATTAACATATAAATCAGCGATGACGGATTGCTAAATGTCAATGTCACTGTCAATGATGTGAAATTTCGATTCTTAATTGCCAATTCGGTCCGGTTTCACTTGTTTTTTTACTACGAGAAAACTCTTTTGATATACTTTTTATTTATGAGTAAAAACAAGTACACGGTGACAGAGTTGCGAGCTAAATTGCTCCGGATTTTATTTATATGACGTCATTACTAAATCATTTTTATTTGCATATTAGTATAAGGGTAGTAAATTATGGGAAGTTTAAAAGTAATAAATAGACCTTATCCGTGCAGGGGCGGAGAAAGAATACTGACCTCTGCGGCCAGGGTCGGCCTTTCGCAAAAAGCGACAAAACCCACCCTAGCTACGTGTTAGGACCCCAAGCCCGTCTGGATGGCGATCACCTTTGCTCTTAAGTATGCCGCCATAATAACTTTGTGTTGGGTTCCGGCATTAGTCTCTACCCTTATAGGGCAACAGCGTGTTCGCGATGCCACTGGCGTTGCAAACGCCCATAGACGACGGTAAATTCTAAGCGGGCAGTCAGCCTGTCTGCTGTCCTACAGCAATAAAAAAAGACAAGCGCGATATGGCCATATACGAGTAATGCGAATTACGCTATCTCCGTGCAGGGGCGGAGTAGGGGGGGGGGCGATCGTAAATGGCGACCCTAGATGTTTCTCCAGCATAAGTGACCACGTTCTAGTACCACTAGGCAGTTAGCCGCATGTTAGGGTTGTTTCGTCGCCTGTTATGACAGGCCGACCCTGGCCGCAAGGGTTAGTAATCTTACACCACCCTACACGGAAACTTTTTACTCTCGCTCTTTCTTCTTAGTTCTCTTTACATTTACTCTTCATAGGTGATTACAACTATTGTATTAACATAAATAGTTTGACTAAACTTTAGAACTTGACTAGACTTTAATGTAGACAGTTTACATTCTATGTAAAAAAAATTAATAATTCAACAACAATTATTATAAATAATAATAACAACCTTGAATACATAATAATCCTATATCCAGTTGCGAAACAAGAATAATTTGCATTGAAATAAAATGTCTCAAAACAATTTTATAAGTATGTATAACTGGTAATTGTATAACTGGTCCGACAAACGTTGTTCTGCCACATAAATTAAAAACAAATTGGATATGATTTCTCTAAAATCTGTTCTTAGTGAGCATCTACAATGCTAAATTTCAAGACAATCGTGTGTATAGTTTTAGTGATCCCTTAATGAGTTTTTTTTACGCCTTACGCTCAAAATGTCACATGTCACAGATATGCTAACAAACATCGTGAAGTTATTCTGTTGAAATAACATAAAAATCGGATAGGTTTACATTACTTTGTCCTGTAAGTTATGTAGATTTTTTTAATAAAATAAACAAACCCTATTTCAGAATAAACTTTACACAAAAATGTTATTGAGCAAAATTTTTATCATCAAATCTGCGCTTTCTACAAAGTAATAAGTTATCCGGCCGGGGTCGACCTGTCGTAAAAGGCGACAAAACAACCCACCCTAGCTACGTGGTAGGGCCCCAAGCCCGTCTGGATGGCGACTACCTTTGGTCTTGTGTTGTGCTCCGGCATTTGTGTTCCGACAGCAGCGTGTTCGTGATGCCACTGGCGTTGCAAACACCCATAGGTGAACAGTAACTGCTAAATTCTAAGCGGGCCGTCAGTTTGTCTACTGCCCTACAGCATTAAGAAAAAAAGTAATAAAGATTAATTTCTGAAAATTGCGTTTTTTTTATTAAACTATTGAAGAGCAAAACGTCAAATGGCAGTTTTGTAGTTCATCACACGCCCCATAAAAAGTCTTCAGTAAATTTTTTTATATTATCATTATATACAAAATTACAGACGTGAAAAATTCCATATAAGTAGGAAAATGATAGAAATTAGAGCGATGGATACAGAAGGAGAGTCCATCAATCTTTTCTTTGGTGTAGGCCGTTTGCGTCATTCATTCATCATTGCGTAAAAGAGTGTGAATGTTCAGATGACGGCTAACAGAGGAGAGTGGAAGGAGGGAACATGTTGTGCCGACCCCTATAATGTGGGATAAGGGCAGGAGGAAGAAGATAAAAAGTTACAGACGGGGTATTTAATAAATGTTGTTACAAATTCATCATCATCTTTGCGTTGCATCCCGGTTGCAGCCCAAACTCTCGCTTCGGCGCCCGGGGTCCGCTTTCCGACTTTTTCTTCTCCACTTCGCACGGTCTTCAGCATCCCTGGTAGTGAGCCCATTAGCACGCATATCACCCCTTACGACGTCAAGCCAGCACTTTTTGGGTCTACCCCTCCTGCCGGGGCCCGGCGGAGGCGGCATGGCCAGACATTTGTTACCCACATAAGCATCCGGTTGCCGTAAAACGTGGCCGTACCAACGGAACCGACACTCTTGTAATTTATCCGCAATGTCACGGACATGAAGACTACCGCGAATGCGGGAGTTCCTAACGCGGTCCTTCCGCGTCACTCCACACATCCACCGCAGCATATTCATCTCCGTGACACGCAGCTCTTGCTTGTGTCGCTCTAACACCGGCCACGCTTCACAGCCGTATAAAAGGACAGGCCTAATGATGGTTTTATAGACCTGTCCCTTCAACTTTACCGTGTTGTTACAAATTATGTGAAAAATATTTAATCTGGCGGTCAATAACACGAAGAGCAACGCCCTCGATACCTGTTCTTACCCACGGACCCTGATTTGAGTTACCTGTTACAAACGTAGAGCCATATTAAAAAGTAATTCAACTGGGTAATCCGCAAAAAAGTTTTTAGAGGGTAACTGCTCACTATATACTATTTTCGGCTTCATAAAAATAAAAGCACAAAAAACCACTAAGGTTTTCTGTACTGTTATTAAGTTACCGTCGCATATTGATTGCGACATCATCGCTAACACGCTACCGAAACTAGAACCTGGATGACTTATAGACTACGACACAAGCTTATTATGGCGGCATATTTAAACAGGGGTGCCATGGTGGCTTGAATCCACCACCTAGCTTTTTCTTATTGCTGTAGGACAGCAGACAGCTGACGGCCCGCTTAGAATTTAGCAGTTAACGTCGCCTATGGGTGTTTGCAATGCCAGTGCCATCGCGAACACGATACTGTCCCAGAAGGCTACAGGAACTTGGGTAACTAATGCCGGAACACAACACAAAGTTATTATGGCGGCATACTTAAGACCAAAGGTGGTCGCCATCCAGAAGGGCTTCCAAGATTTTTAAACGGTGGGTTGTTTTGAAGCCTTTTACGTCAGGCCGTAGGTGTCAGTATTCTAATTCCGAACACGGAGAAAATACAAGTACTTTTCTTAATATTCTAATTTTAAAATGCAAAACTGAGATTGTTTGTTTATTACGCTTTCACGCCTAAGCCGGTGAACCAATTTTGATGAATTTCGGTATAAATTGGACCTTGGAGAAGGACATAGGCTACTTTTTCACAATGGCGATAATTTCTCCATAATTATAATTACTAGTCCACCTCTATCATCATATCTCAAGTAATAAAAATGGCCTTTAACTTATTGATTTTATTTATTTTGACAAAATATTTATAATTAAATTAAACAGATAAATTGCAGGAGTGTCGGCTCCGCTGGTACGGCCATGTTTTACGGCAACCGGATGCTTACGTGGGAAACAAATGTCTGGCCATGCCGCCTCCGCCGAGCCCCGGCAGGAGGGGTAGACCCAAAAAGTGCTGGCTTGACGTCGTAAAGGGTGATATGCATGCCAATGGGCTCACTACCAGGGATTCTGAAGATCGTGCGAAGTGGAGTAGAAAGAGTCGGAAAGCGGACCCCGGGCACCGAAACGAAAGTTTGGGTGGCAACCGGAACTAACGCTAGGATGATGATGATGATTTATAATTAAATAAATACATAAATCAAATATAAATGCAAAAAAAAATATTGAACGAACTTTAATTTTTTCGTAGTATATTCCAAATTTCCATGACGAAAAATGGCGTCATGCCCATTGCAGTACTTAGTAGTGCTTCGTGTTGGACAAAATATTTCATCATAACCGGTTAACCCAGACTCTCATCCAGTCTTGGTCCATCCAACCCGCAGCAGGCACGTGTTAACATTACACCACGGAGGTCCCTATTAAAATCGATCATTGCTGATTGCTCAAGTGTACGAAGTTTGTTATTATTACCGTAATGAAGTGTTTAATAATCATATAAATAATTGGAGCGAAAAACTGAACGTGTTACTTACAATCACTAGGTAGTTCAGATTTACTTTGTATGGACATATAACGCTAGGCGGAGCGGGAGCGAAGAAGTCAGCTCCCATCCCGCCAACGCCGGAGGGTGTCCAACGACCTCCATCCGAAGAAACCATGACCCCGGCCTGTGGACGAGGCCGGCTAAAATACAAGAGGCGAGCCGAGCCACTCTGGGCCACGAAAAAGGCCGGCCAGTTATGCATTGATCCAGGCACTAGGCGATAGAAAAATATAGGGGTTTTTAGTTGGTATCGGAATCCAACATACCCTCAACACGGGGGACTCGGAGGACTCGAAAAGAGTTACAAAAGGAAAGGAAAGACCTTGTGACAAGGGTATTTCTAGGGAGCAGATGGATACAGAAGGAAAGGCAGCTCGGGCCACCGTCTAGAGTGCACGGCTTCTCCAAGCCAGATTGGTGGGTTATGAGTTTCCTTCACCATCAGCACTTGGCATGCTATGTGCACATTAGCAAAGAAAAAACTGTCTAAGTGCATACCACCGTGGGATTCGATACCGGGACATTAAAATTGATCATCAAGTGTCACTGAGCTACCTGATACTTAATAGTAAAAAATAGTGTACTAACACACAAAGGTAAATTCAGACAGTTTTCTGTACAGAGACGGCGTAATAATACTGACCCGACCTAGGTCAGCCTGTTGTAGGCGACGAAACAACCCAAGCTAGGTGGTAGGATACGCCCGCCTGGATGGCAACAACCTCCGGTCTCAAAACATGCTGCCATAATAACATTGTGTTCCGGCATAATTGACCCAGGTTCCTGGCATCGCAAACATCCATAAGCGACGGTGGCTGCTTACTATTAAGTGGGCCATCAGTCTGCAGGTCCTCAGCATAATAAAACACTTTCACGTGCATTTAATTACATTTTATTTAATTAAGTTTCACATTGATCCGTGTTAATGCTTTTAAATCACAGATTTCATCTCGTGTTCCGCCACCGTGAAGTGCAATGTTAAGATCGTCCGCAACCAAGAGCAACCGAGCGATCGGAGCAACTAGACGACTCTGCGAGCGGGTTTCTCATTTCCGCTATCATAGTAAACAATTACTTTTAGCAAAAAAATAAATACTTTTCCTTCTTCACTTCTTACGGACTTCAGTATCCTTGGTATTGAGTCCACTAGCACGCATATCACCTTTTACGGACGTCACGCTAGCACTTTTTGGGTCTACTCCGCCTACTGGGGCCCAGCGGAGGTGGCACACCCAGACATTTATTCCCCACGTAAGCAGCCAGTTTCTGTAAAACGTGGCCATACCAACGAACGTGACACACCTACAATTTCACGGACATAAAGAATGCCGCGGATGCGGCGTGCTCATGCAATCATCTCCATGACACGCTGTTCCTGCTTATATGCTCACGGCAATATTCAATTATAGTACATATTTGATTGTCAACTCTGACATGCATTGGTTATGCGATTTTTCTCGCCTAATGTACATATAATGAACGTGTACCGACGAGGAAGGAAAATATCGTGAAACCTGTATACCAATATCACCGGTATACTTATACCCGCTATTCGGCCTTGGATAAGCTTGCAGCTATACTGTGCGTTCCCTCTAAGGGGAAGCTACGTTATGTATATAGAAAGAAGAAAGAAAGAAAGAAAAAATATTTATTTCTAAAAGCGACACATACAGATAGAAGTATACACAAAAACGCTATGCCGCAATTTGTAAATGAGGTTAGCACTCAGCATTTTGCTGTGTCAAAACGTAGTTCGACACAACACTGATTTTCAGTGCCCACCTCCTAAGACCACATATGTCGCGACCCATAACACTAGAAAAAATATTTATAAAGAACTTATATTATACAAGGAATAAATATAACGTACCTAAAAATCAGAATAATATTTAGGATGTAATAATAATATTAAAAAATTATATAAATAAAACAATGAATAGGAAAGAAAAGAAAAAATACCTAGCCTAAAATATATAATACCTATATAATTACATTTTAAAAAATTTCCATTTTATTGACCTTATACCGATGAACATTTACAAAAACATGTAACGAAGTTGTATCAGATGAGTTTCTTTGCCTGCCATTATGGTGCAACTAAACAAGCAAATACTGCATACATTCACGTGATCCACATCACTTAAAATTTGACATATATATAAAAGGAACCCACATACCGTCTTCCCGTCTTCTCATCCCTTCATCGTCGGCACGTGACACTTGTTATAGTATGCATATTATACGAGAAACTGCCTAAACAGTGCATGATATCGTTAGATTCAAACCCGGAACCGCTAGATTGATCTCCGATCGTACTGGATCACTGGGCTGCCACGTACCTGTATATTATATATTCCTGTCTAGCTAATGTCATGGCACCTCCAAATTTTTTATTGCTCTATGAACATAGCTTGTGGTCAGCCAACCGTAAGCATAACAGATTTAGCGCCATCTTTTCACTGTGATAAAATCGTATAAGAATTATTATCACCAACATCAAGACTTCCATGCAGGGGCTGAGTAAAAATACTGAACTCTGAGGCAGAGGTCCACCTGTCATAAAAGGCGACTAAACCTTTTACTTATAAACCCTTGGTTTATAAGTATGTCATCATAATAACCGTCATAAACGGCATTAGTGACCCAGGTTCCAGTACCCCTATAAAGACAGTTTCGTCTTTCCCGGAGTCCCATATACCCCTTGATTGGAGTCTTTCCTCGAAAAAACATGTCTTTCACTCACATTATAAAATACCCAATATGCGTTTTTTTTTATTGCTGTAGAACAGCAGACAGGCTGACGGCCCGCTTAGAATTTAACAGTTACCGTCGCCTATGGGTGTTTGTAACACCAGTGGCATCGCGAACACGCTGCTGTCCCATAAGGGTACAGGAACTTGGGTCACTAATGCCGGAACACAACACAAGGTAGGAGGCATAAGACCAAAGGTGGTCGCCATCCAGACGGGTTCGAGGCCCTACCACGTAGCTAGGATGGATTGTTTTCTTCGATCAATAATATTATTAGTATTCTTTCTCCGCCCCTGCACGGATAGAGAGATGCCTAAAGTGCTCCAAATAATAATATTTAAAACATAATTAAAACATGAAACAATGCAACACAAAAGAACAAATTAAATATTTTCAAGCAATATTCCTTTTTTAAAAACAGTATAAAAGTGCCAAAAGAATAGAGTCGCGCTGCTATTGAATTGATCTTCTTTTATGTACAGACACGTATTTTTCTCATATTTACTGGAGAGTGAAGAAGCCGGAGATATTTTTAGTAAGTATAAAGTTAAATAGATTGCATTTAAAATATATGCGTGCGAGCGTGCGTACGTGTGTGTGTGAGTGCGTCTGTTTCATCACTTACGACCTTCTCTTTTGACGCTACATCTTTTTAACGCAACAGGTACAATAAATAATGTATTAATTCAAGAACGCCCAATTAATAATAATAAAGAAATAAATATGCTGGCACAATTCATACACCGCCATCTAGTCCCAAAGTAAGCATAGCACTTGTGTTACGGATACTAGACAACTGATATACTTCATAATTATATACTTTTCTTTTGTAAATAAATACATATTATACATAACCTAACGTTGCCAACCGTCCTGTTTTCCCAGGATATGTCCTAGTTTTTGTGGTGTCCTGGGATGTCCTGGATAGTTTTTAAGTAGCATCCTGTTTTTTAATATTCAAATACTTATTAACCTCTGTGGCTGGGGTCGACCTATCGTAAAAAGCGACATAATCACTCTGGCTACGTGGTAGAGTCACAAGCCCCTCTGGATGGCTACTATCATTGGTTTATAAGTATGCCGCCATAATAATCTTGTGTATGTCTATAGGACAGCAACGTGTTCGGGTGCCCCTAGCGTCGCAAACATACATAGACGATAGTACTGCTTACTATTAAGTGGGCCGTCTGCTGTTCCGCAGCAAAAAAAAAAAACTAATTCTAACTAAACCTACTTTCACTACGAATTAATATAAGTATTGCAACTCTATTACAGCGTCCTGTTTTTAAACTAAATTGTCCTGGTTTTTCCAACATCATGTCATAGTTTTTTAAATTTGGGGTTGGTAACCCTAACATAACCCAGATGCGAGACGGGAATCGAATCCAAGATATAACAAATTTTTTTTAGGAATTTGCCTTACAAGTATCTCGTCGGCACTCCCCTATTCTCTTCGAATACCGCTTTTCCTGGCCAGCAGCGGCATCATCAGCATACCACGCCAATCTGAGTACTGGCATGTGTAGCAACCCATTTGTCGACTTTTTCGACTCACTAAAAACAGATGTTCCCCTATGACACGTATCATACGTACACTACCTGCTAAATACTGTGTTACAACACGATTCTATGCAATGTTTATTAAATGGATTGCGAGTGAAGCCGATAACTTTCCCTAGTATTCTTGCGTCATTGATTAGTACCGGTAGACCAATGTCAATTGATTACGTCATAATTCCGTTTTTATCCGTGCAGGGGCGGAGAAAGAATACTAACCTCTGTGGCCGGGGTCGGCCTGTCGTAAAAGGCGACAAAACCACCCGCCCTAGCTACGTGGTAGGGCCTCAAGCCCGTCTGGATGGCGACCACCTTTGGTCTTCAATAACCTTGTGTTGTGTTCCGGCATTAGTGACCCACGTTCCTGTACCCTTATGGGACAGCAGCGTGTTCGCGATGCCACTGGCGTTGCAAACACCTATAGGCGACGGTAACTGCTAAATTCTAAGCGGGCTGTGAGCCTGTCTGCTGTCCTACGCAATAAAAAAAAAATAAAAAAATTCAACGGTTTACATACTTAAGCGGCTGCAAAAATTCAAAACATAGCAAGCGACAAATTTTTCAAATTCCTTTTTTTAACACTTTTTTTAACTTTATCTGTATGTATCTTACTCGTATGTAACGGAATTTTCGGACTCGATTTTTATCCAATTTGAACTACCAAAAAAATACAAAATTTTACTTACTCAAGACCTGATGACAATAGACAAATTTAATAATTTTGTCCCATAGTCCTTATCAGGATTAACGGTTTCTTTTCTGACGGAAGATGGTGTTAAATGAATAAAAACATTTACCGATTTCGATTGGTTTAAAATACTAAAAAACACGATTTTATAGTTATAATAATAATAAAGCGTTTTATTTCTAAACCACATTGCACAATATAAATTTTTATAAAGTTCGTACACATAAATGTTTAATTTTCATTTTGTAATTTAGATCCCATCCGGGTAAACGCCTCCTCCATCTCCTTCCAAATGTCTCTATTTTTTGCCTTTTGAGGCCAGTCTCTTCCTGCCACTAACTCAATGTCATCTTTCCATCTTTTTCTTGGTCTGCCTATTTTCCTCTTTCCTGTTGGGCCATTCCAAGTTGTGGATTTTAATGTCCATCTTGGGTCAGAACATCTAGCAACATGGCCTGCCCACTGCCATTTCATTTTCAATGCGAATCCCAGAGCATCTGTAAGTTTGGTCTTCTGACGAATAACTTTATTTCTAATTTTAGATATCCTTCGTATTCCCAAGATACTCCTTTGCGATTTTATAGTTAATCATACTAAAAAGTTAAAATTAATTATAGTTAAAAAAAACTAAATAACACGCTTTTAAAAAGTAAGTAATAATGCTTAACATAAGAATAAAATTACTGACGAGAAAATTAATATCATTGTTCTAAAAGACCCCACGCTCGATATCAATCGGAGTTATAATTTTTTACTAGTTTCATTTCAAAATGCAGTTAGTTTTAAAATATCGTACATTATTGTCGGACATTTATTTCCTCGTCAGTTATTTTATTCTTTATTTCTTTGCATTTTTCGTTCTAGCGAAGTCTGAACATGATCCAATCCCTATTAAAATTTATTTTTGTCAGTTACTGTGTTTTGAATTTGGGACACCATACGGATAATGCCCGTGAATTTATGTGATAGGATAATAGCAGTTTTTTGCCGCTTCTTCTCCTTATTAATAGCCAAACACGATGTGACGCGGTGGTAACTTGAGTTTCAAATAAGAATAGGATCGACTTTGCGCCATGTTGTGACGTCATAGCATAGGTTTTTATAATATTTATTCCACTAACTGTTTAAAATAAAATTAGGTATGTTGATTGTATTTATGACTTCAATTCCACTCACCATTCGCAAATAAGGTCTCGTTCCAAACCATACTTTTCTAGTGACATTTGACAGATAAAGGTCATTGACGTTCCTATTCTTATTTGAATCGCATTGTAGTTTATTTTGCAATGATATTTTAATAAAAAAAATATTCTACATAGGAACTTATTTAGTATAAAAAAATTGAGTTTAAGATCAGGGGTGGTAGAACCTAGCTGCAATATTTTGTCGCTTTTTACCACACGCCGCAGGAGTATTTTTACCCCGCCTTATTGCTCGAACAAATTAACAATTATTCACGGATATAAGGGATTATTCACAATATGAAAATTAACATAATATTGTGTGATTGTGTGCGTGTGTGTGAGATATGTGCAGGGGCGGAGTAATAATACTAACCCCTGCGGCCGGGGTGGTCCTGTCGTAAAGGAATACAAAACCCTAGGTAAGGCTAATATGCCGCCATAATAAACTTGTGTTATGCTCCGTCATAACTGACCCAGGTTCCAGTTCTACGAGGAATGCAGCGTGTTCACACGTGACAGTAACCGCTTACTATTAAGGGCCATTAGCCTTTCTGCTGTTCTTCAGAAGAAATAAAAAAAAATCAAGATAGGCAATCGTATACTTATAAAAGAGTACCAACCTTACGCAAACACTTATCATGGTTCAATAGATTAGTTCGCGCCAATCACGCATGCCACTATCACGAGGTTAAATTTCAAAATGGCGGCAAACATAATTATTGCAAATTAATTCCACTGATTTATTATATTCGTAATGGACTTGTTCGACAGTAAATTGAGTCATCTATGACTTGGAAATGCGAATAAAAACATCCTGGCATCCGCTTTGTTGGCAAACAGACCTTAAAGTCTCCATCGTGTAGGGACACTTCCAACGCGCTGTCATATTCAGACAAATTAACTGCTAACGCGCTTCTGTACGCTTACGGAGGTCATGGATTCGAATCCAGTCTCGCGCCTAGGTGTTTATATACCATATAATACACCACAATAATCTATACAAATAAAAATTGGAGTGTCTGTTTGTAATATTAAAATAACCGCTTTTTACTAAGTGCATTCGGATGTATACACGGTACATATACCAAAACAACATTTTTTACAATTTTTGTCTGTCTGTCTGTTTGTTCCGGCTTATCTCTAAAATGGCTGCATCGATTTTGACGGGACTTTCACTGGCAGATAGTATCACTGATGTATCAAGGAGTAACTTAGGCTATTTATATTTTATTTTAGAAAAAAAAAATAGTTTTTGTTAAAATGATAAGTTTCGGAAATTTTATAATCCAATTTAAGTTGACCTCAGATTTAATTTTATATTATCAATCATTTGAAATTGGGTTTAAGCTTAGGCTGGACTTTGTAGGTTCGAACACACGTATTCCGAAGGCGCATGGCGTAGTTGCATTCGATAACACTGACTGTTTGCATTTTCATTTACTTATATTTTAGGGTTTATAGGGTTTGTAATTCAAAATAAACCGTAAGATATATCCACAAAAAATTATGCCCAGTCACTATTACACGCGGACGGAGTCGCGGGCACAGCTAGTAAAGTGTAGTAGTATTGTAGTTTTCATGTACCCATAACACAAGTGCTATTGCTACTTACAAGTTGACGCTGTGTAAATGGCACATTTATTTATTATTAGTTAACCCGGCCAACGTTCTGCCATATGAGTTAAAAAAAAGCATATGTCCTTCTCCAGGGTCCAGACTATATCTAAATTCATCAAAATTAGATCAGCGGTTTAGGCGTGAAAGCGTAACAAAGAAACAAACAAAGTGACTTTCGCATTTATATTATTAGTTAGGATTTTTTATTGCTGTAGGACAGCAGACAGGCTGACGGCCCACTTAGAATTTAGCAGTTGTCGTCGCCTATGGGTGTTTACAACGCCAGTGGCATCGCGAGCACGCTGCTGTCGCATAAGGGTACAGGAACTTGGGTCACTAATGCCGGAACACAACACAAGGTTATTATGACGGCATACTTAAGAACAAAGGTGGTCGCCATCCAGACGGACTGGAGGCCCTACCACGTAGCTAGGGTGGGTTGTTTTGTCGCCTTTTACGACAGACCGACTCCGGCCGCAGAGGTTACTATTCTTTCTCCGCCCCTGCACGGGAAAATGTTTGTAATTCCACGGCAATAAAACAAAGAAAATGTATTTATTTAGGGCTTGTTTACAAAATTATATGGTATGTAATATTTGTCCCAAATTGGTCCCAGCTCAGCATTTGCTGGTAGTATTTACCAGCGCTGATCTTCCGCTGGAGCCATTAAGTGACACCACTAACAGTCAAAAGTCTCCCAAGTTGAAAATATCCCCATTACGACGTGATCTAAGGTGTCGACACCATCAAAAATTTCAATGACAAAGACCATACGATTTCCATGAAATAATGTTTTCCTGTGATATTTCCACACATCCTCAACAACGTCATAGAATATTGAAAATACAGAAAATACGTTCATACTATATCGCTCACGAAATCACAGAAAAACTCGAATATGAAATGAATATTTGTGAAAACGGGTGACAAAGTGATGGTAAATACATATAAGTGCTCACTTGTCAACCTTTCGGCATGCAACATAGATTTGTTTTCATACATAAAATTAACAATGCACAATTAAAATCGCTAGTCATGCAGGAGCGGAGTAAAAATATTAACCTCTGCGGCCGGTATCGGCCTGTCCTAAAAGGCGACAAAACAACCCTAGCTATTAGGTAGAGCCTGGAGTCCAACCACCTCAGATCAATAAGTATGCCACCATAATAACCTTGTGTTATGTTCCGGCATTAGTGACCTGGGTTCCTGTACCCCTATGAGACAGCAACGTGTTCGCGGTAACCCTAGTGTAATTATATATCAAGGAGTGAAAGTCTAATTGTTTTATTACATAAGACTAATATATAGTGGTATTCACTATTTAGGTATACCATCCGTTCTCTCTGGGGAAAAGTTCGTGCCCGGCAATGGACGCAAGGGGCTATTATCTTTAAATATATAATAATGGGTTACATAACCTAGCATAGAAACAAAATGATACACTTTACACATACTTCTGTGCTATCCAGTGTTTTGTGACAATACGACTTCGCTATTTTATTACGAAAGATCTAAAAAAAAGACTGATATTTCAATGAAAATAATCTTGTAAGTTCTCATGATGTCAAAACTTATTGTTCGCGGAATATTTTCACACGCGGCAATTAACATTTCGTTACAACGGAATGCCAAAGTCAAGGAGGTTTTTATTAACCAGTGACAGATCTGTCTTAAGCATGTTCTGCGCCGGGATGCGGGGTGGTCAGCATACGCTCCCGCTCTTGTCAAAAAAAAAAAAAACAAAAAAAAAAACGAAAGGTTTTTTAATAGAATAATTTAATATTGGTGCCTAATAATTTAATATTGGTAACATTTAGGTCTACCGGAAAGTTCTGTCCGTTTCTATTACAAGTTTCGACACGTAAGCACAAGTTTATTTGGTGCATGTTCGGTTTTATATTTTTATCGCTTAATGTATACATACTGAAGTAGTAAATCCATACTAATATTATAAATGCGAAAGTAACTCTGTCTGTCTGTCTGTTCCTCTTTCACGCCTAAACGGCTGAACGGATTTTGATGAAATTTGGTATGGTGATAGATGATAACCTAGAAATGGTCATAGGCTATAAATAATCACGCCATCGTTCTTAGGGGGTAGGCAGTAGGCAGATAACTAAATTGAGTTAGTGATTTTTTGTGCTTATCCGGTATCTATGAGAATCGGCCAACATCTATTTTTCATCCCCCTAAATGTTAGGGGTAGTCCACCCCTAAATTTTATTTTTTATTTTTTGACATTTTATTATTTTTATGGCAGAACAACGTTTGCCGGGTCAGCTAGTTGACTATAATATAGTTAATTCACATTAGTCTTAAGTTTAAAACGATAGTGTAACCAGGGCTACCTACTGATAAAATTCATCTACGCCACTGTACGAATGTCAACATAGGAGAAACGCTACAGAAGCATGTAGAAATTTATTGAAATTGTTTGGTGAAGGTACAGTTTCTGATAGAACATGCAGAAGATGGTACAAAAAATGTGAAACAGGTGATTTTAAACTTTCTGATAAGCCACGTTCCGGGCGACCATCTTTGATCGACGACGATGTTTTTAAGGCGATGTTGGAGCAAGATACTTTTCTGACAACATCTGTGATAGCAGAAAGGCTTAGTAGTTCAGCTCAGCAAACCATTTCGGACCATATTCGGAAAATAGGAATGATGTGAAAATATTCAAGATGGTGTCACATGAATTTTCTTTTATTCCAAAAACGGACAGAACTTTCCGGTAGGCCTATATTTAGTGCATGCATTTGACGAAACAAAGGCTACAAGATGGGGCAATGTCGTTGATATTAAATAAGTTAGCAGTTAAGCAAGCAGACAGTGGCCTACTTAATAATAGTAAGCAGTTACCGTCGCCTATGAATGTTTGCGATGCTAGAGGCACCGTGAACACGCTGCTGTCCCATAGGAGTACAGGAATCTAGATCACTAATGCCAGAACACAGCACAAGGTTATTATGGCAGCATACTTATAGACCAAGGGTGGTTGCCATCGAGACGGGCTTGGGGCCTTACCACGTAGCTAGGGTTATTTTGTCGCCTTGTACGACAGGTCAGTATTCTTATTCCGCCCCTGCACGAAGAAAAAGTTTAATTAAATATCGAAATTTCTAGCGCTCAGCTTGCGTACGCCACCTAGGAGCTTCTCGCCCAGGTGCACCATCAGCCCTTGAACTCCCTGGTAAAGATGGCCCCGACCAGTGACACGGAGTGACAGGCGTGCGTGTTGAGGGTTTTTAGAATTCACGCCTTCCGCACTCGCCGCGAAGTTGGCGAGGCGACGTGTCGCCATGGCAAAGGGGGCGTCCATTAATTACGTGAGGTGTTTTAGAGGGAGAGGGGATCAAGCTAAATCTTTCCAAATCTCACTTAAGGGGGAGAGGGGGGGGTCTTAGCAAATATCACGTAATATTTTTTTTCTAGCAGTAAACGATGTAAAATTGCGTGAAAAATTATTTCTAGAATAAAATATGGCCAAATCTGACACAATAGTATTTGTCGTATTCGTCCGAACCCCGCAGAGCAGCGAAGTAGCGCTCGATTGTTTAAGCGCTATCGATCAACTGTATCGACAAGTGCGACTCGACGAACGTCGCAGCGTAAACAGCCGAATGACAGCGACGCACGGACAGGTTCTTAACCTACTTTGTTTATGCTCGTAAATGCCCATCATGCACGTACTGTGCAAACGCGCAAATTGCGACCCTCGTGAATTGTCACAAAACGAGCTACTGAGCTTCTGTGCGCAAGCGACAACGGCTTAGAGTGCCTCATTCAAAGCGAAGTTGAAGGAGCAGATGATTTTATTGAAAATCACTTTGATATGTTGGTTCCTGTAGTCACTCTTGAGGCCGTGCACGAGTCTCCGTGGACTGAATTAGAATAAGTCTTTCCTAATTTTTGTTTAATATTTATTTATTTAATTTTATGATTGTGATTTTAAACATAAATTTTGACGAATCTCGCGTAAGGTTAGGGGAGGCGGGAGGGAGTTGAGGAAAATCTTACGTAGGCCGACCCAGGCCGCCGGCGTTAGTATTTTTACTCCGCCGCTGCACGGAGTAAACTACTGAGACACTTCACACAACGCCATCTAGTCATAGTAGCGTAGCACTTGTATTATGGGTACTAAACAACTCATAATTATATACTTTTCTTTCGTAAATAAATATACAAACATGAACCCGTGACCTCCGCAAGCGTACCGAAGTGCGTTAACCTTTACACCATGGAGATAATCAATAAAGGGATGGAAAGATGAAGATATGAAAGAAAAAGACCTATTCTAATGGATAAGATCAAGCTAAAAAAACACCTCGCGAGTAAAATTATTAAAAAGATCGCTTCCATCAAAACAATTCTAAATTCGATAAGCTAGTACATAGAAACAATTGAATGTATTACACAAGCAAATCTAAATGGCAACTTTCACCCACGTGGTAGACACGTAATCCGTCTGCTTTATTCAGAATCGGTTTATCAGAATGTACTTGAATTGAAGAAGACAGACACCAAAGTAGTCTTGGTTCGATTTCCAGAGTGATATCCGCCACACCACTTAGGCAGTTTATCTCTCCTTAACAATATTTAACTGCATGCAGGGGTGGATTAGGAATACTGACCCTTACAGCCGGGGGCGGCCTGTCGGTAAAGGCGACAGAACAACCTTAGCAAGATACTAGAGTCCCAAGCGCGTTTGGATTGCAACCACCCTTGGTTTCCAACTATGCCGATAACCTTAATAACCTCAAAAATCACCCGTAATATCTCGGTGCAGGGGCAGCGCAAGAATATTGATCCCGGCGGCCGGGGGCGGCCTGTCGGAAAAGGCGACAAAAGAACACAAGCTAGGGAGATCTTCAAGCCCGTCTGGATGGTAACCTGTGGTCTTTAAATAGCATTTTCAGCTACGCGATTGGCAGCGTATTAACATTGCCCCTGGCACGCTAACATTCGCGGTAACTGTTTATTAAGTGGACGACGCGTATCAACGACGACGTAAGCGTAATCCGTAAAACCATCTTCCGAAGCCAAGGAGTGTGATATTTTTTCTTCCTACCCTTACCCCACATTATATGGGGTCGGCACAACATCTTCTCTCCTTCCACTCTCCTCTGTTAGCCGTCGTCTCAACATTTACACCCTTTTTTGCCATATCATCATCGCAATCCATCCATCTTTTTTTGGTCTACCTCTACTTCTCTATCTATCCAGTCTCAATTCTATCATTTTCCTTGCAATGGGCATTCTTCCCTGCGATTTACATGGCCAAATTATGTGCTGTTATTTCTTAAATTTGTATTACTTAAATTGAAAAACAACTAATAATATATTAATAATTATTATTTTAATATTTTCCTAAACACGAACAATATATTCTTAACACAAGGAAATCAAGTTGTTTATAGTTTAAAATTACTTAAAATGTCGGCCATATTTTAATTTGGAATGGCGTGTCTTTTGGCGGGATGTAAGCAAGGACAAATTGGCGGACTATTAAGAAAGATGTCCGACATACTTTTATAATTTTGTATTTTATTAGAACTAATATACAGCGACCTACGTATAAATTTATGTTTATTGTTGTAGGTGGTGTAATTTTAACAATTCTCGCCCAGGTGATGGCTCTTTCGAGCGAGTTTTGGACTGAGCAAATAGAGGAATACGAATGGCCAGGGTTTTTCCTTCATTCTCCGTCCGTTACAGCACATTCAAGTTCAAGTTGTACTAAATAAAAACAATAACAAAAAATTATCCTCTGCGGAGTTTGTTTCAACGTTTTTCTAGCGTTTTGTATTGAAAACGGTGGAAGATTCTTGACATTCAATAAACGATCTGTAAGATCTTACATTGATATAAATTATTTTGATTCATCTCCATGACAGTCGAATAACAGGCTGAATCATGGTCTTGTAGGTACTGCATATTAATTTTTCTTAAATGTATAATTTATTTTCACAATCTTTATTGTAATTATCACTATTTCATTTATTGTACATTTATTTATTTTATTATTATGTAATTAATAATTTTGCACTAGTGCACCCGGCAAACAAACACAGCTCGAGAAATCAAAACTTGTCTCGCCAGGTGTACATTTCAATATTAATTTAAAACTAATATTATTTAATATTTTAAATTGAAAACCGGAAGGTGGTTTTACGTTTTTGGGCACTCGCACAGCGCGCTGTCGCGAATACATCACAAACTATTGTGTTGAGTTGCGAAATCGCAAAAAGCATTAAGAGTTGTACATATTATTGTAATCTTAGAGTAATAAGAGTGATTCAACTGTCTCTTTTACTTCTACAGTCCTATAGACCAACAGGTATTAGGACCTGTTGGTATTTATAATCCCATATTGCCCGTTAAGTTGGAGGATAAATGATCCAGTCCTATAGCCATTTGATCACTCGTGAAATACAGAACCAAGGTATTTGACCTGATCCTTACGCTTGGACGTGTGGTTATTTAGATCAGTGGTCGTCATCCCGCGGCTCGCGAGCTGCTTGACTCCTCTACGGCTCTACCGCGAATTTTTTAGTCCAGGCACGGTGTTCGGTATTGGGAATGGAACTTCGACAACACAAATGCACGACCACTTACCTCTGTCTTCGAGCTGCTGGGGCTCTTCAATTATGGCTGTATGATGCATTGGCACGAACTACTTTCGATTGAGCCTATTAGATTTTTGAAATATAGAAATAGAATAACGGAAGTTGAGTAAATCGAAGCAACGCGTGCGCAGTGTATATTTTAAATGAACGGGTCGAGAGATGGCAGCGTCGTCGTAAAATAGGGATGGCAATGCATTTGCTTGGATATGATTAACCAGATACTAGGAAATATTCGCGGTAAATTGATTGTGCTAAATACACACACACAAAACAAAACACACGGAATATTACTTATTATCTATAATTATTTCGGCTACAAATGTACACGTTACAAAAAAAAGGCTGTGAATAAATTTCAATTGCCGGCCACTGTCTAAGCAGAGGAATGTGGGATCTTTAAAGACTAAGACCTCGATCTTTGCCATAATGAGATTGCTTCGGATCGTTGCAGGGGTTGTCAGACAAGATTACTTCTTTTAATGATCTATTGGCCCACTGATCGCACACTTCAGATTTCAACACAGTTGCTTACACTTACTGTAATGAAATTATTTGTTAATTGACAAGCTCAGTTGCGCTTATAGGGTCACGGGTTCAATTTTCGTTACGAGTCACGGTGATAAAATAAAACGTATTTATTTATAAAATAAACATCTAGTACCCATATTTACGAGGGTAAATTCCGTTGATGAGTTCCCCCGACCACGGAGAAGTCGGGGGATATGCGGCATTATTACGAATATAATATGTAGATGAAATGTAAAAAGCAGAAGATAGCCATGTAATCGGGGTATACCACTATGAAGAAATTTTTCCCATATAGGGGCAGACATCGGCCTGTCGTAAAGGCGACAAAACATTCATAGCTAGGTGGTAAGGCTCCAAGCCCGTCTATATGGCAAGCACCCCTAGTATATGCCGCCATAATAAACTTGCAGCAAATTTTTTTTTATTTCTGTTTGGATAAAGAATTCTTTAGCAAGACTCTGAGACCTTCTAAGACAGGCTGACGGCCCGTCTAGAATTTCGCACTCACCGTCACCTATGGCTGTTTGCAAAGCCAGTGGCATCGCGAACACGCTGCTGTCCCATAAGGGTACAGGAACTTGGGTCACTAATGCCGGAACACAACACAGTTATTATGGCGGCACCGTCCAGACGGGCTTGGGGCCCTACCACGTAGCTAGACCTTTTACGACAGGTCGATCCCAGCCGCAGAGGTCAGTATTCTTTCTCCGCCACTGCACGATCAAATGAAACTGGCTCCGCCACTCAACAGTAAACAGCTACCAAGGCATATGGATGCTTGGGACCAGTGGCACCGCTAGCACACTGCCTTCCGCGTACTGGATTTATAACCTAGGTCACTTACGCCAACACAACACAGGGTTGTTACAGTAGCATGTTTAGACACCATCCAGACATAGCTGGGCATTAACTCGTTAATCCGTTAATCGTTAATTAACGAAGTTAACATTTTGATTAACGGATTAACTTTTAAGTTAACTTTTAAAAATGTTAACGGACACGTTAACTTCCGTTAATATACAGAAGTCCGTTAATCGTTAATCCAATGCCTACTATTTACCGCACGGCACCGCGGCGCAGTGCGAAAAGTATGAAACAAGTGCCGGGCGGCGCGGGGCAGCGAATGAAACAAACAAAAACAAAACTAGATATATTTTGCCGGCGCGTGCGAGTGAGAAAACTGCGAAGAGATTTGTTTATTTCATTACTTAGCGCCGGTGCTTAGAGTGACGAGTGTTTTGTTTGTTGTTATTATAAATTACTGTCAGTGATCATTTGCGTGTTGATAAAGAAGAGTGCAGTCTAATTTAGTCAGATAGAAAAAGTGTACTGTGCAGTGTAGTAATTAAAACCATATCATGGAAGACATGGAATCGGATTCCAGCGGTTCTGATGAGAATCCATGACCACATTTGACCGAGTATGTGGAATTTGTATTCAGATCGGGCCAGCAAATACTTTTTGCGTGTAAGCGATGCTTGCCGAAAGACGCCAAAATAAAAGTTCATGTATCAAGCCCGAATAATTTGAAACAATATGTAAGATGTACCCTACATGAGTCACAATACGTACAGTTTGAAAAGATTGTTAAGGCGGGCTCTAACCGGGGCAAGACAAAAAGGAGAACTCATTCTGACAATATTAATGATCACCTCATGCCCGACGATTAAATTACACATTTGAATTATTATTAAAGTATTTTGTGTTGTTCCTAACCTGTTAATTTCCAGAACCTAAACTAACAGGTTTTATAAGTTCACGATATAAAAATGCAATTTTACACATATTAACGGATTAACGATTAACGTTAACTTGCGTTAATTCTTCCGAAATGTAACGCTTTAACGTTTAACGAAGCTAACTTTTTTTGTAGCGGATTAACGATTAACGAAGTTAAATATTTGATTAACGGTGCCCAGCTATGCATCCAGACGAGTTTGTAAACCTACCACCTAGTAAAATAAGTACATTTGACGTCTTCAAGACTTATAGTGTGCTGTTTTGTTTCGCCTTTTGCACAGCCCTATCACGTTTGCGTGAGATACACCCGAAACCTCATTAGACACGTAACATCGCTTTACTGTTACTTAAGTTACGTAAGAAGATCAAGTATGGACCCATTCCCATTGACGAGCGCGTTGACATGTTCTACTTTTCATCATTTACTCATTTTTTTTATTTTTTATATTGCTGTAGGACAGCAGACAGGCTGACGGCCCGTTTAGAATTTAGCAGTTACCGTCGCCTATGGGTGTTTGCAACGCCAGTGGCATCACGAACACGCTGCTGTCCCATAAGAGTACAGAAAATTGGGTCACTAATGCCGGAACACAACACAAGGTTATTATGGCGGCATATTTAAGACCAAAGGTGGTCGCCATCCAGACGGGCTTGAGGCCCTACCACGTAGCTAGGATGGGCTATTTTATAACTGGACGGTTGAGGTAAATATTTTTGAAAAATGTCTGTCAAAATGTATCACATCCACCACAATAGCATCGGTGTACATTTTAGAGGAAGCCGCCAACTGTTATTTGAATAGGATATAGAATTTTTTTTTATAGCTACAGTTCAACTGACAGGCAAACGGCCCACCCTGGCAGGTGGTCACCGTCGCCTATGGATGTTTGCAACACTAGAGGCATTCCCAACGCGCTGCCGGCCTCGAAGAAATTTTATAACGCCTTTTTTGAAGAACCCCATATCGTACCGCGCTGAGAAAACCTCAGCCGGAAGCTCATTCCAGATCCTGAGAGTACGCAACATGAACGTTCTTGAGAACAGTTTCGCACAAGAAAGAAGAGGCTCCAGGAAATGAGGATGAGCACCCAGCCGATGGCGGGCAGTGCGGTGGTAGAAAGACGTCGAGGGCACCATTCTAAATAGTTCTTCAGAACACTCCCCTTTGTACAGACGGTAGAATACGCAGAGACACAGTCTCTCCAAAATCCAAGCGTGTCTAGACCGTCTGTGAGTATGGGATAGCCGACAACACGAACTGCGCGCATGGATTGAGTTGACACGCGGGTGCTCCAGCGCATAAATGTGAGCAGTACTCCATATGCGGTCTGATCTCTGCTTTGTATAGCACAAGCCATTGTCTTGGACTAGAATTATGAAAGTAGAATTTATGAAGTAGAATTTTCGTTTCGTCGTAATAATATAAATTGTTAATTTTACCTAGGGTTGCCAACCCCAAATTTAAAAAACTAGGATATGATGTTGGAAAAACCAGGACAATTTAGTTTAAAAACAGGACGCAGTAATAGAGTTGCAATACTTAAGTAGGTTTAGTTAGAATTAGTTTTTTTTACTGCTGCAGAACAGCAGACGGCCCACTTAATAGCAAGCAGTTACTATCGTCTATGTATGTTTGTGACGCTAAGGGCACCGCGAACACGCTGCTGTCCCATAGACATACACAAGATTATTATGGCGGCATACTTATAAACCAAGGATAGTAGCCATCTAGAGGGGCTTGTGACCCTACCACGTAGCCAGAGTAGTTATGTAGCCTTTTACGATAGGTCGACCCCAGCCACAGAGGTTATCCTTACTCCGCCTCTGCACGAAGAGTATAACAAGTTAGTTACAAATATTATAATAATAATAAGTATTTGAATATTAAAAACAGGATGCTATTTAAAAACTATCCAGGACATCCCAGGACACCACAAAAACTAGGACATGTCCTGGGAAAACAGGACGGTTGGCAACCCTAACTTTACCACACTTATTAACTTGACCTGTATGTATCTATGTATCGGATTCGTTTTATACCCAAATTGAACAATCAAAAAGATTCCAAAATTTAACAATATTGTCCCATAGTCTTTATCAGGATGATCAGGATTAACGCTTTCTTTTCCTTCTGCCGGGAGAAGGCGTTAAATTAATAAAAACATTTACCGATTGGAAATTGACAACAAATAATAAAAATAAATTATAGTTTACAAAAACTAAAAAACACGCTTTTATAGTTAATCATCTTATACGTGCAGGGGCGGAGAGAGAATACTAACCTCTGCGGCCGGGGTCGGCCTGTCGTAAAAGGCGACAAAACAACCCACCCTAGCTACGTGGTAGGGCCTCAAACCCATCTGGATGGCGGCTACCTTTGGTCTTAAGTATGCCGCCATAATAACCTCGTGTTGTGTTCCGGCATTAGTGACCCAAGTTCCTGTACCCTTATGGGACAGCAGCGTGTTCGCGATGCCACTGGCGTTACAAACACCTATAGGCGACGATAACTGCTAAATTCTAAGCGGGCTGTCAGCCTGTCTACTGTCCTACGCAATAAAAAAAATCAAACTAAAAAGTGAAAAATAATTCTTATGAGACGAATAAAATTACTGACAAGAAAACTAATGTCACTGTTTTAAAAGCGTGGAGTGCTTTGTACGATATTTTTAACTAACTGCATTTTTTATTGTAGTTTTTTTTAAGTTTTTCATATCATATTCCTGATATCTTTAGGCCTAGCGAAAGATCAACATTAGTTTTATATAAAACTAGTAGCAAAACGTATTTATGCCATATGAATTTTAAAAAAGTAGCATATTTCCTTCTCCAAGATTCAATCTATGACTATACCGAAATTTATTAAAATTGGGTCAGCGGTCTAGGCGTGAAAGCGTAACATACAAACTGACTTTCGCATTTATAATATTAGTTACTAACATATACTGAGCATTTTATTTAATTATTTAATTTTAATTATGTCATAAATAAAAAAAAATTTCATGCGTTCATTCAAAAGGTATTTATTAAGAATCTAAAATGCCAATCAATCTAAACAAATCTAAACAAACGCGGAATTTTGTAGTTGATTCTAGGCTTTTTTTGGATCACGTTGACCCTTTATAATTCTTTTTCGATTTACTTTTTTCTGTTATTCGCCAAGTGATGCGAACGGGAACAGCTAGTATATAATTAGAAAAAAAAAATACTTATATCCTGCATAAAAAGCCAGTCGTGTCGTCAAATTAATTATATCATATTTTTTATTTAAATTGCGTGTATCAATTAGAACAAATTTCAACTCTAATTAATATAATGTAACAAACAATACAAGAAATGCAAAAAAACGCATTACAACACGCCACTTGCTGTATTATAAATAATTATCAGGAAACGCTACATTCGAAGGACAGCGAGCATGGGTTCGGTTCCCATGATACATTAGGAAAGATCTACGTGACCCGTTCAGAGGGGAGGAAGGTCTTTAAAATACCAAGCTTGATCACAGGCAGGCGATGGGGTTTAAGTTTTCGTCACGTAGTCAATACCCTGTGGCAAAGGCAATCTCGTGCCTTTTCGAGCTGTATTCAAATAGTTCCTACGTGGTAGGGCCTCAAGTCCGTCTGGCTGACGAACGGACACACACGTGAGGGCAGTGGCGCCGACTCAAAATTACTTGGGTATACTTACATTAATTTAAGAACTTAGTTATTAAGGTTAATAAAAAGAAGGTTTATTATTTTTTACTTTTCAGTTTATCCGGCGGTTTAATTTTTTTGTTAAAAAGTTTTTATTTTATAATTTTTTTTACTACAATCTACTACTTACTACATGCTTAAATAAATCAATTCTATCAAAAGTTATGCGTGGTCATAGATATATAATCAGTGAGTGCACAATCAATCATTCTCTGTTTGGGGTTGGAATTTTTTTGCCAAATTTATATGGGACCAACTTCGGGGCCATACCCTTTCCAATAAAAAAAGAATTTTGACTTGAGAACCTCCTCCGTTTTTTCGTCGGTTGAAAAATGAGAAAGAGTCAATGGAATCCAAAAAATAAATAGCCTATAACCATCTACGAAAAATTCCGCTTCAAATGGTAGTCCCATCGTGATATTTATGTTCAGTATTTTTGTTGTGATGGTGCGTCAAAGGAACCATTTTCCTTAATATATACGAGTATATAGAAAAACCGCCTGAACGTTGCATGCTAGATTACTCACCGGGTGTAATACGTCTGAGGTGTCAGGTACCTTGTTTATGTATATGTCTTTATCTACATAAATTTAGGATATCAGTCGTTTAGATCCATAAAACAAGCGCTCTGCTTGAGGACTACATGGTGCTTTGTTAATTGTCATAGTATATTTATTATACAAATTGGGGCATTTCAAATACCGGATTTCGGTAAGCACACAATGCTACAAAAGATTAGTAGCTCCGCTGGTCTAACTTGTCACTTAGTAAAAGACGAACACGAAATAAACAACCTTGAGCCCATTAAGGCACAAACGTGACATAGCGATATGTTAGGAAAATTAATATTGTAATTTTTTTATTGCTGTAGGACAGCAGACAGACTGACGGTCCACTTAGAATTTTGCAGTTACCGTCGCCTATGGGTGTTTGCAACGCCAGTGGCATCGCGAACACGCTACTGTCCCATAGGCGACGGTACCTGCTAAATTCTAAGTGGGCCGTCAGCCTGTCTGCTGTCCTACAGCAATAAAAAAAAAATTATATCGAAAAAGTGATAGAAAAAATATAGAATTAAATAAAATAAATACCAAAGTATTATAGAGAGAGAGAGTTGAATAATGAAGGACTGCACTTTTTGGTGTTATAAAAATACAGTAATTAAATTAATAAAAATCTACACTTTAAAACACGTTTTCAGTTAAATAAATATCGCTAAGAACTTCGTTCCCGACGGGGATCCCCCGACTGCACAATTTTTTTAATTAACTAAGTTTAAACGACAAAGTTGTTTACTGTACACAGCTGAATTAATGCTTTGATTTGGTTTTAACCGTTCATAATAAATCACACCATACCATATATGTACCACCAAACACTAAAAAATGTATTTTTAGGACGTAGACACATTTACTGTTGGAATCGGCTGCTTATCTTTCTATCTATTCTTTTTCTTGTAACGCCTTTAAATGACAAAGGACTGTTCCATGAGATGAATCCATCTTTGCTACTATCAGATTCACTGTTAATTGTGGCTCTGACTCAAAAAGATTTTTAAGCACGTCTTGATCAAACTTTTGGACTGACCTAATATAATCAACCTGCAATAACAACCTTAATCTAAAAAGCTTATGCAACGCTTGTAACATTACATATCATGTTGATATCTAAAATACGGGCAAAGCGGGAATTCCCTCTACAAGTAATAATAGCATCCCCCTTCGTTACGCCATAAAATTAATACAAGAGGGTGACATAGTTGAGTCATATAAGTGTGTCACATGTTTATAGTTTTTCCACAATTAACGAAGATGTATATTGAGTTATCTTTGCCTAGCACTGAAGGGCGAAAACACTACAATCATTACTGTTGTAGAAGCACCGCGCTTATCTAAAGCGTCCAGACATCCAGTTGCCTCAATTTGATTATTTTGTAAAAATTATTAGTACATATTAAAACAAAATCACACTAAAAATGCTACCTATTTTATTTCCATTCAAAACAAAATCGACGAAAACAGAAACGAAGTATAATTTTAATCAAGTAGTATATTTTTAATAGCCATAGACAATAATTTTCCAATGGTCCGAATACAACCCTGGCCTATAGACATCCAACCCACAGTCCCACACACACTACACAAGTCCAAGTGTAGTTAGACGTGTTGCGGGTGAGGTTCTGTCGCCGTTTCTTCTCCCCAGCTATAAGCACTCCGAAACGGTAGTAGATTAGAATAGGATCGGCTTCACCGGTGGAGCCAATAGTCCCCAATAAAAATAATTTTGCCATTCGTGGCTGGTTTTCGCTTGGTCCCCATACAACGATCGAGCCTGGAGCGCGCCTCGCAGGAGACGCACCCTGAGCACGCTGTCACGGCTGATCGACTCCCACGGGGTTTTAATGCCTTTTCCGACTGATGTTGCTGTTGCGTCGTCTGAGACCACAACATCTCAGCCCAAATATAACATGGCCGTGTGAGAGACTTCATGGCGAACTCGGTCCGTCGAATGTTCGACCGCGCGCCGATAACAGCCCCCACAAACACCTCCATGGCATCGCCCCGCTGCAAGCCCGACCACCAAACCACTAAGGGCCCTGACGACCAACTCCCAGAGACGCACGCACACCCACACACACCCGCCGGGACCACCGAGGCCCCAAACGCCCAAACTAATCCTATGATTCCTAATTCCAGGTTGGTCATGAGGCCATCGTCAGGTCACCGTAATGCCCCGCCGCTTACATAGGTGTGTGTGCTCCGGCGACCAACTCCACTTCACCGGGGGTTAGTCGCCTTCCGAGTTTATAGTATGGTAAAGAGGTCCGCCTCGAAGCACCAACCTACCAACCCAAGGGGAAGAAGACCGCGAATAGCAAATAAAACATGGAATCTTGGAACCAACTTTTATTGGATCACTGCCACCAAAAAGACCTTCAAAGAAAAACTCTGTTTAAGTCAAATTACATGGACAAACCGTGTCAGATCCTCCTAACCTTGAAAATTAATATATACCCTTCCGTATATAAAAAAAAATGGTAAAACCCATCAGCTTTTGCGACTCTTAAAGTGTCCCTTCATGTTTATTGTCAATATGAAAATTGGTACCCTAAAATATAATTTGGCTTGAAGGTCTCGTTATCAAGCCATAAAATATTTAAAATAAAATCCTTCCGAATCCGAATCACAAGGTCGATACAAAATTTTACATATTTCCTATAAATAATAATAACACGAACAAACAATTATATAAAAAAAAATTATAGCTCAAACAATTTTAGGAAAGCATTAGGTAAGATAAAACCTGTCTTCATGAATTAATTGTTATACAAATACATTAATTCAGTTTTAACTTTTTCATTATTTTAAATTAGAAGCAAAGATATTAGAAACTCGTCGTTATAAGCTTACCTATTCCTAAGTAATAATTAAAAAACCTTGTTCGAAAGAATCATTTCACTTTTGTTTAGATCAATTATTATTATAAAAATTGAAATTTAAGAAAAACGTAACAAATCGTCAAAATACCTTTTCGGACAATAACCTCAACAGATTCAAAATTAAAAAAAAAACAACAGAGGTTCAACTCACTTGATCTTCTGTTGGATGTTCGTGCGTGCAGTGAACATGGGGATGCTCACTAATAAATGTATCACATAAAACTCCAATATTCACAAATAATAACAGAACCACTATCACTAAAACATAAAAAGTCGATGTTTTTGCCATTTTAAAAATATCTCACTCGTGTTTAAACAGAACTAAAACATTTGTTTACATTTTAAATTTTATTTTTACGTATAAACATCAAGGATTTCTATATGTAACTAAAATAGGTATTTTAGTTGAATGGACGGAGGAGTGTTAAGTGAAGTGAGCTACAAAGTAAAACAGCTGACGGCAGCCATCTTATCTGATATATATGTCTCTTTTTTACTTATGCAGTTCCAAGTATTGAAAGAAAGAGATAGTAGTTACTTAAATTTGATTTAACATAAAGCTACACGCTCACTATACAAAACGATTTTTAATTATTAAATACTAAATCACTTTTCCTTAGAAACCTTAGTCCTCCTTAGAAAAGTGATGGAGAAGTCTTATTTTATTTCTGGTCGAGACCATTTAGCTTAAACATACACATCTGCATACATAGTTTTATAGTCAATAGTCTTACTAGTCAACCACGAAAACCCTGATAAAAGAGTTTGAAGAAGCAATTTTTTTGTTATGTAAATATTGAAATATGGTACTAAAATAGTTGCACTAATTTAAACGTGGAATAAAACTTCACTACGCTGACGTTTTCACGTTATCCGCAGTAAACGTGTTTACTAATAATAATTTCTAATCTGATATTCTAAGTTGAATCCTACTGGAATCTGAGATCATTCATTAGCAAAGACCAATTCATAGGACATTTCCAATTCCAATTATTAGGTTTCTAACTATGCCATCATAATAACCTTGTTTTGTGTACCATAATTAGTGACTCAATCCATATGCGACAGCAGCTTGTTTGCGATGTATCTAGCCTCACAACATCCATAGGCGATGGTAACTGCTTACTATTAGGCCTTCAAACATATATAGTGATTACTTAATTCTCAGCTTTTGTTATTAAAATGGCGTCTAATATTATATAACCTACCCATTTAATGTAGTATTACCATACCCATCTATGCAAATACACGACACGCGCTAATTTCACTGTCCATTAGATTGACATAATTACAGTCACAATATATTGGAATAAATGAGCATTACACATCTCAATAGTGGAGACGAGACGCGGAAATTAACTTGAGCTTTAATATTTTATAGAAATCTATGAAGTTCCCAATTCTTTCCTAAATTTTTATTTTCACTCACAATTCCCTTTGAACAAACGCGTAGTGGGTGCCCGTATGATCCCTCTCTTAATATGGGGAGGCATATCACTGACATACCCGCTAAAAGTGTTCCTTTATAAGCCTATAGCGCGGGATAATTAAGATATAATAATTATTTTTAAATAAAATTAAATGTAATGTAAATAAAAAAATATGCAAATAGGTATATTTATATGCTATGTACTTATTTGTAATTCCATTGCCTGTGAACTGTGATTTATTTAAAAAATATTGCTTTCGAACAGCAGACAGGCTGACAGCACATTTAATAGTAAGTATTTACTATCCTATGGTTGCAACGCCAAGGGCAGACACGGCAGCGTGTTACCAGTAACACGCTGCCTTACGTTAGGGGAACTGGAACCTTGGTCACTAATGCCAGAACACAATACAAGGTTATTATGGCGACATATTTAGTTGTTGCCATCCAGGCGAGTATGGAGCCCTACCACCTAACAGCAGTTGTTTTGTCTCTTACGACAGGCCGCTTTCGGCCGCATGGGTCAGTATTCATACACCGCCGGAGAACAATTGATTTGAGATGACGTAATTTAACCGCAGCATTCATCCGAATGGTTTACGCTATGTACTAGCCGCGTCTCAAAGACGCGTCCGATAGTTAGTTTTCAACTTTATAGTTTATACATAATTGCTTATCTTTTGTTTTGATTGTATTATGGAAATTCTATTTATATTCAATTCTTCAGAATGCTCTATCTATCTAGCCGTAATTATATATTATAGTTTGACCATGTAGCTACCCTTTCCAGGTATATTTTATTAGTCCACAAATCGCCAAGAGAAGTCGTAATATATCGTAAATCCACTTATGGCACAAGTAGATTTTCCCGCTTATTGTACTTATTTGCGAACATCTATTGACGCGTTCAGAAGGGGTATTCAAAATATCATGCTTAGATACAAGGAAGAGGAGGGGGGCGGTTTTCATCACGTATTCAATATCTTACAAAGAAAATCTCGCGCTTTTAAGTTATATTAAAATATGGCGTGCTTAGGTTTTACTTGTAATTGATTGCATGCATCTGATTAATGAAAACCGTATTTATGATTTACTGAGTGAAAACTAAGAGGGGGGTTCTCATTTATGGATAAAAATAGGTCACGCGTGTATATTCTTCCGTGCAGGTGTGTAGTAAGAATACTAGTCCCTGCGGCCGGGGTCGACCTGTCGTAAAAGGCGACAAAACAACCCTAGCTACGTGGTAGGCCCCCAAACCCGTCTGGATGGCAACCACCCTTGGTCTATGGGTATGCCGCCATATCCTTGTGTTTCGGCATAAGTGACCTAGGCTCCTATACCCCTATGGGACAGCAGCATGTTCGCCGTGCCTCTGCACAAACATTCATTGGCAATGGTACCTGCTTACTATTAAGTGGGCCGTCAGCCTGTGTGTTGTTCCTCAGCAAAAAGAAAAACGTAGTATGGGTACTGACAGTAAAAGACAACATTGTGAGGAAAAAGATTAACGTACGTCTAACCCACAAATTCGTCTTGGACAAGCATGACGGGTATACTATTCGCTCCCACGTAGGCCCAAGCCCATAAGTGCGACATTATTATAGGAAAGACACCAAATTCTTTAGTGCAGTGGTCGGCAACTTTGTCATTCAAAAGAGCCACTATCATGCTTTTATTAGCGTGGTATGTATCTATGTAACAGAATTTTTGAACATAGTATAAACCGACAGTTTGATTTAAAACTGCACACTTATCAAAGACCGGTGACAGTGCCAAACTATATTTGTATAGTTTGTATCGTTATCCTTACCAGGATCCTTAGGATTAATGATTTTTTTGCACGCTTTATATTGATTGACTAGCTGTGCCCGCGACTTCGTCCGCGTGGAATAGTGACTTAGGCAGCATTTTTTGGATGATTTTTTATGATTACTAAACTTCATATTAATGATCTATATAAAATTATGATTATATAATAATAATATATACCAATAATAATAATAAATATATAAATTAAAAATGATGTTTCGGAATTTATTTATTTTCAATTAAGTTGACCTCAGATTTATATCATCAATCATATGAAATAGGGTTTAGCTTAGGCTAGACTTTGTAGGTTGTACACGCCTGTGCGGGTATAAACGCACAAATCGCAAGCCGCGCCAACGCCTGTAGCATTCAATTATAAAATTAGATAGAATAAATGTTCGACGTGATTCTTTAAATAGACATAACTTTTTTATTTATGAACCGATCGACATGGATCAAACACTAAATGTTAAGTGAAGCTTTACTACAATATATTAGTGAGTACAGACAGCGATCTGTTGTTACATTCTTATTATATATATTGATTACAGTAATGGGTGTTATCCAGGCAGGCTTGAACCTAGCTTGGGATTTGTGTAGCCTTTTACGACCGACCGACCCCTGCATGGAGAAGAACGTTGGAATCAAATGGCGTTGTTTGAATTATGTTATATCCATTGCTATTTTCTACGTGGTAGCCCAAGCCCGTCTGGGTGGTAACCACCCCTTTTGTATGTCGCCATAATAACTTTGCGTTGTATCACGGCATTAGTGATCCAGCGGCAGCGCAAAAATCCATAGGTGACGGTAACTGCTTAGTAATAAAATTTAAAAAGGTGTCGTAGACGAAACCGCTTCATTCTTACATGTGCGCTTGTGTAAATTACAACAGTTTAAACTTTCCCATAACAAATAAAACACATATTATTATGCAAACTGCGGTCAGTGTGTGCACGGACTAAATACGTAATGAGGTGTCGTGATGTCACACCTCGCGTGATGCTTTCAAACGTCATTAAAGGACGGTGACTATACTGAAAATATTTTCATGTATGTATATATTGTGACAGTTCCACAGTAAGGAAACGTACTATCCGCAAACACTTCCCGCGCTTCTTAGCTGAGCCTCAAGGTGGATTTATATTTGTGACGAGTAGTGTCGTGGCGCGTCAGAAGCGTATGGTTTCATACATTTAGGACAGACGACAGAACGCGTCACGACATACAAATGTGTCCCTATGTCCCTAACCATATTAAATGTGCGAAACCGATATACTTCTGACGCGTCACGACACGACACGTCAGACAAATATAAATTCACCTTCAGACGGTCCCCGCGCCCGCGTATCCGTTATGTCGCGTTAGGAATCACCCCGAGAGGATGAGTGAGCACCGCCCCTCGCATTAACGCGATTGTTATTTTGTTTTATTTAAATAACCTACGTACCGCGCACCGGAAGACGCAGTGTTGGTAGGCCCCCCACAAGATGGACCGATGATCTGGTCAAGATCGCCGGAATAGGTTGGATGAGGGCAGCGCAGGACCGCTCATCGTGGAGATCTTTGGGGGAGGCCTTTGTCCAGCAGTAGGCGTCTTCCGGTTGAAATGATGATGATGATGAAATAACCTACGTATGAACACCACCCCATAGTACCAATAATACGCGACCTATTTTTATTATTTATCCCACATTTTGGGATGGCAACGACCCCTGGCCACTAAATATGCCATTATAATAACCTTGCGTTATGTTTCTGCATAAGTGACCCTGGTTTCAGTTACCCTACGCAGACGGCAGCGTGTTAGACCTTATTCAGATTGGGCGTACCACGCGCGAGTGCACACGCGCGTACATATACGCGCGTAGATGAGTTCCATAGAATACATACAATGCTTCCGTCTCAGAGTATGCAAATAAGTAGTAATAATATTTTTTTTTTTTTTATTGCTGTAGAACAACAGACAGGCTGACGGCCCGCTTAGAATTTGGCAGTTACCGTCGCCTATGGGTGTTTGCAATGCCAGTGGCATCGCGAACACGCTGCTGTTCCATAAGGATACAGGAACTTGGGTCACTAATGCCGGAACACAACACAAGGTTATTATGGCGGCATACTTAAGACCGAAGGTGGTCGCCATCCAGACGGGCTTGAGGCCCTACCACGTAGCTAGGGTGGGTTGTTTTGTCTGCTTTTACGACAGGCCGACCCCGGCCGCAGAGGTTAGTATTCTTTCTCCGCCCCTGCACGGATAATATAATATATATGGGGCATTTCACGTCAAGCGGACAACTAAAAAAAAATGAAGTCGTTAATTTTGTTTATACTCTGGTCAGTTACACTTCTAATAGACGTGGATGTGTACACATAATTTTTTTTCGTATGATGCTTTTTGTCTGAATTATGAGCTTTTATAAATTTACTAAGAATGAAGTCATTAATTTTTGGATGCTTATTATTTGTATCAACTAATTTGTAAGAAATAAATTAAAAAGTATTGTTTCTTATAGTTAAAAAGTTGAAGTTTTTAATTTTTTGTCGAATTCTAAATTTGAATTTTTTTTACGTATAGTAAACCGGAAATGAAAATTTCAAATTGATTTTTGAGTAACTTCGACACTTTTGTTTTTAAATATTTTAACCTTGAATTAAAGCTTTAAATGTACTAATTATTCACAAAAAAAATTAAACATGATCGACTTAGAACATATAGAGTACATACGAATAACTATGAGCACTTTCATCCAATAAGCTACATTCATTTTCAAATCCATAATACCTAGTCAGGTCATAAATTCTGTCACATGTTTAATGTAAAATAATTGTAACAAGTTTATTCATTATGTAACCATTTATATACCAAAATGAACTTAACAAAACATAGATTCTTATGACATTAAAGTTTATTCAAAATGACCTCCGTGATTTTGAATACAAGCCTTCAATCTGCGCGGCCAGTCCTCTATCGCAGCACGAACGAGGTCCATGTCAATATCGGCGGCTGCCTTAATCAAGGATGTCTTGAGTGACTCCAAATTGGGATGAGGCTTTGAGCACGCCTTTTCCTCCAAGTGCTGCCATATCTTGTAATCTAACGGATTCAAATCTGGACTGGAGGAGGGCCAGTCTTCGTGCCGGATGAAGTCGATTTCACGCGCCGCCAGCCAGTCTTGTGTGCTCTTCGCTCTATGAGCTGGCGCCGAATCTTGTTGGAATACCCAGTGCCTGTTATTGAACATGGTATGAGAAACAGGTTCCACAAGGTTCGTCAGGACTGTATTTTGATACACAACAGCATTCGTTTTTACACCTTTCTCACAAAAATGTACCTCTGTTAAGCCCCAATAAGAAACTCCCAACCATACCATGAGCGAGGATGGAAAATGACCTCGTTGGACACGCGGAATACGGTTGCTCGCTTCTTCACTACTGTGTGCGTACACCTTATCATTTTGTTTGTTGTAGCTCTCTTCTACGGTAAACATTTTTTCATCCGAAAAAAGAATTTCCCGATATTTTTTTCCCGCGTATCGCTTCAACAAAGCGCGGCATCTCTTCAGTCTCAGGTCCATTAGACGAGCATTCAAACGATGTCCTGTTTTTCTTCGATATGCCCGAAGCCCTAAGTCTTCATTTAACACCCTTTTCACCGTGGTTCTGCTTAACCCCATCTGAAGGGCCAACAGTTTCTGCTTACGTTTGGGATTTCTTTGAATTCGTGCCTTCACAGCTTTTATCACTGCTGGAGTCCTAACAGACCGAGGGCGACCACTTCTTGACCTGTCATCTACACTAGAGTCTTCATTGTATCGTTTGATGGTACGATAAACGAATCTTTTGGTTATATTCAAATTTTTCAGTATGTTAAAAATTTGAATTGGCGCGTAACCGCAACGATGCAACGCAATAACTGCAACACGGTCTTCTTTAAGCGTCCACTCCATATTTAAAAAATGAGTAAAATTCTAAAAGTATACATTTTTATTTTCATGAACAATTCGAGATTCGAATTCAATAAACTTTTTTGTGGCCAGCATTCTAAAAGAAAAGTTTTTACTGTGTGACAATACTTATGACCTGACTAGGTATATTGCACTTAGTGACAGGCGATGGCGATTTGGATTGTGTAAAGAAGTGTGTTTTGTTTTTGTTAAACAATCTCGGAAAAAGACTAAGAATAAAGCTGCATGGAAATGTGAAATGGCTCGGTGATGCTAAGTCGAAAACCTTTGACTAACCTAGGCTGGCTAGAATTAGGTTAGGGACACATTTGTCTGACGTGACGCGTTCTGTCGTCTGTCCTAAATGTATGAAACCGATAATATGGTTCTAACGCGTCACGACACGTCAGACAAATGTGTCCCTAACCTTAGGAACTGCGGTGTCTTAAGAGAATATACTACCTAGATCGCCGGTAGGGTTGGACAGGAAAAGTGTGGGAATGGGATAAGTCATGTTTCTAAGGATCTTCTTAGAGTTCCAGCAATGAAAGATAATAAAACATAACAAATTTCTAATAATTTATTAAATATCTCCTACACCTTATAATAAAAATCAAATGCACAAATAATAATTTAAAAAAACACTTCACAATAAAATCAGTCATTATAGAGGTAGACTTCTTAAATATTCTGTCACAATTCACACAGCGACTAGTCCCAAAATTTGCGGAACGCTTGCGTTATGGATACTAGAAAACTGATATACTATAATATACTTGTCTTTTGTAAAATACATCCATACTAATATTATAAATTTGAAAGTACGTAACTGTCTGTTACGTTTTCACACCTAAACCGCTGAAATAATTTTGATGAATTTCGGTACAGAAATAGATTGCACCTTGGAGAAGGACTATATTTTTTTATAAAAGGCAATTTGCGCCATTGCACCTTTAAGACGTCAACAATAGGTATAACTTCTAGGCTGCCGTTATTCCTCAATGCCATCATAACTTGGACCCTGCTTTACACCTGGCCGAGCTCAGACGGCAGACGCTGATTACACTGATCCAAGAATACATTCTGTCACAAGTAAAACTTTTATGTAAATGTAGATCTATCCGGCATTTTGAAGATAATGAAGAGATAAAGGAGATATTTTTACTAAGTATTCTTTTTTTAGTTTAAAATATAAGTATATAAAAACGAGAAATAATTTAATAAATAACCAACCAACAATATTGCACACCTAAATAATTTTTGTATTTAAATTTAATATAATAAAACCTTGAAAAACAGAGGTATATGTTTTTAATATGTTGTATATTATTCATACAGAAAAAATATAAATAAGAGAGTAAAGTACTCAGTGCCGATCCTTGTGGAACACCCATTTACAATTCAGCACTTTTATGTCATTTATATTTTCCCACAGTAAACAATAATATCGCATTAAATGAGAAAAACATTGGACAAGTATTATTTGATAAGAAAACTTGGAAAGATAAGTAAAAATACAAAATATTCATCAACTACTATATCAATTGCTTTATACTAGTCTTATTTAGAATTAAAATATTAATTTAATTTGAATTATCAGTTATAAAAATATATAAATCTTTTAATTTCACTAGTTGATATATATATATATATATATATATATATATATATATATATATATATATATATATATATATATATATATATATATATATATATATATATATATATATATATATATATATATATATATATATATATATATATATATATATATATATATATATATATATATATATATATATATATATATATATATATATATATATATATATATATATATTTAATTGAAATTTTTCTTCTTTTAGGGCGTTTGGAAAAATGAGAGTATTATTGATCTGTTACGCCAACGAATTATAACTTATAACAGTTTATTTTTTTCATATAAAGTTTTGGTTGAGTTTATTCCAAGTTCTTTATACTATCAATACCGTAACTTCTTCATATTCTTCGGTCTGGATGTTAACATTTACATTATTTACCGCTAAAAAAGCACAACATTCACAATTCAAGAATGTACAATGCGGTGTGTTTATCTAATTAAACTATTTTTTTTAAACTGCAGATGCAACTTGGTAATTGAAATCTACGTTTCCACATAATTTCTTAAAGAACTCCTTCGATGACTCACATCTCTTACTTACACAATGGGGGCATCTGCAACAATATAAAATTAATATTATAATTTTTTTATTATATATCTCAGGACTTGGAATGAGCTCTCGACTGAGATAAATTCCCATCGCAAAAGATATAGGGTTTTTTAAAAAAGGGGTTAAAATATCTTCCTAGACTGGCAGCGCGTCGGTCATGCCTCTGGTGTTGCAAACGTCCATAGGCGACGGTGACCACCTGCTAAGGAGGGCCGTTTGCCTATCTGCTGAACATATAATTTATGTACCCCTGAAGAATAAATCAAAATCAAATAAAAATAATTTATGTCAAAATAAGATCTTACAAATCGCATATAGAATGTAAAGAATCTACTAATGTTTCTAATTTCCCCAGCTAGAGAAGAAACGGCGAAACAAACTCCCCAACGAATATTTTTCACTTTATATTTGTCTTTTTATTCTGTATTATTTTGAATAGAAAATTAAATTGGAAGAAAATAGTTTGAGTTAACATAATGGCAATATTATTAGCATAATTAATAGTGGGATATAGGTTACGTACACCGGTAATCTTGCTATCCTGGTTTTCACACGACATTCTCTTTCACCGTCAGTACGTGGCAAAAGGCACATTAGACGAGAAGTCTGTCTAAGAGTTGCATGACGTAGTGACCGTATTTGCAAACGTAGTGTACAAAACCCTGCAGCCAGAATAACTGATGATCTTAAGAATGCTATGCTAGATGAGATAGGTGGAGTGTAATGGCTTAATCTTGGGAAAACTGTGTCCAGTAGTGGGCGTCGTAAAGCTGAAAATGTCCCGGTTCCTGTAGGATCCGGACTTTTTGCACACACAGACACACACACACTCAAACATCAGCGTTAACACCCGGTTGAAACCCAAACTTCCGCTTTCAGACTTTTCCTTCTCCACTGCGCACGATCTTCGGCATCTCTGCAGGTCAATCGCGTCAAGCCAGCTGCAGCCTTTTTTTTATTTTTTTTTATTGCTGTAGGACAGCAGACAGGCTGACGGCCCACTTAGAATTTACCAGTTACCGTCGCCTATGGATGTTTGCAACGCCAGTGGCATCGCGAACACGCTGCTGTCCTATAAGGGTACAGGAACTTGGATCACTAATGCCGGAACACAACACAAGGTTATTATGGCGGCATACTTAAGTCTGGTGGTCGCCATCCAGACGGGCTTGAGGCCCTACCACGTAGCTAGGGTGGGTTGTTTTGTCGGCTTTTAGGACAGGCCGACCCCGGCCGCAGAGGTTAGTATTCTTTCTCCGCCCCTGCACGGATAAAAATAAATCCTGGGGCATTTCGACTCAGACAGAATAAATTATATGCATCATATGTGTGTCTCCCGTGATGTCACGACTAGCTTCCAACAGGAGCCTACTAAAGTGGTTTGGAATTGTGAATGGTTAAAAAATCGATTCAAAACTGCTTACCTAGTTAAAAATTGATTCGACAATTTGGGTCCGGTGGTCAAATGCCTGGCCACGATCTCTGCTAGCGCCGCTATGAATATAGGATGGTCATTGGGCGCCGAGGCTCTCTCGATTTGGACTACACCAGCCTGGGTACAGAAATTTACACGCGTGATCCTCTAAATCATTTACCCATTATATTATAGAGGAAGATCCCAACAGAAAAAATGTCAAGTGACAATTGACAATGCACCGTTTGTATTATGGGTACTGGACGACTGATACACGGATCAGATTGACGTTCACGTCGCCACGGCAAGAAAGGCAAAAATAGACTGCGGAACATTATCAAGTGATTCAAGTCAACAGTAAGATATTATTATAATTTTAGAGCGTGCATTTAAATTTTTGTATTTAATCAGTGTAAATGTTTATTAAACAAACCGTCAACATTTTCTTGAAAAGACTCTTAATATTTTATTTTTTACTAGACGTTCCCTCGCTGGTCGAATAACAGATAAAAGTTTCGTACGCATACCCGCTTGCCCCACTTCTTGGTAAAATTATATGCGTCAAGTCAAAAATGAAAAAAAGCATCGTAATTACGGATGGGTTCAAGTTGCTAATAATTTAGCAATCTGAAGTTGCGTTCACAATTATAGAAAAGGAAAACTGTTTTTTTTTTGTTTTATCATCTGCGTCATAAATGTTATTTCATTATTTACCGACCGAATGAATGCATGACCTAATGAATGACTGATCGACTGAATACACGATTTAATGAGTGAATGAATGAATGGATGAGTGAACGATTTATACAATTACCTCCTTGGCAACTTCTTCGCAGTACTCGATGTCCAGCTCGTGCAACGTCTCAATGTGCTCATTTACAAACGCTATTGGCACCAGGATCATGTGGCGGCGGCCTTGTTTCGCGTACGCCTACGAGAACAAAATGGCGTGTGCGAATATACGATGGCAACGTAAACATTTTCCACTCCACTTCGCACGATCTACGACATTTCTAATAGCCGTATCCATCCATATGCGACATCAAGGACGGAGGCGGCATAACCAGATATTTGTTCCCCACGTAAGTAGCCGGTTACCGTAATATGCTGGTGGCTCGGTATACGCTGACCTGCCTTAATATTTCAGTCAGGATATGGGAACCATGCTTGGTCACAGGGAGGAGAGAGCGGGGCGTACGTTTTTGTAGTCAATAATTCTAATTGAAATCTCGCGCTTTTTCGAGCTACATATGTTGAAATATGGCGCACATCTTTTATTTTACCGTTTGCAAAAAAATTACTGGAAAATTTTTGGGTCCTCGTATACAACAAGATGGTCGCTAACTTGAAGTAAAAATTGTCAAGTTGTTAAGTGGCGTAGTTTAAAGCGGAGCCAGAGCAATTACAAAAAGTCCATCCCTCCCCATCCACAGGGCTCAGGGTAGATACCAGTTATCTCTGATCATGTCCAACGAGAGTCCCACTGATGGACTCGCGCGGTTTACGCATACCGGTGATATCGATATGCAAGTTTCCACATGATGTTTTGCTTCACCGTCTGTACATGACAATTATGATATAATACACACATTAGATGAAAAACTGTCTAAGCGACACATTCCACCGTGGGATTCGAAATCACTTCTATTAACAATTCGTACCTTAATTGCATCATCGGTATACGGTTGTAGCCAAGGCAGAGGTCCAACCTTGGACTGCCACACCAGTCTGTGGGGGTTCGGCAGGTTCAAGGCTTCCATGGTCGCGGATACGGTTGCCGCCACCTCGTGGGGGTACGTATCTCCTCTCGAAACAGCCTAAAACATATGCGTTTCAAGGATTTTCTTCTTGCACGTTTGCGGGTAATTTGTTAATGCATAATATTAAATTTAACTCCGTGCAGGAGTTGGGTGAGAATACTAACCCCTGTAGCAGAGGTCAACAATCCTAGCTAGATGACAACCCTTGCGCCATAATAACCTTGTGTTGTATCCGGTATTAGTGACTCAAGTTCCTGTACCTGGGACAGCAGCTTGTTCGCGGTACCCCGTCGCAAACATCCATAGGCGACGGTAACTGTTAAGTGCGCCGTCGGCCTATTTGCTGTTCCTCAGCAATCAAAATTCCTGCTTCGGTCTGCTTGCATACTTTATCTTCACGACTTCGCAGTCTTCCGAGTTCGTGGTACGGCATGGACACGCGTAACACATACGGTGGTTTTGGCATGCCAGAGACAGTTAGGAATAACTGAATCCAATTGCGTACACGCAGAGTGAAGTATTCAGGGAGGTCGAACGTCCACCACCCTTGTCCCACGCTCGATTTAACCTTTCACCACACCGAGAATTAGGGTAGATTAGAGATCTCATCTACCCTTATGCAAGTATCGAATACACCATCTACCAACACTTTATTACATACCTTCAACGGAAGACTGTGCGCTGTGAACATTATAAGGACATCATTCCTTATTTTACTGTCAAACAAATCCAACTTCTCCTTAACTCTTTCGGCGAAGACTCTCGCCAGCAACGGATGTGTGGACCACCGCTCTATCATGCTGAACTGTATATTACGAGGCACTTGCCTGGAAAGAGGGAATAATAAAAAAAAACACATCCCACTGCTGCGTTCAGGTCTGCCCATAGGAACAGACAGCATATCCGCCACGCTTGTCCAAGGTTAACGGGTTACAAACACCAGGTGGTGGTATAGTTGCCGTTATACATGCTGTTTCAGCGTTAATTAATGTTTACATATTATCAGACGAACCCTATACTATCAGGTGCACCAGACCTTTCAGCTTGGTCTTTCAATCGTTAAGTTATCCAAAATGGCGTCAAAACAACAACACTCACCTGTTCCTGTAGAAGTCGGCAATTGCGTTCAGACTAGATCCAGTGGTGGCACAACTGTACTGCGGATATTGGGAGAAGATAACAGCACGTTGTACACCATCCCTGAAAGACAATTCCCGGTTATATGACAAGGTCCCTCCGGAAGCGAAGGTCACTATTAAGTATAGAATTGGTGCCCTACCACCGATGATTCTGGGAGTTGTTTGCAAAGGCGAATGCCGTTTCTTAGCCCCTAATCCCAACCCTGACCGAAACCATCAAAGCCTCGTAAGTTGTGTCTTCTTCCTGCTCTTATATCAAACTATGTAGGGTCAGCAAAACATGTTCCCTGCTCTATTAATCATGTCAATATTCAAATCTTTTTGCCATATTATCTTTTACACAATCCATTATCTTTACTTTGGTCTATAATTCTTTTTGTATCCATCGACTGTCATTTTTTTTTGTTTCTGTAGGACAGCAGACAGGCTGTCGGCCCGCTTAGGATTTAGCAGTTACCGTCGCCTATAGGTGTTTGCAACGCCAGTGGCATCGCAAACACGCTGCTGTCCCGAGGGTACAGGAACTTGGGTCACTAATGCCGGAACACAACACAAGGTTATTATGGCGGCATACTTAAGACCAAAGGTGGTCGCCATCCAGATGGGTTTGAGGCCCTACCACGTAGTTAGGTTGGATTGTTTTGTCCCCTTTTACGACAGGCCGACCCCGGCCACAGAGGTTAGTATTCTTTCTTCACCCCTGTACAGATAGATTTTTGTAGGATTTTCCTCTCCGTTGTATATAAGGACTTTTTTATTGCTATTGAAGAACAGACAGGCTGACGGTACCCCTTAATTGTAATGCATTTACCATCGTCGTAGCACTGTTAACAGCTGTTCACGTAGGGGAACTGGAACCTGGATCACTAACGCCGGAACATTTTGATACCAGGGATGGTCGCCATCCAGAGGATATTGAAGCGCTAACCCAGCTGGGATTGTTTAGTCATCTTTTATGCCAGACTACCCCTAAAAGGTTGCCTGGAAGAGATCGCTTTAAGCGATAAGGCCGCCTATTGTGTATTAGTTGTAAGAACTTCCATGTTTGTAGATAAATTGAGTATACAATAAACAGTTATCTATCTACCCCCAGCGGTCATTATTCTTACCCCGCCTATATACGGACATGAACAGGAGAAAAAGTACCATACAGTTGTTCCCGTGAGGGGGGGGGGGGGAATCTTACCTTTCGAGCTGTTCAAAGGCATCCTCCGTGTAGGGGGGCACGTATCTAAATGCCACGTAATGTTTGTGAGGTGCGGACTCTGGTAACATTTGGTCCAAAGCCTGTGTCAGAAGAGATCCTGGAAATTTAAATCATCAAACTTTTTTATAGCTGAAATTCAACAGATATGAAAACGGCTCAGCCAGTGGCAAGTGGTCACAGTTGCATAGGTATGTTTGCATCATTCAACGTTTTCAACTTCGAAGCTCGTACCAAATCCGGAGATTACCTATTGGGTGTTTCAAAGGACCAGAGAAAAAGTTCAAATTACTAAGAGTTCAAAATAACAGGAGTTTAAATAATCAAGAGGGGGACTCCAATTAAATATGAGTTTCATAAAATTTCGTGAATTATTATTTATATTTAACTATTATTATTAACAATTTTTATTTTATTGTATATATTGCAATCTGTCATGTGGGACATTCGGCAATATTTTGTAAGTTTAAAATGACAGTGCAAGGTACTTGTCCAGTGACATGCCTTTATAATTCTTAGAATTAGAGTAAATCTTGCGGTACTCTTTTCTTTAGTCTCCGGGTGTTTGGGAATATTCCATTGTCCATAAGGTGATGCGCCAGTATATTTAGGTGTAGCTCCAATTTTATTTTATATTTTTTGACTGTCTCCGCTATATCTTCCTTTACTGTTTTGATGTGGAGTTCATGGTGAAGTCTCTCGTTAGTGATATACCAAGGTGCATTTACGATCATTCTTAGCATTTTTGATTGGAACCTTTGTAAAATTTCTAAGTTTGAATTGGCAGCCGTGTCCCATAGCTGAATTCCGTAAGTCCATATCGGATTTATTATGGCCTTGTATATCAATAATTTATTTTCCATGGTGAGTTGGCTGTTTCTATTGATCAATTCCAGAAGTTGGTAGCCGACCTTCACTAGTTGGAGAGGCACTTGAAGAAGAAGAAGATTGATCAACCAATACATCTTTCGGACCTGTTGTCCCATTGCTAATCGCTTGGTAAAGATGTGCTTTTGCCATGTTAGGCGTCGGTCTAGATAGACTCCAAGGTACTTTGCGTCATTAGATTGTGGTATCTGAACGCCATTTAGCCAGACTGGAGGGCAGGTCAGGCGTCGTGTGGTAAATGTCACCTGTACGGATTTTGTTTCATTGGCTTTAATACGCCAGTCTCGGAGCCAGCTAGAGATTTTATCTAAGCAATTTTGTAGTTTTTGAGAAGCTTATTCCGGCCTTGTATCTGAAGCCATAACGGCTATATCGTCGGCAAATGTTCCCATGACAACATCATCCGAAATGGGTAGGTCTGCAATATAGAGAAGATACAGTGTAGTTCCCATTACACTGCCTTGCGGAACTCCAGCACATATTTCTTTAATCGGTGACATTGCTTCTCCCTGACTGACAAAGAAATGTCTATTAGTTAGATATGATCTAACCAGGTTGTCAAAAGTAATAGGCAACATCTTTTTTAATTTGGAAAGAAGTCCCTCATTCCAGACCCTATCAAACGCCTGTGAAATGTCCAGGAATGCGGCTGTACAGTATTCTTTCTGTTCATATGTTTTAGCAATGATTTCGACAAGTCTATGAATTTGCTCTATTGGGCTATGCTTTTGCTTGAAGCCAAATTGGTGGTCAGGGATTAATTTACCTTCTTTGATAATTGGAGTTAATCTCCTCAGAGTCAGGATCTCCATCACATTGGATGGGATTGGGAGTAGGCTTATTGGACGATAGGACTTAGCATCTTAAAGGTTTTTGCCTGGTTTGGGGATCATAATAATTTTAGCCACTTTCCATTGCGGTGGTGTTACGGGTTGTGGGTACCGGGATTAGAAGAAAATACCAGTTGAAGAGTAAATGCCTTTATCTAATAATAAAAATTACAATCAACACAGAATTCACCTCTTTAGACGACGCACACGCTTCACCTTTATACACTCGCGTTTCGTTCCGTCCGGCCGACGTTCCAATCTCTCGTGACGAAGTAGTGTTCCATGTTCGCTGTCTCAGTGCTTCGCCGTATCGTTGTCGCACAATCTCAAAGCCCTTTCGATTCCTTTACTCTCTTTCCCTTGTTTCGTGTTTCGTTTCGCTAGCCCGTGCCAGTCTGCCCCGTGTGCCGCTTGTCGCGTTTATATACCCGTATAAGTTTCGAGAATGTTCCCCATTGCGTCGTTCAACTGTATGTCTATCCTTGTCTAACAAGTATTCCCGTCTTTGCTATTTATTTCTAGAAACTATATCTATCTCTCTCTAACACTTGTCTGGTCCTATATCTCCGTCCTGCTTTTGTGTTCCTTTATTTCTACAAGTTTATGGAACATTCTATGGCGATATTGTTAAGGCACAGCATACACTCTGTACACTTAAGGGGAAGAAATTCCGCTACGCGTATTCGTTACAGTATTCTCTTAGAAGAATAGCATTGTATAATTGTGTGAGGTAAGTTATGCCTGTTTCTGGTAATTCACGAAGGACAGTCGCCGTTATTAGGTGGTACCCAGGAGCTTTTCCCACTTCCAGTTTTCGAATTACAGATTTGATTTCTGTTTTACTGAATTTTTTAATCGACAGCTCAAGTTGGCCACAGGGGTTAGTATTCTTTCTCCGCCCCTGCACGGATAAAAATAGATATTAGATATTCATTAGATAAATCATATATTATATGATTATATAATTCATATATAATTATATTAGGCCATTTTCCATATTATATATGGTATTGTATATAAATTTCTTTCCCCGGGTATCAAGAGATTCAAATTAACATTGTATAGTATCTATAATACAAACGCTTTGACACTAGATGACGGTATTTCACGTGTCACAGAAGATGAATTTACGAATTAAGATGCTAAATCTTGGACATACCTTGAATATTTGTCCACTTCAATATAGGGGATCCTCCACCAATCTCATCGTACTTCTTTTTCACCTCCTCCGTTCTCCTACTCGCTATCCATGGACCCAATTTCGACTGAACCGGCAGTTGGATCATGTCTCTGTCTGTCATTATACGGTGTAGGTAGTCACCAACCTAAAAGAGGATGTTGTGGATGTATTAATTGGTTTAGAGAGCCTATGCATCATCTGGTTGCACGCGGAAGAGGACCTTACACACCCTGGACACTCGATCAGGTTTCTATACAAAAGCTCCGTTATAACTACTTTGAAATACTCCTGTACTCCTGACCTCCAATAGATTGTTGGATCTTCAGGCAGTTCTTCCTCGGAAGTCTTCTTGCTGAGTCTGTTCCCAATGAAAGGCAGAGCTAGTTACCGGTTATTCCATCTTTTATTGGGGTAAAATGTGCTTAATATATTTACAAAAATGGTCTACAAAAATATGCTAAATTATTAGATAAATTAATATGAATGAGACAACAGCTGTGAGAGCGAGACAAATAATGTGCTATTGAACGCCGTTTTAGTCCCTTACGGTGTTTCTTGTAAGTCCATCATTCATATTTATTCAGTAGCTTGTCATTTACGAGATAATGGCTGATTTCGTATAAATAATCAGGTTTAGTGACTTGAGTACCTTGCCAGTGTGACGGTTTCACCGCAATAGGGACTTTATCCAGCATTTAATTCTGAGAAAAACCTAAGCCCAAAGGGCAGCATGATACCATGAAATGCTGCTGAGCTATAAATAATAAAAACTTAGTTGTATTTTAGATGGGAAATCTTTAAAATTAAAAAAATATATACTTAAATTTAAAATTAAGAGGTCAACTTTGGACAGGATCTTTTTTCAGCATATAGAATGATATGTTGCGGTGGGAGCAAAACAAACGATCGTTCAAAACAAATCACCCTCATCAACCCTCAAGTGTTAAATTCCGGTTGCAACTCAAACTTCTGCTTCGGTTCCCGGGGTCCACTTTCCGACTTTTTCTTCTCCTCTTCGAAAGATCTTCAGCATCTCTAGTAGTGAGTCCATTGGTATGCTTATCACCCGCTACGACTTTAAGCCAGCAGTTTTTGGGTCTATCGCTCCTACTGGGGCCCGGTGTAGACGGCACGGCTAGACATTTGTTCTCCACATAAGTAGCCGGTTGCCGCAAAACGTGGCCATACCAGCAAAGGGGACACTAGAAAACGATTCACCCTATTATAACATAGTATATCATACCTGATCTATGGTTTGAGGGCCTCCCATGTTCAACATCACTATAGCTGTCTTTGGTTTGACACCAGTACTGTACGCCATTGAAGATATTCTTGGAATACTCGAAGGATATATACGACCTGAAAAAAACCCATAGAGAACATAACCTTGAAGAAGAATAGGGATACGCCCTGACGCCTTACAACCTCTAGGCACTCGTAAAAGGCGAGGCATGGGCTGACCGCCCACTTTTTTGTTTGCAATGCCAGGAGCACCACTAACACGATGCCATCCATCCACGTAGCAGAACTGTAACCTGGATCACTTATCCCGGAAAAAACAAAGTTATTATAGCAGTATATACTTATAAACCAAATGTGGTCGCCATCCAGAAGGGTTTAGGGCTCTTGCACCTAGGGTTGGTTTATTGCCTTTCATGAAAAATTGAAATCAGTTTTTAATGTTTTCTAGAAATTCTAGATAAATCTTAACCTTTAACATTGTTATACCAAATTAATATTATGAACATTCTAGTGATGACTATAATTTAAGCATCTAGTAAAATTTTATTATTTTTTAGTCTTAAATCCTATCTGCATATAGTATATCCAAGGGGCGGCTGATAAGTTTGCGGCCTAAGGTACTTGATGAAAGAAAAATTGAGATGATATTTATTATTTTTCAATATAATCTCCTTCAAGTGAAGTATACTTCTCAGATCAATTATTTTTTTATAGCTAGAGATCAGTAGACAGGCAGACCACCCTGGCAGGTGGTCACCGTCGCCTATAGACGTTTGCAGCACCAGAGGCAATACCAACCCACTGCTGGCCTCGAAGAAATTTTACCTAAATTTTATCTAGCATACAATGCCTTTAAATCACTCAAAAAATATTCTTTGTCTGCGAAATAACGATCTGAGGCCGCCCTCATTGTCATCCGTAAATCTCCGGCCCTGTAACTCTTTTTCCAATTTGGAAAACAGGAAAATATCGCTAAGTGCCAGATCTGGACTGTACGGTGGATGGTCAATTTGTGAAAACCACCCTGTGTCTTTAAAGGCCTGCTTCGCAACCCGCGCGGTGTGAACGGGCGCGTTGTCTAGCAAAAACAGTACTAACAGCCACACGAGCCTGACTGACAAAAGGTAGGTAATCTATTAATAAAATTCCCTCGCTACCCCAGAAGATAGTTGCCATTAGCTTAGACGCTGACTTTTTCACTTTGAATTTCTTCGGCGGCCTTTGGGGCCATTCATAAAATATGTCACGCTAAAATCTTTTTTTTTAATTTTTACGTGTGAACTTTGATGACAAATTTCTCCAACTCGTTCTTTGCTAATCTGAAGTTCTTCAGCTATCTGCCACAATTTAATTCTTCTGTCGGCTAGTATTAATTTTTTTACTTTTTGAACATTTTATTCAGTCACTACTGTGACAGGGTAGCTTGCGTGGGGATTATCTTCGCAGCTCTTTCGTCCTTATTGAAATAAGCGGGCCCATTTTTTTTACCATTAAGTATATATTATAAAGATGCAGAATCTTGAAGAACCGATAACATTTTTGACAGGTAATTCAATTATGACCTACATTTTTTTTTCTTAAAGCTAAAGCTGTTTTTGTCTCAGACGACTTGACAGCGACTATGGACGTTAAAGCATTCCAACTCCATGGGAGCGGGAACAATCAGCCGTGGCAGCGTGCTCGGAGACGTGCCTCCTGTGAGGCGCGTCACCGGCTCGACCTTTGAATGGGAAATAATTGTTAAACGCCATGAGTGGCAAGAGTTTTTATTTGGGGTCTATCAACTTCACCGGTGAAGCCAATCCTACCTATTCTAATGTACTACCATTTCGGAATGTGTATCGCTGGGGGAGAAGAAACAGCGAAGGAAACTCCCCCGCAACACATCTATTCTACGTGTAACATTGCGTGTGTTGTATGTTTATAGGTTATGGGGGTGGCGTCCTAAACCTATTCCGTCATGCCAGACTGAGGAGAAATGTGTCCGCGAGTACATTCGCTTTAGCGTCCTAGTGATGGTGTCGGGCCTGTCCGTGAGCACGTTTCGCGGGCGACGACGCGCGGCTCGGCGGTTGAGCGTGTAGTTGGCTGTCTCCACCACCAGTGGATTGGGGTAATGGGGAGCGAGACCGAAGAAGGATCGCGATAGGGAGACCATGTACTCCTTCACGGGAAGGAGTTCCAGGTCTCGGTGTAGGTCTATGTTGCGCTTGGACTATTATGTGCAAGAACTTATTTTGCAATCTCTGTATCGTACGGATGTAGCATTTGCCGGCATGGGCGAAAACTACACTCAAGTACAACCTGATCGGTCGGATGCAGGTTTTGTAAAGTGTCACCTTATTCCTAAGGGACATCTTACTCTTCCCGCATATCATAGGGTAGAGGCGGCCAAGCACGAAGTGTGCTCTATTCTGCACCATTTTGATGTCCTTACTGAAGTACAGGCCTTTGTCTAGTGACTTCTAGATATTTGACCTCACCAACCCAAGGGATGACGCAGTCAAATAGTTTTATAGGATAGAGAGAGTGTAGACTCGGGCGAACTGTCTCCCTTTTTGGGAAGATGTGCCGCGAGCGAACATGATAGCTGCGCTCTTGTCCGGTATCAACTCGATCCGCCATTTGCGGAACCAGTTGTCCAGCGTCTCAACCGCTGCGTTGAGAACACTGCAGATCCAATACTGATTGATCTCGGACGTGAAGAGGGCGGTATCATCCGCGTATAAGGCGAGATGTGCCTGTGGGGTGCGGGGCATGTCGTTGCTGCAGCACGAAGAGTAGGGGGGGGGGGGGACAGAGCCATGCCCTGGGGGATGCCGGCCCTGGGGACGAGAGCGTGCCCTCCACTCTGAAGCTGAATCTCCGATCAAGGAGGAAGTCTCACAAGATGAGCACGAGTCTATCTGGCACTCCTAGTTTGTATTAAGACCTAAAATTTGATTATATCTTTTTTTATACTACCACTGACTCCCGCAATTAAATAATAATCGCTATAATCAAATAATCGCTTGATATAAAATACCAATTCCTATTATATGAATAAATACATGACAAATATTACTACAATTAATTATTAATTAAAAATAAATAAACATAACTCACAAATAGCAGACATCATGATGGCGACTGGACGTGGACACTGGATAGGACACTTGGATAAATAATTATTCGTAACACAATAAACTTATTATTCTATATCTAAAAAATTATTGTAAAAAAATTAACAATAGGATCAAAACAAAACGGCTTTTTCCATCCCACAATGTCCCACACAGTGATGTTGTTGTTCCTGACAAATTTAGGGATGCCGTATTTAAATTGTAAAATTGCCGGATTTTTAGGGTAAATTAAGAAAAATGCCGTATTGTACAAAATGTTTATTTTGCAAAGTTAAAAATAATATAAAAAACACGCTTTTATGAAAAATCAAACTAAAAGGTAAAAAAAATTTTGCAATAAATTTAAATTAAGGATAGTGGGATTAACAAAAGAATGAATTTTATTGTAAAAAAGTGTGGGCTGCTTGTTGCCAATTGTTATTTTGAAAATATCTTAAAAGTTGCTTTCTATACTTCTATTTTATGTGTTTACTTTTTACTTTTCTGCGGTGGATGTAACCCGTCGTCATTGTCACACTCATTAACACTCATTTTCAATTAAGTAAAACTTATAGAAATCTTATAACTTTCACTGATAGATCGTGTCATACAGCAAACCAAAGAAGCAATGAGACTCTAATGAGAGAATCACAATAGGTACAGTACAATAACGATTATATCGGAGATTCTCACACGTCCTAAAAATCAAAGATTTTAGACTTTAACGTCCCAAAGATAAGATTGCATTTGATTGAATTCTGTTGACGTTTATTTTTGAGGGGCTTCCACTAAATCTATGGTTTACAATTTGGTGCGAGAGATAAGATATGTTTTTTTTTTGTTCACTTTAGTCAATTACCGTATATTTTAATACGGTAATCAAAGAGCTGCCGTATACCGTATTTATGATGGTTAAGATGCCTGAATGCCGTATATTACGGCAATTGCCGTATCAAGAACAACACTGGTCCCACATCACATCACATCCACATTGACTTTGACCACAGACTACTAATGAATACTATTTTGACTTTCAGTGTACGAAATTGACTTTTATTTACTGAATGAATGAATGATAATTTGAAGAGAAAATTAGTATCTTTCAATCTTAGACTATTATATAGTTTTTATTATTTATAATGTAATATAATGTAAAATTGTTTTGTAAAAAATTGTTTTAAGAATATTATAAAAAAAACCCTACAAAATAAATATTTAAATTCAAAACAAATTTAATATAAACACTTGATTTAAATGTCATTTAAAGAATGCTAGAAAAATATTCCTTTATGAATATTTTAAAAAGATGGTTGTAAAACCTTTTTAAAAGCTTCAGAATTAAATAAATTATAAATGATGTAGTCTTGGTCTATGACTCTTGCCTTTTTTTCATGGGAATCGAAAAAAATTACTATATAACTAAATACTCCATAATATAAATGTAAAAGATACAATAGTTGTTTAAGTGTTCAGGCAAAGAGATAGATAGTATAAATTACGATTAGCTATTAAATTCAAATATTTTTTTAAAAGTTTTTGAATGTGATCGCCATTTTAAATGCCAATTTCTGTTGGCAAGCAATTGATAAATTCTTATATTGCTTACATACTGCATAGTAATCTCATTTAGCTTTTGATCATTATAATATCTAGCCATAACATTGAATATTTTTGATCACTTCATAGATTCTTCTTTTATTAGATATTATTTGACGGCAATAAAATTCAAACAGAAATTACATTTTTATGATTTCGATTTATTTAAAATTTGAAAATCGATTTTTATTATTATAGAAGCCGTATGTACTCTATGTTAGTGAAAGGTCTGCAACTTCATTCTCATCTATATGTAATTGTCTATTACTTATTTACATGTCATTGACAGTCATTGTTTAAAATCATAAAAACGTCAAATCAAAGTATTATACCTATCTACTACTACTAGTTGTGAAAATATCAATTTACTACATAGGAAATTCATTACAAATTATTTATTTTTTCTGTAGATAAAATGTCGTGTCGCAACGCTTCTCATGCCGGCAGCTGGTACACTGAAAATGGTAAAACATTTTTTAAATAAGTTATTTATATTTGTTATAATCTAATACTAATGTGGTGATTTGGAAACATTTTACAACCTTTTTATTTTGTTACGGTAATCAAAAGGTTAATGACCTTAAATTTTTTGTCATCAACAATGCATCTAGTCTTAAACGAATGAATATTTTCATTTGCATAATCAAAATATAAATATTTTTATAAACATATTTAGAAAATAATATTTAGGTTATTATAGCTGTAATGTATGTTTAAGCAATTACACATTTCTTATTTATAGTAAAAATAAGTTATTAATAAATAGGTATGTAGGTACATGTAATAACTACATGTACTTACTACTTACCTATAAAAAGTGATATTTATTTTCGTATGTATGTACAAACTACAAACAGCGAATCAGCGAATTTTGACATTTGTTTCGTTCGGAAATTAGATGCAGGGAGCGGAAATTAAGTTAGGTATTCTTATAGATTGTTACCACTAAGAAATACAAGATATTTTTCACGTTGTTATATTTTCGAATATAAATAATATTATGTAATAAAAGTTACTATCTAATCAACGTAATTTAGAGTAACTTAATAAAAAATGTTTTTTTTAAACTAATTTGGCGAACCTATTGAAGCGTTTATCGTTTAAATTTCCGAACAGAGCCAATATGACAGTTGCTAGGATATCAAAAATTTGAAAAAACGTCAAGATTTTAATTGTTTTTATATGTGTTTTTATTGTTATTAATTAGTTTAAAATGGATAAAACGAAACAATTCGCCGTGCCATCCTCGAAAAATATTAAATCTAAGTTTCCATCGACCGGCACCGCCGCCAGCTCTTCTCGGAAACTTGGGCCTCCTGTGAACAAAGCTAGCGCGCCTTCAAAGTTAAATACCACTGTAATTGGATTTGAAGAAGAAAATCGGCAAATTGCATATGGTAGATTCCTACGTGCTATGTTGGAAGAATGTATTTTGGATGAGAGGATCGAGAGGGAGGAGACAGAGATGGATGTTCAAATGGCCTTCCTGACAGACAGGTTCCAGAAGACTATGGATCAGTTAGACAAAACCAGTCGAAGATTGAAAGATATTAATTTTGTGGTTGAACAAAAGAGGTAAGTTTGCTAGGGTTAACTTTTTTTGTTACCATTGTCTTTATAAAGGACCTCTGTGGCACGACGGCAACTTACGTCGGAACGCCTGCCGCTGATTTTGAATTAATTTACAAAAGATATAACAATATACTTAGGTTATATTAGATGTCTATTTTTATTTTGTAAAAAAAAACTAATTGACGAGTGTCCCTAGCCAGGAGATCAGGATTTATGTGGAACTCCGGGAATGATGATTGCAGATAGCGTGGGTCTGGTTGGCGCCAGCATGCTCCTTGGGTCAAGGGCAGGCCTTTTCCTCGGTTGGTGCCTAGAGGTCAGCGATTTGGCCGCCTGCCTGACATTAACCCCTTTTTGAAGAAATATCTATCATCCTTCTTATTTAAATTATTTTCTCGTTTCACATTGAAAGTAGGGCACAAACTAACTACATCACTAGGACTTCTAAATAGGAAATTCATCTTGGGAGCGTCTTTGAATGCTCTTGGTCCTGTATTCCGTTGCATTTGAATGCAGACACAGGCAGCTTGCACAAAATGCGTTCATCTTCATATATTTTGGTAGTGGCTCACAGCAATCTTCCTCTTGGCAAGTTAAAGGCCTTGAAACTCGCGACTTCTTTTCACAACAATATATAACCTTTGGCGAAGGACAATGTGGCAAGCAGGGATAGCACATGGGTGGATCTACACAGCATATTGTTGGACAAGGGGCCACTAACATCGAACATACTGCAAATTGCTCGCAGTCTTTAGGATAGAAGCACACCATTTTTATTTAGATTTTATATCTTTTTCTTTTGTAAATTTTATATCATAATAAATAAATTTACACTAGTATTTTGATAATTTAGATGGATTTGACAACATTGTAATATTACTTTTAAATTTTAGAATTAGGTTTAAGAATTCTCAAAATATTGACAACTTGGATGCAATCATGATAATGATAAAAGTAATAATTTCTTTCAGACTTCTTAACCTCAAGAATGTGGAGTCAACAAGTTTCTACACAACAACAGAGAATTCTAATGCAGAAGAATTGTTGATAAATCTAAATAACACTGAACAAACATATTTGAACAGATTAGAAACAAAAAATATTGATTTTGGTTACGATAAAGACTCTGGACATAGGCAACTTTTGGATGCAGTCAACGATGCTATAAACGGCTTAGACAACATTAAAAAGCATTCAAAGTTGGATATATCCAAGTTTCAAGAGTACGAGAAATCTCAGAAGAATTTGGAGGAGTTGGAGAGAGCGAAATTGGAGTTGAATAATGCTAAAAGTGAATTTGAGGGGAGGTTTCCAGAAATCAGTGAAAAATTTATTAAAGAAGCTTCTGATAAGATTGCAAGGCTTTTCGATGAAGACAATTACTGATATTTAATTTAAAATAATAGAAATAAATAGCATTTTGAGACAGTATCTCTGTGCAAGGCCTGAATAAGAATACTAACCCCTGCAGCTGTGGCTGTTAGTATTCTTCCTCCACCCTTGCATGGATAAATAGGATAAAACTGAATTTGTCATGATGGCAGGAAAAAAAATAAGAAATTTCTCTTTTTACGATATTTGGATACTACTACATATTCTATACTCCGGACGCCGAGCAGGAAGAATTTCGGCCATTGACCTGTTATTATCTGTCTCTGCCACTCCCGCGTAAATATAATGCCGCTTTGCTCGCATAGAGCAATGACCACCGCCGGACATTTACGTGGGAATGATAGAGACAGATAATAACAGGTCAATGCCCGAAATTCTACCTGCTCGGCGTCCCGAGTATAAAATCATTATGTTGTCCTTTTTTCTTTTGTTACAAAGGAGTGTAATTTTGTTGATATTTATACTTTACTTTGCATTTATTTTATATAAAAGGGCCTTATAAACTAACAATCATATATTCAAAAGTAATAGTAAACCGTCGTTAGTTAAAAGTCGATTAATAGGCTAAGCAGTCGATAAAGTGTTAATTAAGAATTATAGTCTCAAAAAGGCTACCTGGAATATATATGTCATCCTATAAACTCCATTGCAAGTTTGGTTATAAGACCTAATATTAAGATTTCTGTAAAATAAAAATCCTATACAGTTAAATTTGTTTTTATTTAAAATCCATACTAATATTATAAATGTGTAACTCTGTCTGTTACGTATTCACGCCTTAATCGCTGAGCCAATTTTGAAGAATTTCGACAGAGATAGATTGAACTTTGGAGAAGGAGGCTACTTTTTTAAAAAATTAATATGGCAGGACAACAGTTGCCAGGTCAGTTATTATATACATATCTTCACACAGAGGTTTAAGGAAGCGATGCAGATTAGAGTGATGTATGGCCGACTGTGAAGATTAAGTGATTTGTTCTTGTTGGTATGACTATATCACTAAGACTGCTTATACTAAGCTTTGTCGTGTAACAGGAGTGTCAGTGAAATTACTACTATACCGGCATGCTATGATGGCCATTTTGACTGTTGTCCACTCATGAAGTTTCATATTAATTAGTAATTACGTTTGAAGGAGCAAATTGCTGTTCTTTATTGTCAATAACTGCACGTCGTTATTGACAATAAAGAACAACAATTTGCTGCTTCAAATGTAATTACTAATTAATACGAAACTTCATGGAGTGGACAAACGTCAAAACGGCCTACATAGCGTGCCGGTAGCATAAGGTAATTAGTTCGTGCCTGTTGTATTGTACGGATCAGATTGCTGAGCCACGAAGAGGATGCTACATGCTGCGGAAATGTAAATGCTAAGATGGATGTATGTAGTTACAAAGATGGATAAAGTTAGATATGAGTATATTAGAAGAAGTGTGGAGGATGTAGCGCCAGTGATTGTAAAACTGAAAAGTAACAGACTAGTGTAGTATGGATATATAATGCGAAGGGAGACATGAGATTACAAGGAAATTGAGAGTGGGTGGATACAGGAGGATGGGTAAAAATGAAATGCAATCAAAAACAAAACTTGTAAAAAAACCAAGTCTCGCAACTCAGTTCTTCTACCGTAAAAAGTTGTGAGATCCATGTGATACCAAGTCGGTTACTTTATTAAGTCCATACTTAAGGGACCTTCTGTCTTAAGTTATTACGTAATTAGCTAACCTAACAACATCTTATAGTGACCATGTCAATATTAAAAAAGATTGACTTATACAGATTTTTCTGCAAGGACAAGTGGAAGTTACTACATATTACTACAGCATTTTAATGCGTAGCCTTCATATGTCAAGCAAGCCCCGGCAGGAGTGTACTCAAGAAGTGCTACGACAAATTAGATACGTGGTAGGGCCCCAAGCCTGACTGGATGGCATTTTGTATTGTGTTACGGCATTAGTGACCCAGGTACCAGTACCCCTACGAAGACAGCAGCGTGTTCGCGGTGCTCCTAGCGTCGCAAACATACATAGGCGACCGTACCGTAACTACTTACTATTATGATAGCTGCAGTATACGTTCATTAAGGTATACCTGGCTCAGACTGGGTTAGCTGATCAATTATTTTGTTCCAGGCAATGAGCTTTCCCGTCAGTTGGACATGTGGCTATCGAAGGCAGACCTGACCCATGGACCAGCGAGGGCTATTATCGCACCGTAAGTGGTATACTTGTTGCTAGGTGGTAGGGCACCGAGCCCGTCTGGATGGCAACCTCCCCCAGTCTATAAGTATGCCGCCATAATAACCTTGTGTTCATAAGTGACACAGGTTTCAATTCCATAGCGCTGGCGGCAGCATGTTCGCGGTGCCCCTAGTGTTGCAAACATCCAAAGGCGACGCTAATAATATCATATCATAATTAAATCATCTGTATTTCTCTTTGTAATTGAAGTCATTTTTGAAAATTTTATTGGGCCATTAACACTTTTTGGTACTTTAGTGGTCTAAAAATACCACAGATCCCACACCCGTACGCATAGGCGGCGACACGGTTGAGCGCAGGGACCAAGTGAAATATTTGGGATCTGTATTTCACGCGTCTGGTGACATCGATAGCGACAGGTCGTTAAGACCATAATTATTAGGCCTGTCCTTTTATACGGCTATGAAGCGTGGCCGGTGTTAGAGCGACATAAGCAAGAACTGCCTGTCGCGGAGATGAATATCCTGCGGTGGATGTGTGGAGTAACGAGGAAGGACCGCGTTAGGAATCCCGCATTTGCGGCAGTCTTCATGTCCGAGACATTGCAGATAAACTGCAGGATTGTCGGCTCCGTTGGTACGACCATATTTTACAGCAACTGGATGCTGACGTGAGAAACAAATGTCTGGCCATGCCGCCTCCGCCGGGCCCCGGCAGGAGGGGTAGACCTAAAAAGTGCTGGCTTGACGTCGTAGAGGGTGATATGCGTGCCAATGGGCTCACTGCCAGGGATGCTGAAGACCGTGCAAAGTGGAGAAGAAAAAGTCGGAAAGCGGACCTCGGACGCCGAAGCGAGAGTTTGGGCTGCAACCGGGATTCAACTCAAAGATGATGATGATGATACACTATAAATGTATATGACTGTTTTATTTAATAAACAATTTTTAGAAGGATAATTATCCTATGCGGAATTATCATTAATATTTTTACATCTAACTAAATACCACATTCTTAAGCATTGAAGATTTTTTTTGTTGTATCCTTTCTTTACATAATAGTCGTACTTGTGATTCTGACTAATCCATATTCGATATCCCAGTGATATATTTAATTCCGAGACACATAACTTGTCCCGGATTTTTTTAGTCGTATCTATACTTTTGATGACATATTCTGTCAATAGATCAATGACATTTTTTGTTTCCCTAATATTTAGTACATATAAATGTTTGCTTATTGTTAATAAACGTGATATAAATAATTGTTATATCGTCACTTCAAGGATCCTAACGGAAGATCAACGCAGGATGCTCTTTAAACAGCTCCTTGCATTGCTGAGTTATGTACCTTTTTAGGGCTAAGACAAGTATGTAGTGATTTATAATTTTTATAACTATTTATTTGTACTGTCCTCAGGATTACAGATAGCTTTCGAACCGATCACCGCGTTTGACACACCTTTTCGCCATTAAACCTGTCACTTTTATATTCCACTTAGACATTGGCAAAATCAATGCCAAGGGCGTTGGAGCCACACCTTCAAAAACTGAACTGAACTGAATGTGTAGTGATTTGTTAATATATGTTTTTTTGTTATAGTTTGAAGCTCTAAATAAATTATATTTCTTTCTTTCTTTATTTTATTGTTCCAGGCACGCAGGTTACTCGTACTGCGGTGCGTGTGCTGCATACGCATACAGACAAATCAGTCCCGTGGTTGTGTAAGTGTGAAATTTATTTAACACATTGCTTGTCGAATACTCGGATCCGAGTGGGGCGTGACTGTTTCAAAGGTGTTGCCCACTCGCATATACTTAACGTCATTTTCACTCCCAGTTGTGTGAATTATGCTATTGGATTTTATCACTGGATATTATTAACACATTAACTGCCGTATACTCGGATCCGAGTATATTATCAGACCATAACGTGCAACTGCTGAGCTCTAGTCTCGCCGGTATGCAGCTTTTATCACAATGTTTCCCTTCGCCGTCGATATGTGACATTTACTCGTATTATGTACACTCGGCGTGAATAAATGCCTAAACGGGTCACCGTTGTGAGAGCCATTGTGAGATTAGAACTAGATGATGAGATGAAAGACGTTTTCTTTTTTTTTATTTTGACAGGAAAAGAATCTTCATATTGGGTCCCTCTCACCACGTGTGGCTCGGCGGCTGCGCTCTGTCATCGCTCGACAAGTATCAAACACCGTTGTACGATCTCACAATTGATAAACAAAGTATGTTTTTTTAATTATCTGTATTAAAGGAACGTACCCATGCTATGTGATCCGTTGGGAGGGCGGCGGAGATCTTCAAAATACCACGCTTGGCCACTGGGAGGGGGGTGGGGCATACATTTTCGTCACATAGTCAATATCCTCTAAAGAAAATCTCGTGCTTTTTAAGCTATATTCTATACATATAATTTAGAACCAAAATTGATTTTTTACTTTCTGTTTGGAAAAAAAGTGATGTATAACCGTATTTATGAATTACTACGTGAAAACTTGAGAGGGGGGGGGGGTCTCCGACTACAGATAGTCACAAAGGGGTAGGAGGGGGTTTAAATATAGTTAACAATAGGTCATGTGGTATGGGTGTTGTTAAATAAATGTAATTTGGTATATGTAGATGTTTGTTGTCACATCATGTGTGATAACAGACTGTGATATTTTTTTTATTGCTGAGGAATAGCCGATAAAACAACCCACCCTAGTTACGTGGTAGGGACCCAACAACGGAGGTATGCGGTGGAGCCCCTAGTGTCACTAACATCCATAGGCAACGGTTACTGCTTATTATTAAGTCGGCCGTCAGCCTATCTTCTGTTCCTCAGCAAAGATATATTCGAAATTTGAAGTCTGTCTACAAAGAAGCTGTAGAAGATTCTAGAAAGAGCTTCAATATCTATCTTTATTCAATTATATTCGTTACAAAACATTTCACACTGCAGTATACGCGGAGTTGGAAGCGACGAAGCAGTTCGAGCTGATGGACGTGCAGACTGACGAGGACGAGCACTCGATAGAGATGCATTTACCATACATAGCCAAAGTTATGGAGGAGTAAGTACGACCTTGCTGTATATATATATATATATATATATATATATATATATATATATATATATATATATATATATATATATATATATATATATATATATATATATATATATATATATATATATATATATATATATATATATATATATATATATATATATTTGGAATCTCGGAATCGGCTCCAACAATTTTCATGAAATTTAGTATACGGGGGGTTTCGTGGGCGATAAATCGATCTAGCTAGGCATCATTTCTAGAAAATGTCATTTTATTCGCTTTTTTTTATTGGAAGAAAAATAACAAAAAGGTGATATCTATCGGCGAATAATAATACTATTCCACTAAAGTAACAATACTAACACTAAAGCTATTCCAGCAGATGGCGTTGTTAAGTAACACGAAGTCAATGAGTGTTTGCTTTGAGGTCAGACTAAGAAAATCATTTGTTAATTTCCAAAAAACACAATTTATAAAAAAAAATACCGAGCAAAGCTTGGTCATCCAGCTGGTATATCATATATTTGTCATATTTAACACAAGACACACACACGCGTGATACACAAATATGTTACATACACACGTCTCACACAACACATGTCACCGCGTCGCATACATGTTGCACACGGCACACGTGTCACATACGTCACAGATGTTACACATGTATCACACACATCATTGTGTCATAAACGACACGCGTGTTACGCAACAAACATTTGTCACGAACGTCACACGTAACATGAGTCACCCACGTCACATGTGTCACACACGGCACGCATTTTGTACACGTGTCAATCACACATGTCACATAACGTCACATTCATTTCTCATCCGTTACACATGTGACACACGTCTTGTATGCCACACACATGTCAACATGTGACACACAGAACATACACGACACGCATGCTGGCGTGCCCTCTCACTCGGATGTTCGGACTCACACTCACTGTTTCCCTCTAACCATCTGCATTCTCGTTCTTTTTACAGATACAAAAGCGGATTTACGATAATACCTATCTTGGTGGGCTCTCTCACACCGGACAAGGAGGCGAAGTGAGTCAGTGTGCAAGTATTTTTATAGAAAACTTTAGCGTATGGGTTGAATTTTCATTTCTAGCTGAAGTTCAGGAGACAGGCAAATGGCCCGCCCGATAGCAGGTAGTCACCGTCGCCAATGGATGTTTGCAACACCAGAGGCATAACCGACGCGTTGCAGGCTTTTAAAAAATTTATATAACGCTTTTTTTCAAAATCCCCATATCCTAGTGCGATGGGAAATTATATTAGGGAAATGAACTACAAGGGTTTCGTAGTTGCCCTTGCTGATTTTGCTTCGGTCTTTTTATGCCATTGTAGCAGCACCGCGCTTTTCGTTGCTCTTCACCCTTCGAGACGCGCGCGATAAATGCGGTGAGCGCAGAAATCGTCGTGGATCTTCTTCCCCTTATTCAGGGGCAGGTAGGGGCCTCGAGGCATAACCTGTTTACGCCGGCTTCAACTCGGGAGGCGATCACCCCCCGGTGATGTAGTGTTGGCCGCCGGAGCACGCGCACCTGTGTGAGTGGTGGGGCATCACAGCGCCCAACGATGGTCCATCTTCGGCCTGGATGGCCATCTTCTTTGCCTCGACCTCAGCGTAGAGGTCCATCCTGACGTCGGTGTGGCACGTTGCGGTGCCTCAGCGACGTTGTGTGGTGAGTGGCGGCGTGGCCGCGGTCCATCGGTCGACCGCCGGCGGCGTGCGACTGAGTGACTTGAGACGTTCGCTTCGGCCGTAGGCAACGGAGCGTCATGATACGCACATATCTTAGCACCTATTCACATACCGTATCTAATCGTAAATACCGTAATTGCATTTTATTGGAATACCACGATCAAAGAAGACCTCCGAGGAAGAACTCTGCGTGAAGATCCAACAAAAACACTATTGGGAGGCCAGGACCCCTGCACCGCCAAACCATTAAAGTTAGATGTAATGTATTTAGCCACTTCCGTTGCGCAATATTCGGTTCTATTTCCGTCCCGAGTAGTAAAGAAATATTCTAATATATCAGTTGTTTAGTATAGTGGCGCAGTTTCTGAAGGGGTACTGTAGGAGCTTTAGTTCCATTTCGATAAAAGGCTCAAAGATCCTATCTGGTAAATTTAAGGTATCCATGCAGGGGCGGAGAAAGAATACTAACCTCTGCGGCCAGGGTCGGTCTGTCTTAAAAGGTGACAAAAAAACCCACCCTAGCTACGTGGTGGGCCCCAAGCCCGTCTGGATGGCGACCACCTTTGGTCTTATGTATGCCGCCATAATAACCTTGTGTTGTGTTCTGGCATTAGTGACTCAAGTTCCTGTATCCTTATGCGACAGTAGCGTGTTCGCGATGCCACTGGCGTTGCAAACAGCCATAGGCGACGGTAACCGCTAATTTCTAAACGGGCCGTCAGCCTTTCTGCTGTCCTACAACAATAAAAAAAATTATTTACAAAAGAAAAGTATATTAATATCAGTTGTTTAGTACCCATAACACAAGTGCTATGTTACTTACTTTGGGACGAAATGGCGTTGTATATTTACCCAAAAAAAATTGCAAGTAATTCAATACGTAATTATTATGTATTCACGATGCAGTGAAACATGATTAAGATCACCTGTGTGTGTGAGTAACCCACAAATCGACTTTAAACTGATCTTGTTCTGTTATTTTTATAATCCGATTTATTCTAAAAAAACAATTAACTAGATATGGCGCGATCCTGGCTCCGTACCTCGCGGACCCCCAAAACCTAGTGATCATATCATCGGACTTCTGCCACTGGGGATCCAGATTCCGATACACCTGGAAAGATAGCTCTCGCGGGGCCATCCACCAGAGCATCGAGTGGCTGGATAAATTGGTGAGTTGAATATACCAACCCGTATCTTTTGTCTTCTTCCCACTTTTTTTTTTATTGTTGTAGAACAGCAGACAGGCTGACGGCCCGCTTAGAATTTAGCAGTTACCGTCGCCTATGGGTGTTTGCAACGCCAGTGGCATCGCGAACACACTGCTGTCCCATAAGGGTACAGGAACGTGGGTCACTAATGCCGGAACACAACACAAGGTTATTGAAGACCGAAGGTGGTCGCCATCCAGACGGACTTGAGACCCTACCACGTAGCTAGGGTGGGTTGTTTTGTCGGCTTTTACGACAGGCCGACCCCGGCCGCAGAGGTTAGTATTCTTTCTCCGCCCCTGCACGGATAGAACGCCTAGACGCCGCTTCCCGTTTACCACACTATCCGTCCCTTTTTCACATCACAACCGCTCTAAAAGAGACTGTTAACATTTCTCCGGCGCGGAACGCTGCCGAGTTTTCGACACTGCCGCAAATGGTTCACAGTGTACTTTGAACCGTTCGCATAGCCACCAGCTGGCGCTGGCCTCTACCAGACTAGAAGATGATCAAAGTCCCGTGGCGCCCTCTTCAGATAAGCGCCAGTGAACAGTTTAGATGCCCTTTTTTTAGTCACTTGATAATTAGATATAATCATATCATTGTGTGTGATTTATTTCATTTCATATATTTAGTCTTGTTTACTTCTTCCCACTTTCGTCATATATAATTTATAACTGTTTAACTCTTGTATTGTATCTATTTCTTGTATGGTGTGTAAATCTCTTTTTTTTTTAATCTCTTTTTTTCTCACAATTTTCTGTTTTTTTGTTTATGGCATTTTTAATGATTTAGCAACTCACTTATTTTATTCTATCTTTCTATATTATATACTATGTATAAACAGAAAATTAATTTTCTCTGAAAAAGAAAGAAACCAAAAACAGGAAAACTACATATAAATAATAAATTGATTCCAAATCGCTTTCGGTAGGATACGTTTCCAAAACGCTGGCTAAATTATTTTAATACAATTTTATAGATTTGGTTAATTGTCTTGTGTTAATAAATGTTGCTTCGTTTACTTTTCAAGTCCGGATTTTGTTATGTGGTGTCATTACCGGGTTCTAACGGAAGACCAGCGCTGGTTTTTTCTAACCAGTTTATAATGAGTAGAACCCTTTTAGGACTAATTTTAAGTGTCTTCAATTATATTTTTAGTTTTTTATATCTGTTTGTATGTTGTAGTCCTAAATAAATATTTTTCTTTCTTCTTTCTTTCCTTTTTATTATATTAAGGTCATCAAATATTAAGGTCATCAAATAAAATTCATCATCATCATTTCAGCCGGAAGACGCCCACTGCTGGACAAAGGCCTCCCCCAAAGATCTCCACGATGATCGGTCCTGCGCTGCCCTCATCCAACCTATCCCGGCGATCTTGACCAGATCATCGGTCCATCTTGTGGGGGGCCTACCAACACTGCGTCTTCCGGTACGCGGTCGCCATTCGAGGACTTTTCTGCCCCAACGGCCATCAGTCCTTCGAGCTATGTGCCCAGCCCACTGCCACTTCAGTTTTGCAATCATCCGGGCTATGTCGGTTACTTTGGTTCTCCTGCGAATCTCCTCATTTCTGATTCGATCTCGCAGGGAAACTCCGAGCATAGCCCTCTCCATTGCTCTCTGAGCGACCATGAGCTTTCTCATAAGGCCCATAGTTAGCGACCACGTCTGCGTTCCGTATGTCATCACTGGCAACACACATTGGTTAAAAACCTTCGTCTTGAGACACTGCGGTATTTGGGACGAAAAGATTTTACGGAGCTTCCCGAACGCTGCCCATCCGAGTTGGATTCGACGAGTGACCTCTTTCGCGAAATTGGACCTGCCTAACTGGATCGTTTGACCCAAGTAGACGTATTCGTCAACAATTTCGAAAGTACAGTTCCCAACTGTTACGGGGGTAGGTGCGACATGGACATTAGACATGATCTTCGTCTTGTCCATGTTCATTTTGAGACCTACTCCTTGGGAAGCTGTATTGAGGCCATCAAGCATATGGCTTAAGTCTTCCATGGTTTCAGCCATGATTACGATATCATCTGCGAATCTAAGGTGAGTGATGTACTCACCGTTAATGTTGATGCCCAGTCCGTTCCATTCCAGAAGCTTGAAGACATCTTCCAACGCAGCAGTGAACAGCATCGGCGATATGACATCGCCTTGTCTGACTCCCCGCTGCAGTCGGATAGGCTTCGAGTTCTGATCCTGGAGACGGACTGACATGGTGGCGTTTTCATACAAACACTTCAACGCTTTGATGTATCGATAATCAATGTGGCACCTCTGGAGAGACTGAAGCACCGCCCAGGTCTCGATCGAATCAAAGGCTTTCTCATAGTCCACGAACGCCAAGCATAGTGGCTGGTTATACTCCTCCGTCTTCTGTATAACCTGCCGCAGCGTATGTATGTGGTCTATGGTGCTAAAACCTTTTCGGAATCCGGCTTGTTCGGGAGGCTGGAAGTCGTCAAATCTGCGCGCGAGACGATTCGTGATGACCCTTGAAAACAGCTTGTAAACATGGCTCAGAAGTGATATCGGTCTAAAGTTCTTCAAAAGGGTTTTGTCGCCCTTTTTGAAGAACAGCACCACTATACTTCCGTGCCAGGCCTGCGGCGTTTTGCCATCGAGGATGACGGAATTAAATAGCTTCTGGAGGATTTTAAGCACAGGAGTACCACCAGCTCTCAGAAGCTCGGCTGTAATTCCATCATCACCCGGCGCCTTGTTGTTTTTAAGCTGTTTAAGGGCCACACTAATCTCGTACAGACTGACGTCTGGGATATCTACGGTGTAGTGTCGGGTTAATTTGGCTCTTGGGTCTTTAGCCTTGTTGTTAACAGGTGCCCGTGTGGTCGTGTATAGCTGTCCGTAGAACTTCTCGACTTCCCTCAAAAGTTCGGGTTTAGACGAAACGACCCTGCCGTCGTCGGTCTTCAGCTTCGTCAGTTGGCTCTGCCCAATAGACAAGTCTCGTGCGAATACTTTAGAGCCCTTGTTACGCTCTATAGCCGCCTTTACACAGTCTGTGTTATGGCGGCGGATATCGCGAGTCAAGGACTTGGAGATCTGTCTATTTAGCTGCCTATACTGGGAAGCATCGTCCGGGGACTGAAGGGTCATTTGACGTCTCACATCCATCAATTTGAGAGTAGAATCTGAGATTTTTCCGGTTCTTTTTGAACGGCTGGCCTTGAAGAATTTAGACCCGGCCGTTTGAACAGCTTCCACGAACCTGTTATTATACTCGTCCACGTCAACGCAGTCACCGAGGCATTCGAAGCGGTTTTGCAATTCGAGTTGAAAGTTTACCGGGTTTTGGATCTGTATGGGTGCAGGTCGGAGCGTAGACTTCACCAGTCGAGACCTCTCCAATTTTGGATTGATATTCAATGTGCCTCTTACTAAGCGGTGATCACTCCCAGTTTTCACCGAATTGATCACAGAGACATCATTGAATATCTGTCTTTTGGTCGACATAATGAAGTCAATCTCATTTTTGGTGGCACCATCGGGACTAATCCAAGTCCATTTGCGTTGTTCTGACTTCATGAAGAAGGAGTTCATCATATACAGGTCCTCCTTCTCCATGAAGTCGGCCAGCATCTGGCCTCGGGTGTTCCGATTTCCGAACCCAAATTGCCCCACTCTCAACTCATCGCCGCTACGTTTCCCCAATTTTGCGTTGAAGTCTCCCATGACAACGTTAAAGTGGGTTTTAGAAGTGTGGATGGCTGTTGAGATGTCCTCATACATGGCTTCCACCTCCTCGTCAGGATGTGTCGAAGTCGGAGCGTAAACCTGAATGACCTTCAACGAATACCGTTTGGTAATTTTGAGTATTAGGTACGCTACCCTAGTCGAAACACTCCCCACCTCAGTAACGTTGTTCACAAGAGACTTGTGAACGAGAAACCCGACACCACCTTGGGACAGTTGGTCGCCCTCCCGGAAGTAGAGCAGATTTCCGGAATTTAGGATTATTGAGTCCTCTCCCTGTCTTCGGACTTCAGATAACCCCACAACATCCCATCGCAGTCTGCTCAAAACTTCCTCCAGTTCCTCCAACTTCTCGTTGGTCCGCAGTGTCTTGACATTGTATGTTGCCAGGGCCAAAGGTCGTCGTTCTTGGTAGCGAATCCGAACCCGGGGATTCTTCGCACCCCCTGCCCCGTCGCTTATGTGGCTGCTACCGTGACCACCACGAACGGGGCCGCCGGGGACTAGGGGCCGGGGCCTGTGTGTATCTGTCATTTTAGGGGGGGGTTTTGCCATAATCGCCACGCTTGGCAGGCGGGTTGGCGATCGCAGTATTCGCAGTTGGTGATGCTCTCACGGAAAGATGCTGCTGCCCATCCTCCGTTCTTTCTATCCCTTACTCGTCTCTTACGACACCCACGGGAGGAGATGGGGTGGTGCTATTCTGGTGCGACACCACACACTACAACAGTGACAATAAAAGGTAGTAATTAATGGGCAACTACAACATAGTTTACAAAGTATTCCAATTTCACACAACTATTTTTAAACTCTACACATATATATGAGCGACACCAATAAAAAATTCCAATAAACTAAAATAAACGATAATGATCCATTATAATACATGATAATGACAGTTTGATTTGTATTATCTTTATAAACACTATTATTAATGGAGTATGTTTTATAATAACTTATCTAAATTATAGTATAGTCTTGAAATGGGTTATATTTTCAGATTTCAAACGTTCAATCACACACATAATTATTAAAATAAGTAGTAAACGATGCGCTATTTTTTTATATATAGCATAAAGATAAGATCTGCTGATCTCCATTTATGAAAATCTTCTTCCTCCTGTCCTTATCCTACATTATATAGGGTCAGCACAACATGTTGCATGTTGCAATAGTTATGGCTTAGTTTTTACAACCGCCCGCTTGTCTGACGTTAAGCCCTTTTTGGGGAAAAAAAAAATCAGTCATCCTTTTTATTTAAATTATTTTCTGGTTTCACATTGAAAGTAGGAAACGAAATTTCGTTGTTAGTCATCTAACATATCCTCAAGCTACACTTTTATTGGTTTCTTCTTGAACAAACAACATCCGAGTGTTGGTTTGGATGTGCAGGGTGACACTTTTGCTGGGTCGCCGACTTTTACGGGGTCCGTGCACAATCACATTCGACAACTATGTCACGAGAGCTTCTAAATAGGAAATTCGCAGTGTCAAATAAAATTATGTATAGTTAAAACAGCCATAAAACAAAAACATCAGCCACTGCCCCCAAACTAGAAAATATCTGTGTCTTGGAGGCCGAGGCAAAAATTTCCGTTGCATAATCCGTGCGGTGTGGGTGTGTGTACATGAGAGGGAAATTAAATGTTGTGTATGAATACATTACATAAATGTATATACAATACTACACAAATAAGAAGAGTATTTTATATAAAGACATACTGAGAAATAAAATATTATGAAAAATATCATGTCATTGGTTTGATTAGATTTTCAGTGTCATCATAATTAAGTTTTTGTAACCAGTTTGAAACAATGTTCTTACATTTTGATTTAGGATAGGAATAAAATTTTAATTGTATGTTCAATTTATTATATAGATATATGCCCAAAACATCAAAAAAGCGATGGGAAGAGCTAGTGTTATAGAAACGTTTTTGAGATATCTTATTTTTTATTTGTTTGGTACATCGTGGATTATATTTTGTAATGGAATGCTGTCTTAAAACAGTTTGTAGTATAAAAAGTTGACGTACTGTAAGTACTTTTTGTTTGGTTGTTGTATTTATTTTTATGGAACAGCAGACGATCCACTTAATAGTAAGCAATTGCCGTTGCCTATGACGCCAGGGGCACCTCTAACGCTTTGCCGTCTACGTAGGCGTACTGGAACCTGAGTTATTTATGCCTGATCATAACACGAGGTTATTATAGCACCATACTTATAGACGAAGGTCGGTTGCCATCCAGGCGGGCTTGGAGCCTTTTACTGACCCCAGGCGCAAGGTTAGTATTCAAACACCGCCCCTGCACTCAGAAATTGATTCCAGGATTTCTACAATTGTCTATAAATAGTTGCTAAGATAAAGACCACACCCAGGTGGGTTGATTTCTTCCTGTAACCAAATGTGGTGTTTCAAAGATGGATACGTTCCCTTACGTTTTGATCAGGCATGATTGTTCGTTTTAGGGTATGGATATCATAGAAAAGATGGATCCCCCGTCATTCACGGAATATTTAAGTAAATACGGGAATACGATATGTGGAAGGCATCCCATTGGTGTCCTGTTACAGGTAAGGTGTACATGTGTTTTTCGTATTTATGGGTGGGATCGGTGTCGCCTTCGCTGGTATGGTCACGTTTTGCGGCAACCGGCTACTTGCATGGGGAACAAATGTGTCACGTGTCACGTCCGCTGGGCCCCTACAGGAAGTAGGCCCAAAAAGTCACTCAACATTAAGCAGTTACCGTCGCCTGTACATGTTTGCGACGCTAGGGGCACCGCGAACACGCTACTGTCCCATAGGAGTACACGAGCCAGGGTCATTAAGGGATCGTTCATAAAATACGTCACGCTAAATTCAGCTTTTTGGACCCCACTATTGTCACGCTGTCTGTATATCGTCACAAAAACTACGACCCCCCCCCTCAAATCATGAACGGTGAACGTCACGTTGCCGTAGACCCCCCGTCCCCCCTCGTCACACTCAGCAGGATCCCCCCCCCTGTATGCGAACGTATTTTATGAACGGCCCCTAATGCCGGAACACAACACAAGGTTATTATGGAGGCATACTTAAGACCAAAGGTGGTCGCCATCAAGACGGGCTTGAGGCCCTACCACTTAGCTAGGGTGGGTTGTTTTGTCGCCTTTTACGACAGGCCGCAGGCGTACTTGTTTTGGCAGGCATACGTTGTTGTTATGGCAAACGTTGTTTTGCCATATACATAAATGAAAAAAGTTCGGGTTTCTCTCTATATCAAAATTCATCAAATTTGATTCAGCGGTTTAGGCGTGAAAACGTAACAGACAGAGTTACTTTCACATTTATAAGATTCTAAATTTCGGAGAAAAGAAGAGAAGAGATTCGGGCTTCCTCAGCCCGATGAGGTTGCTGGAGTTCGTGGAAAAGACTACAAGCACTGGACGACTGACTGACGACGAACCGAATACCGTATCTGGACACCCTCTGAGTTATCCGATGAAAAATATTGTTACAGGCAATAGCAAAACTCCAGTCGCAGTCCAGTGCGCCGAGGATGTCACTGAAATTCCTGAAGTACGCTCAATCGTCTCGGTGTGTCTCCAGCCGCGACTCGTCGGTCTCTTACGCGAGTGCGTCCCTTGTCATGGAATAAAATTATTATTATGTGAAAATGATTTAAGCCACAGTAAATAATATCAGTAAATCAACTTGATTTTCATATGTTGAAGTATACTTCATACGGGACGTTTGGAAAAATTATGAAAGTAAAATTTTTACAATGCAACGTGATGAAGTTAGCTGATAACTGTCACTCAAGTTGCCGTTAAAACTTGTAACTATATTCACAGTAGTCTCCCAAATATAAATCTACAAAGTATGAAACATAATTTGGAAACTATTGCGCGATGTTAAACGACAGTGCTATCGAATGATACAAATCTATTATAAGTGCATTTGTAATTTGGGGTTAATTGTCGGTATTCATTTTACAAACAACGAGTTGTTCCATACGGGATGAAATCTTTAGCCATTTTTGTTCTGATAAGTTAAAGAAGTGTAACTTTTTACTTGCGTATATAAGGGGGCGTCCATAAATTACGTGAGGTGTTTTTTTTAATTTTCTGTAGGTGAGATGTCGTGAGATTTTATTCAACCCCCTCCCCCATCCCCCAATCTCACGTGAGATTTTTCAAAATGTGGGTTTCTTACGTAAACGCGTTGGATTGTTATTGTAAAAAGAAAAAAAAAATTGCTTCGTGCTTTTATTTATGACTAGTTAAGACTAGTAATCAATATTGCCGAGAGTTTAATTATAAGTGTAATAAAATTTTTCTTTCGAACGAATTAGTGAATGATCTTAATCGTATTATGCGATTACGTTCAAGATTAAATCTTAAGCATGTACAATCTGGATTAAATGGACCAAAATAGTATATTTTTTTTTGTTTCAATCAGAAAAAAAATTTGACTCGACCCCCTCCCCTCCTTAACCACCTCACGTAATATTATGGACACTTCTAAGTACACACACAATATTTTTTTTATTCCACATGGCAAGAATGTGGCTCTTTGCTTGGAGATTACTAGTTTATAGCCCATAAGGACCCACTACTGGTCTTGGACCTCCTACAGGGAACGAACAGTACACTCGCCACGGTCTTCCAAGGCGTGTTATATATATTATTTTATTTTTATTTTATGCCTATACATTCGGAATAATTTTTCTCAATTTTTTACCTCCCAAAGGGAGGGATCCCGTGCTGAAATTTCCTTTATAGGATATTGACTACGTGACGAAAACCTAAGACCCACCCCTTGTGACCAAGCGTGGTATTTTGAAAACCGCCCACCCCCCTGAGTGGGTCACCTTCCTTCTGTGATCTTGGTATGTTTGTGTGTGTGATTCGAACCCACGACCGACTCACTGGATGAGGTCCTGTTATTTTTCTAGCCTGGACCACGTGATTCAAAGAAATTAATAATTTTATTGTCCATCGCAATCTTCGACAGATAATGGGTAATGATCATTTTCACATAGAATTTATATTTTATATATTATGTTAAGATATACAAATATTATTTAGTTTAGTTTATTTAGTTAATTTTTTTATATCTAGAGTTAAGCAGACAGGCAAACGGCCCGCCCTAGCAGATGGTCACCGTCTATGGACGTTTGTAACACCAGAGGCATTACCAACCAAGTGATGACATACGGAACGCAGACGTGGTCGCTAACTATGGGCCTTATGAGAAAGCTCATGGTCGCTCAGAGGGCAATGGAGAGGGCTATGCTCGGAGTTTCCCTGCGAGATCGAATCAGAAATGAGGAGATTCGCAGGAGAACCAAAGTAACCGACATAGCCCGGATGATTGCAAAACTGAAGTGGCAGTGGGCTGGGCACATAGCTCGAAGGACTGATGGCCGTTGGGGCAGAAAAGTCCTCGAATGGCGACCGCGTACCGGAAGACGCAGTGTTGGTAGGCCCCCCACAAGATGGACCGATGATCTGGTCAAGATCGCCGGAATAGGTTGGATGAGGGCAGCGCAGGACCGATCATCGTGGAGATCTTTGGGGGAGGCCTTTTTCCAGCAGTGGGGGTCTTCCGACTGAAATGATGATGATGATACCGGCCTCGAAGAAATTTCATAACGCCTTTATTTGAACAATTGATCCAATACAGCTAAACTTAACCTGCGGCTCGCGAGCCGAATGCGGCTTATGTGGTTGGTTTTATTATTTTATAAATAATTTTATCATAAACTTTTAATAGAGAAATATAATATTTTTAATACAATTTAAGTGTAACGAAATAGTTATATTTAAGCTATTTTTCGTATACTTGTTGCAACTATAAGTTATTTTCGAGTTTTATAGCGTATAGTATTGTCGAATTAAAATTGATGGTATTTGAATATACTCGTAGGTCGAAAAGCGCGGGCTTTTTTAGAGGATGTTGACTACGTAACGAAAACCTACGCTCCCCCTGCCTGTGACCAAGCATGGTATTTTGAAGACCTCCCTTACTCCTGAAAGGGTCATGTAGTATGTTTCTTATGAGCTGCTATTATTTAGTTTGTATACTGTATAATTTTTACTGTGACTGCGACAAAATTTTATGGTGTTAAAGAAACCAATTTTCACGGTCTGAGTGTAATTGAGCATTTTAAATGATCTATAATGAAATGGTTGTATTTTTGTAGAAAAATGTATACCGATTAGAAAAAAAAATTCACCCCTTTTGTACTATAAAATTCTTGTATTCCAGATATATAATATTTTTTTTTGCATTTGTCGATTAACAGATACTGAATGTGACGAACGCGTCATGATTTAATGTAACGTTCGCTTAACCTGTTAACCGGTTATGACGAAATATTTCGTCATACGCGAAGTATTACTCCAATGGGCATGACAATAATTTTTCGTCATGAAAATTTAGAAAAATAATTATTTAAATTCGTCCAATTTTTTCTGCATTTGTTTGATATAAAATATTTTGTCGAAATAAGTAAAATGAACATGTTAAAGACCATTTCCTTTTATTACTTGAGTTGTGATGATATTACTTATAATTATGAAGAAATAATCCCAGTTGTGAAACGAGTTAACAAAGTTTATTCCCCGGTTAATAGGTTAAAACGATTATAGCAGACTATACCTATTTCGCTCCCTTTGTTGACGACATTTTGAATGCCGAGCGTGACGGGCTTAGACATACTATCGCTATATTTTGACACACGCTGCCACTAAATCCTCAAGTAATTTTATTTATAAGCGACACAAATATTTGAGCGACAAATAATAAGCCTATTGTTAAATCTAAACATTATTTTGCTTTATTATCTGCGGCCGGGTTTAGCCTGTCGTAAAAGGCGACGAAACTGAAACAACCCTACGTGGCAAGCCCGTCACGTTGGCAACCGGGTGGTCTATAAGTATGCCGCAATTAGTGACCCAAATTCCTGTATAGTTATTAAACAGTAGCGTGTTCGCAGTTAGCGTTGCAAATATCCGTAGATGACGGTAACTGCTTACTGTTAGTGTGTCAGCCTGTCTGTTGTTCCTCAGCAATAAAAAAGCGATCTATTTCAATCGAAAGGCTATCCCTGACACCTATAAAGGGTGATATACCCACCACGCTAAAATGTTTACACCCCAATTACGTCTACTTTATAATATTTTAAAATAAAAAAATTGTTAATATTAATTATAATTCGGTCTCAAAGCATTTAATGTTGTGAATAAATCATTTAAAATATATTCGTTTGCAACTATACGTTGTTTTATTTACTGTCTATATAATAAAGGTTTAAGACTATCTCCCTCTTCAGCTAAAGCATACAGCTATATGTACGAGGATCTTTTGGTAGGTAGAAATATTTGACACACACCCCGCGTGAGAACGGGTGACGGGATAGTGTAGAACTCCCCGTGCAATGCGCCCATACATTCCTAGGCTGGGGGACGCACATTGCTGGTATACCCACTAAAACTACCATGGTGTTCCTTCAAATGCCTTTAATGCCAAGGCCAAACGTGAAGTACGGGAGAAAAACAGCGGGGTTTTTAGTGGGTAGTCGGAAGCCAAAACATTATTCCCGGAGTCCCATATGTCTCTCGGGTCGAGACAACCCGTCAAGAATAGGGTTTTCCCGAGACCAAAAAAATGGTCCACATAAACTTCAGAATCGGATTCAGCGGATACATGGAAATCTTGCGTGATTCCACATAAATTTTTCACAACCAAAACGAACACTGCTATTTTTTACGGTTTTTTTGCAATTTATTTGACATTTTGCCGGTGTAAATAATACATTCATAATTTTAACATCGGCAAATGTGTGTAATAGATATATACATACGTAATATATAAATTAAAAATGAAAAGCAGTATTTACAATTTTTTTGAGAAAAAAAATTAATGATAATTTATTTTGTAATTATGTAAAAAAAAAATCAAGTGTTATAACAATCGGATATCCATGTGTATAGGTTTGAATTCTACAGATGATTTTATTTTATTCAAAATAAAAATTTGTGTTAGAGGTAAAAAAAAAGTTACCTGTTCGCGCACTGTTTGTTTTATGGAGATACTGTGTTAGAAAAAAAGTCCGTTTAAAATGGATAAAATTCTGCCACATCATCAGTGTGAATTTTAGAAGCGACTAGTTATTAAGTGGGATAAAGAATTTCAACTTCTCATGCTTCAATTCGTCATCTGCATTTGTGGCGGCACTAGTTGCACGTCACATCACTAACCACGATAAAAAATAAGGCGGTCAGATTTTGACAACTACTAAGCGTTGGTTTCCCTTCCCGGCAAAAATGTAAATACAATTATCTAGTTTATAATCATAAGCCTTGTACATTAAACTTCTGCCTTTGGAATAAACGACTGTAAGCATCCACGCTCCCCGGATTTCATTTATCTCCGACAATACGACCCGGAGGTGTCTGCGACCTCCACACATTCTACTTGTGAAGGTTGCAACCCTCGGTATTTTCCCCTTGTCGCATGATTTTTGTACGGCGTTTCGGAATAATGGATTAAAAGAGGTATTGAAACTGTATGGAACCGATGCCGTACACAATCAAATGACCAAATTTATCATGTATGTAGTGATCTGTGATCATGTCAACTGTATATGTCATCTGTCAAACACACTGTAATGTCTTTGGAATTAGACACTTCCCGCCCGTAAGGATTGGAATACAATGGTCAACACGTAACATGAGTTTATCATTTATTATCTCGCCCATCCCGCTCTGCCAATCCTGAAATGCAACGTAAATTAATAGACTGTAAATCGCCGGAAAATAAAATTACGACTTTGTGGCGCACTATTTTTGTACGGCACTACGCGTTTTCTCATTATTTTTCATGGATCTATTGATGTTAATAATGCCGTACAAAAATATATGACCAAAATGTACCCGCTCTACCTGTGCTTTTGAATTCTCACCTGCACTCAGTTGCACAGCTTACAAGTGACGGCATAGTGCTGAAATGAAAGTCTCCTGGTGGTTCAAATGACCCATCAATTTTTGCCACAAGCCTGTAGTTTATAACATTCATATACGCTCCGCTCGAATATTACAGCGTACATCGCTACATCCTTACAGCTATCCAACTGCTTCGTTACGTAACGCGTTACGGCGCCAGTCTGTCTGGCTTCCCTTTCTCTCACGCATACGGCAGCGATAGGCAGGCTCCTCCTCTCTCACTCTAACCCACAGCACTAGATCTATTCGAATTGCGGCTTTATTACAATGAAATACAGTTATTTTCTTTATAATCTACATTAGGGAATAATTTAATTTAATATAATTTTGAAACAATTCTTGTAAAAATTGGAAATTAGTTATTTTTGGTTTTATTTATAAATAACCTTGCCTTACATTATTATATTAATATACATAAAATTTAAGTAATAACCTAAGTTTTTCTCAAGTTAAACAATTTCAATATCACTTCTGTCGGGCGTCCCGAGACGCATACTTTTTTTTCATTTGTGCAGCAACTTGCAATCAAGTATTGAATGCAGTCAGATATAAAACAATCCTCAGCTCTAATTAACATAGCTTATTCACAGAAAACAGGGCTAGCTCGGTAGCTAAACAAGTGGTAAGGCAAGGTCTCGTAATTCGATATCCACGGAGGTCAAAATATACGATACAAATAGTTTTCGGTCTGGACTGAATGGCCCCTGCCGGGGCCCGGCGTAGGCAGCATGGTCAGAAATTGTTCCCCACGTAAGGAGAGACCACCCAACGGTCACATACACTAGTATATGACCGGTAATTCGTTGTAATGTGTGTAAAATTTTGAATTTTTTTGATATCTCAAAGTGGGTAAAAATCGAGTCCGAAAATTCCGTTACATACTTGAAGGTCAAATTAATAAAAGCGTGGTAAAAAAATGCTGCATTTTCAATGTAGGTAATCATGATATAACTTAGTTAACTTCTAGTACTTTACATGTTTTTTTTAATCATAGGAAGGTTAAAAAAACTCCCAATTAGTAAAAATATAAACTTTATTTAAATTTAACCAGTGTTAGTACATACTAATAAATAATTAATTCTGCAATTCATTATGACAGTAAAATGTTATATTATTATGGGGCCTAGCTATCTGGTTTGAACCAAATTAATTACTTAAAAAATTTCAATTCATAATCACCGACAAGATGGCGGTCAAATAATGCAATCAGATTGATAGTGTAAAGAATGCATTGCGATCAGCTCGTTCAAGTTTAATTTTTAAATTAAATAAAAAATGCTTTATAAAATATTTTTGTAGCTAACAATAAATATTTTGACTTTTCTCATATAATCGTATATACTCTAGATATTATATAATTTTTTTTCTCTTTGATAAGCAAACTCGACCAACATTCAAACCATTTTTTTTAAATTGATAGAGGGTTTAATAAAAACGCGTGTTGTCCAAAAGAATTTCAATGAAATTTGCATTTACTCATAATTTGCAATTGAACGTACAAGATACAATTTTTTTCACAACTGCTATAGTCAAGAAAGCATAATCGTAAATTGTGATATAAAAAATCTAGTAGTATATTTATGTAAAACAAAATCTCATTAGAATTTTCAAACTTAGCTAGGCTCCCATAGAGTATATTTGCAAAAATCAAAATTATTATCTAAAAATAAAATTACATTGAGGGTAGATGAAAATATATTTCTGAGTTCATTCTTTCGGTTGTTGAAAATTAATTAAATGACAAAACGGATTTTTTATTATTATTAAAACCATATTGAATTGTAAAATTATTTTAACACAATAAATACCTTAGAAAAAAATAACAATAATTAGCCGCTGGAAACTAAAAGAAATTTCATGAAATCTAAAAAACAAAAAACTATTTTGAAAGTACATTTTTTTTAAATAAATACAGAGGCTGTAAATGAACGCAAATAGAACTAAAGACGCGGCATACGACGAGTGGCCTTAGCCGGAAGGGCCCATATCATTGTCCTACGCCCTAAAAAATGACAACAAGGCGACGATCAGTTTCGTTTCAGGAGTAAAGATCTAATAGCTCAATTTCAGAAGAAAGAGAAAGAAGTTGAGAGTATTAAATTGAGGATATTTAAAATTGCAAATAAATACATATATATTTCATGTCTGTCATTCAAAAATCAATTAACTGTTATGCAACATGTCAAATAACTGTCATTTAAAGTGTCAAATAACTGTCATTTAAAATGTCAAATAACTGTCATTTAACTAATGTTGATTAATGTTTTATGCAAACCAATGGACCCAGAGCAGAGTGGAGTTGTTAAAGTGCATATTAGGTCGGATATCTAAAACGTTTCTAAATTTGGCACTCAGAATCTTTGCGTTTCGGTTATCATGAATCATTCAATCGTTTCATCTTGATTGCATCCGAAGCGCATATTACGGACCCCAAGGTTCGTTAAGTGATGCCTTTATCTACCATTTCTTTATACAACTCAAAGAAAATAGATGATTTGTTTCTCATATTATTATATTGAGACAATGGCTGACAGCGCCATCTAGTTTAAAGTTGGCAGATCGGTTGAGTTATTGATACTAGAAAATTGATATACATGTAAATAAATAAATAAAATAAACTCGAGACGGAAATAAAATGACGATAATGGATACAATGTGGTGATTGTTTGCACCACGGAGGTCAAATTAATATTTAAAAAAAATCATGGTCTGAGTGCCACTTTTTACTACAGACATATTATTCTGTATTATTTGGTATTAAAGAGTACTTTTTTCACAATAGATTCAGAGGCAAAATAACAAAAAAACGAATATCAAATTATTCGTCTAAATAATTATGATAATATAAAATAATAATCACAACCTATATTATTATTGTGTTAAAAAAATCTGTTGACACTACGGGAAGTACATGAGGAAAATGAAGGAAATTAGTACAGCTCGGGATCACGAGAGCAAGAATGGCCTAACTCAAATTTACCCAAAAAAAAAGTAACAATAACAGATAAAATCCCACCTCTGGGGCTCGGACTCTGTCAAACGGATACACACTATACTCGTTATGCTTAACAAAGCCGGATTGGTGGGTTACACAAAATAATAAAATGTTTATTTACACTAAACTAGACCAAGACTGTATTTAGACGCTACTAGTACTACATTTGGGTGATATTCGTATATAAATAAATATATTGAGACATTTCACACAACGCCATCTAGTCTCAAACTGAGTTGCATAGCATTTTTGTTATGGTTACTACACAATACATATTATACATAAACTCCGAGACCTCCGCAAGTGTATTGTTATACGGGAGTTCGGATTTTTTAAAAAGATACACTAATTTAATTTGAATTGAATTACAAAATATAATAATGTAACAGAATAAAAGATTTCACTGAGAACAGATATAGTAATAGATGTGAACGCGGCGAAGGATCGGAATGAACTGGAGTTCATTTTGAGTTGAGGTCATTTTGTTAGCGTTCAGTTTTCGTTTGTTGTTATTGTTTATTGTTTTATTGTAAGACAAAGTTTTATATTAAATTAAGTTTCTTTTCAAATCAAAATGTGTATTGTTATTCTATAATCCAACCATCGACCCTCCCCTCTAACATAAATATACTCTAACATATTTATGTTAGAGGGGATTAAAGAATAACAATACATCTTTTGATTGTTTGCTAGCTAGCAACGACCATTGACAACCCACTACGAAAACAAACTCAACTCGAAAATTAACTCCTCAACTCAAAACGAACTGCTATCTCAAAGTGAACTCCCAAATTAATTATTAATTGAAATTAAATGAAATTAATTATTTATATGCACATTTGGCGAGAAATACTGCCCAAGAGCCAAGACCACTAGTCTCTGAGCGTGTTAACACTTGGCAACCACATAAATTTAAATAAATCAAAATTAAAAAAATATATTTATCGTATGGAGCGAATCTATAATGTTTTTTAAAAAAATTTTAAATACTGTAAGACAGCAAACGGCCCACTTAGTAGTTAGTACTAACAATTGCCGTCGCCTATGAGTGTTTGCAACGCCAGAATATAGTCACTAATGCCGGAACACAATACAAAGTTATTATGACGGTATATCTAAAAACCAGGGGTGGTTGCCATCCAGACGGGCTTGGGGCACTAGCACCTAGCTTGGGTTGCCTATTACGACAGGTAGACCCCGGCCTCAGAGGTCAATATTCTTTCTGCACACATGCACAAATTAGACGTTGAAAATATTTAGAATCAGAAATATATGAAATACATAACTTTGAATCTCATTTTCAATAAACAATCAAGATAAGCTTATTTTGAATTAAAATAAATAGTTTACATATAAATTACAAAATTATTAAAATTCATAAAAAACGGTTTGGACATAAAATAACAATAATATATCATAAAAAAAATTACATGTGAAATATACAAATACATTGTGAATCAACATCCGAGACTTTTTAAATTTTATAATTAGACCATTCTTGCTCTCACGGATGCTCTCGTATTTATGGAATATAATATATAAATATATATACTAAAGGATTTTATATATTTTTAATTATTATATATATATGTTGATATCACGGTGCACTGCCTCTGCTCGTCGATGGATCTGAAAGAGAATTGATTCTACGTAGAACTCAAAGGTGTCAGTGTGGCCCTTTACCGGGGGGGGGGGGGGGTCATACTTATAGACCACGGGTGGTTGCCATTTAGGCGGGCTTGGGACCGACCACCTAGCTAGGGTTGTTTAGTCGTATTTTATGACAGGCCGACAAGTAGTTACCATCGCCTACGGATGTTTGCGATAGGAGACGTGAACACGCTTCTGTCCCATAGGGGTACTGGAATCTGGTCACTGATGCGGGAACACAACACAAGGTCATTATGGTAGCATACTAGTAGACCAAGGGTGGCCGTCATCCAGACGAGCTTGGAGCCCTACCACGACACTAGGGTTGATTTGTCGCATAAGACACCCCCCCCCCCCGTATGCAGCGAGTTCGCGGCGCTTCTAGCGTCGCAAACATCCATAGACGACGGTAACTGCTTCCTATTAAGTGGGCCATCGGACTGTCTACTGTTCCTCGAGAATAAAAAAAAACTTAATTTGGGTACGTTCTCTTAGTCAGTTTTCCTTCAATAATGCTCTTATTGTTGTTGCCATGCAGCGGTGAGGAAGAACATCGCTATGAAACCTGCACACTGAAATCACCGGTATAGTGGCGGCGTATATAGGGTCCGTTCTATCTATGGGGAGACCCAAGTCCAGTAGTGGAACGTCATTCTGGGGAGGATAGCAGTCGAAGTGCTACAAGATGCTCACCTGGTGAATCCACACGGTCTTCGCTGACTACCCTCGTCCGCTGCACCGTGAGGCTCTGTTGGGGCACGGTGGAGTCCGGCTGCACCCCCAACGAGTCGTATATCTCGCGCAGGATTAGGAGCATCGTGTCCTCGGACTCCCTGAAGGTGAAATCGGACAAGGACAACGTTAGTTCAAGGTCATACGACAGAGATAAAACTTTCGAAGCATTTAGAAGAATTAATTAGATCATTGAGTTCACTGGCACACTAAACCTCGAATCAAAGTTCGATTCTTTCGAGTTTGACATAGATTTTTTTTATTGCTATAGGACAGCAGACAGGCTGGCGGCCCGCTTAGAATTAAGCAGTTACCGTCGCCTATGAGTGTTTGCAACGCCAGTGGCATCACGAACACGCTGCTGGCCCATAAGAGTACAGGAACTTGGGTCACTAATGCCGAAACACAACACAAGGTTATTATGGCGGCATACTTAAGACCAAAGGTGGTCGTCATCCAGACGGGTTTGAGGCCCTACCACGTAGCTAGGTTGGGTTGTTTTGTCGCCTTTTACGACAGGCCGACCACGGCCACAGAGGTAAGTATTCTTTCTCCGCCCCTGCACGGATAAAGATGATGCGCGCGCACACCGACAGCCATAAAACGACATAATGAAGTTGACTGATAATTATATGTCAAGTTTTCGTGAAAACTTAACTATATTTGCAATCCGTAAATTCCGATAAAGCAGGAAATCGCGCAACGGAAATGGAAGCGGATAGGGCACACCCTCCGAAGACCAGAGGACAATACAGCCAGGGTCGCGTTCGCGTGGAGGCCGCATGGGAGCAGGTGACGGGGCCGGCCAGCGCACACGTGGCAGCGCACCGTGGACGCCGAGCTGCGGGCGGTCGGGTTGAGTTGGAGGGACGCGGAGCAACGGGCGCAGGACAGGAGCGGATGGCGACGTCTCACGAAGGCCCTCTGTACCACTGGGGTACCATAGGACAACAACAACAACTATACCTAGTCAGGTCATAAATTCTGTCACATGTTTAATGTAAAATAATTGTAACAAGTTTATTCATTATGTAACCATTCATATACCAAAATGAACTTAACAAAACATAGATTCTTATGACATTAAAGTTTATTCAAAATGACCTCCGTGATTTTGAATACAAGCCTTCAATCTGCGCGGCCAGTCGCCTATCGCAGCACGAACGAGGTCCATGTCAATATCGGCGGCTGCCTTAATCAAGGATGTCTTGAGTGACTCCAAATTGGAATGAGGCTTTGAGCACGCCTTTTCCTCCAAGTGTTGCCATATCTTGTAATCTAACGGATTCAAATCTGGACTGGAGGAGGGCCAGTCTTCGTGCCGGATGAAGTCGATTTCACGCGCCGCCAGCCAGTCTTGTGTGCTCTTCGCTCTATGAGCTGGCGCCGAATCTTGTTGGAATACCCAGTGCCTGTTATTGAACATGGTATGAGAAACAGGTTCCACAAGGTTCGTCAGGACTGTATTTTGATACACAACAGCATTCGTTTTTACACCTTTCTCACAAAAATGTACCTCTGTTAAGCCCCAATAAGAAACTCCCAACCATACCATGAGCGAGGATGGAAAATGACCTCGTTGGACACGCGGAATACGGTTGCTCGCTTCTTCACTACTGTGTGCGTACACCTTATCATTTTGTTTGTTGTAGCTCTCTTCTACGGTAAACATTTTTTCATCCGAAAAAAGAATTTCCCGATATTTTTTTCCCGCGTACCGCTTCAACAAAGCGCGGCATCTCTTCAGTCTCAGGTCCATTAGACGAGCATTCAAACGATGTCCTGTTTTTCTTCGATATGCCCGAAGCCCTAAGTCTTCATTTAACACCCTTTTCACCGTGGTTCTGCTTAACCCCATCTGAAGGGCCAACAGTTTCTGCTTACGTTTGGGATTTCTTTGAATTCGTGCCTTCACAGCTTTTATCACTGCTGGAGTCCTAACAGACCGAGGGCGACCACTTCTTGACCTGTCATCTACACTAGAGTCTTCATTGTATCGTTTGATGGTACGATAAATGAATCTTTTGGTTATATTCAAATTTTTCAGTATGTTAAAAATTTGAATTGGCGCGTAACCGCAACGATGCAAGGCAATAACTGCAACACGGTCTTCTTTAAACGTCCACTCCATATTTAAAAAATGAGTAAAATTCTAAAAGTTATACATTTTTATTTTCATGAACAATTCGAAATTCGAATTCAATAAACTTTTTTGTGGCCAGCATTCTAAAAGAAAAGTTTTTACTGTGTGACAATACTTATGACCTGACTAGGTATTTGCAGTAGTTTCTCAGATATTTATAAATCTACAACACGTGTTTTATATCACTGGAGGTAAAATATGTAATTATATTTATATACATACATACGATAAATATACATACGATAATGTGATTTTAAATTATATTATATGGTGGTGAATGTATGTTATTGTAAAAATTGGTAATAAAAGTGACTCTTATACAAAAAAAATCTTTTTAAACGCGTTTATAGATTTGAGGTTAATTTTCAGTATTTATTGTTTTTACTTTATTAATTTACCATTCCTATTACAAACAAAAGAGTTGTGACATACGCGATGATATCTTTAGCTATTTTTGTTGTATTAGAGAGGTATGCTGAGATGGTTTGGCCATGTCGAGAGAATGAATGAAGAACGATTGACGAAAAAAGTGTATAAGGCGAGTGTGAATGGAAGTGTTGGAAGGGGTAGACCTAGGCGGACGTTTCGAGACCCGATCAGGGACGTCATGAAAAAAGGACAAGTCAAGAGGACCCTAAACTGAAGGCCATGTATGAAGGGAATAATGAAAGTGGACGAAGCGAAACCAGTATGTAAGGATCGTAGCAACTGGAAAGAAGTGGTCTCTACCTACCCCTACGGGAAAGAGGCGTGATTATATGTATGTATGTATACCAGAGAAGTATAACTTCATACACACACGTTTTTTTTCTGTTACAAACACACAGACGCATTCTGACGTGTAGTCTACCTGTAGGAATACTGTGTAAGCCTATAATAATGGGTAGCGCTCACCAATAACCGACGTGGCTGGTCATCGCGAAGAGGTACTCGTTGATCATCTCCAAGGGGGCCTCTTGGAGGACGTAGTCGATGCGGCGCCCCTTGTTCAGGCGCCCCAACATGTCCGGTGTTGCCTGTTGGAAATATGATTTTATTAATACGACCTTTAACTGTTTATTCGTGCAGGGGCCAAGTAAGGATCCTGACTCCAAAGCCGCACGCACTCACTCTTGCCTGCTCAATCACTCAGTAAGTCGGTAAGTAACTTACACAATCAGTCAGTCAGTCATTTCTCACTCTGTAACTGATACACTCAAATTTTCGCCCACTATCTCAGTTATTCAATCACTCGCTCACTAAGTTACTCAGTGACTCAGGCATTTAGCCACTCATTCACTCAATCACATATTTCAGTCGAGTTGAATCAATCAGTCATTCAGTCAGTCATACATCAGACACCTTTGTTTATGGTTCTGTGGTCAAGTTAGAGAAATTAATATTGGTCTAATACAGTGGCTGCTCGGCTACGACTCTTCCGCGAAATGTTTACACCAGGCGCGGAATATTACTTATTTATCTACAATTATTTCTGTAACAATATCTCCTACTAAAGCAAAGCCTATGTTAAAACTCTTTGAATAAATTTCAATTGTGTTATTTGGCTCGTTTTGATGACAATGTTGCCAACCATTGGTTTATAACGTGCATTACAGTCGAATTTCAATCATTCGACGACAAGTGTAGTATAAATAATTACACTGTGCCATTTACTTTCAAAGTAACAGCGCGCTTGTACTATCAATATTAGACAACTGTTATAATAATAAATCTTTATTAAACTTTGTTTACAATAAGAATACATGGGTGGTGGGAACCTTTTAGTAAGTATATAATACCTGTGTCAAAAGGTTCCGCTCTTCACTAGACTTTACAAACAACAAAGATATGATTTACAAAATAAATAATAAAGGATTGATATGTTTACGTGTGTGTGTGTGTGTATGCATGTATGTGGGTGTGTGTGTATTTTATAGTTGTGCAAGTATCGAATTTATTTGTTTTACATAATTAAAGTATTCCTGTACTTGCACCAGTTACCGATTCTAAGTTTGTCTTATAAAGACTTCTATTTCATCGTATGTTTTATTTTTTAACCAATTTAATACCTTAATTTTACAGTGATTTTTATTCATAGGATATATATCAAGTATTTCGTTGATTTTATTATATACCTAGTCAGGTCATAAATTCTGTCACATGTTTAATGTAAAATAATTGTAACAAGTTTATTCATTATGTAACCATTCATATACCAAAATGAACTTAACAAAACATAGATTCTTATGACATTAAAGTTTATTCAAAATGACCTCCGTGATTTTGAATACAAGCCTTCAATCTGCGCTGCCAGTCGTCTATCGCAGCACGAACGAGGTCCATGTCAATATCGGCGGCTGCCTTAATCAGGGATGTCTTGAGTGACTCCAAATTGGGATGAGGCTTTGAGCACGCCTTTTCCTCCAAGTGTTGCCATATCTTGTAATCTAACGGATTCAAATCTGGACTGGAGGAGGGCCAGTCTTCGTGCCGGATGAAGTCGATTTCACGCGCCGCCACCCAGTCTTGTGTGCTCTTCGCTCTATGAGCTGGCGCCGAATCTTGTTGGAATACCCAGTGCCTGTTATTGAACATGGTATGAGAAACAGGTTCCACAAGGTTCGTCAGGACTGTATTTTGATACACAACAGCATTCGTTTTTACACCTTTCTCACAAAAATGTACCTCTGTTAAGCCCCAATAAGAAACTCCCAACCATACCATGAGCGAGGATGGAAAATGACCTCGTTGGACACGCGGAATACGGTTGCTCGCTTCTTCACTACTGTGTGCGTACACCTTATCATTTTGTTTGTTGTAGCTCTCTTCTACGGTAAACATTTTTTCATCCGAAAAAAGAATTTCCCGATATTTTTTTCCCGCGTACCGCTTCAACAAAGCGCGGCATCTCTTCAGTCTCAGGTCCATTAGACGAGCATTCAAACGATGTCCTGTTTTTCTTCGATATGCCCGAAGCCCTAAGTCTTCATTTAACACCCTTTTCACCGTGGTTCTGCTTAACCCCATCTGAAGGGCCAACAGTTTCTGCTTACGTTTGGGATTTTTTTGAATTCGTGCCTTCACAGCTTTTATCACTGCTGGAGTCCTAACAGACCGAGGGCGACCACTTCTTGACCTGTCATCTACACTAGAGTATTCATTGTATCGTTTGATGGTACGATAAACGAATCTTTCTGTTATATTCAAATTTTTCAGTATGTTAAAAATTTGAATTGGTGCGTAACCGTAACGATGCAACGCAATAACTGCAACACGGTCTTCTTTAAGCGTCCACTCCATATTTAAAAAAGTACTAAAATTCTAAAAGTATACATTTTTATTTTCATGAACAATTCGAAATTCGAATTCAATAAACTTTTTTGTGGCCAGCATTCTAAAAGAAAAGTTTTTACTGTGTGACAATACTTATGACCTGACTAGGTACATAGGCTCCCTGTTTTACACATTGTCGAAGAGCAAAAGTTGTATTAATATGACAAGTACGAATGTTAAACTTTCTCCTATGTGTTGTTAACTTTTTATTGTATTCTGTGTTATTGTGTTCTTTTAAAGTAAGTTTAAGAATATACAGTTTTCTTACACTCAGGACATCACAAATAGAGTATAAGGTTTCAGTTGAAAACCTATAATCTTTAAAGAGCATAACTTTGAGAAGAGCCCGTTGGGCTCGTTCAACGTCAATGAATTTACTCTTGTTGGCCCCACCCCAGATTGGTATACAATAAACTATAACAGATTGAGCTAGAGTGATGTATATTCTAAACAGAAGTTCTTTGGATGCAACATATCTCAACGATTTAAATACCCAGATTAGTTTGCGTATGCGATTAGCGATAGCATCTATTTGAGAGTGCCATGATAAACGTTGATCAATAATAATTCCCAAGTATTTGCAATTTGAGACCCTCTCAATAATAAACTGTATACTTTTGTAAATAAATACATAATACACATAAACCGGCAACTTGTTGCCCCCCACCGATCCTCCCGCTCCGTTCTGTAACGGATTGGGGCCACCTGGCGTCAGATCCTTCCCTAAACACCACATACCGTTTGATTCTCGCTGTCATCCCTGTCTTCGGCCAGCTGCTCCCTCTCCATCTCCTCCTCGACCACCCTGTCCAGCTGGCCATCGGTGGGCGGGCTGGCCTTCCACTTGTTCCACGTGGTGCGCAACGATTCGATCAGTTTCTGCTTAATATCCGCTCCCACTCTTGCCATTGTGTCCTTGAGTTCTGTTCGGAACATTCGGGTATCAGGACCATCCTAATTTCGTTTAAATAATAACAGCCAATAATAAATAATTTTTATCCGTGCAGGGGCGGAGAAAGAATACTAACCTCTGTGGCCGGGGTCGGCCTGTCGTAAAAGGCGACAAAACAACCCACCTTAGCTACGTGGTAGGATGGCGACCACCTTTGGTCTTAAGTATGCCGCCATAATAACCTTGTGTTGTGTTCCGGCATTAGTGACCCAAGTTCCTGTACCCTTATGGGACAGCAGCGTGTTCGCGATGCCACTAGTGTTGCTAACACCTATAGGCGACAGTAACTGCTAAATTCTAAGCGGGCTGTCAGCTTGTCTGCTGTCCTACGCAATAAAAAAAAAAATACTTTCAACTGTTGGGCACTAGAGGGAAAGGACCACCTCGTATACTACGCTCGTCCAAGGCGGATTGGCGATTTACACATACACCGGTAATTTCAATATTTACCGTCGTTACGCGGCAATGTCGATGGAGGAAGGTGTCCACCTTCCTCCATCTTGTCCATCAGATTGGATGCCTTGGCAATATGGGAGTGATTAATGATGTTTGCTGGTGATGAATGTGTGTGAAGTGTTTGTGAAACCATTAACATAGATATGCCATAAGTATATCATTTAATTATGTACGTACATATAATCATGGTTATATATTGAAATATTGCTTACCAAGGTGCATCCTTTTCCTGCCCTTGTGGTGCGGTATCAGGTAGGGTTTCACGTGCTTCAGCTGCGGATTTATTAGCGGTTCGATTCTGGAATTTCAAATAATACAAATAATAATAATAATAAATGTTTATTTACCAGAAACAGTATTATATCATGTTCTCTAGTACCCATAACACATTTTTATAGTCAACTAGATGACCCGGCAAACGTTGTTCTCCCATATAAATGTGGGAATGATATTTCTTGAACGAATGAGTTTGGATGTAAGATGATGTTTTTGAACGAAGCTGTAGCCACCATATCATATTAATAAGGAACAGGGAAGCTCTGAAAAGTCATCATACATAATCGTCGGCCACGTCGCATATGTACTATCCACGAAGCATCGCCCTCAACCGGATCACATTTCTCGGAAGAGACTTCGGGCGATAATAATAACAACGTACATATTAAATCGACAACGCGACCACACGCTCACTGCGCAACGTCTCAACCAGGAATGACCGCAACGGCGCGAACGCGCGTATCTACGTCGCCTGCGGAGGCGGCAGTGCGGGACGAGGACTCAACCAAATTTCGAAGAAACGATAATCCTGTTGTCAAGCCATGGTTGAAATATATAATTTCCAAGAATTTGTGTCGTGTAAAAACATCTGCATTTGTTTACTTTTTAAACGCTTCTGATTGGTCGACGATCCCCAGCCAATTCATATATAAAGAGCACGAATTTTGAAATAAATTATTCAGTACGGGATCAGTACTCAATACGGCTTCCGTATTGATTCAGCTAAACCATCCCTGGTGTTGTTTCATTTATAACCCAAATGGTGACCCTCTGAAACACTGAACCCGGTCACCAAAAAGCCATAAAGTGAAAAGGATGACATATGAATGAAGTTGGCAGAGACGACGAATGGACAACGACGATGAGAGATACGACGCACGCTCTTCTTTAATTTATAATTATATAGTTTAGTGTTTAAATAATTCTGAAGTACAGAATTAAACGCACACGTACGCTGCAACTTTCACAAAACTTGTTTTACTTTGCGAGACCACACATCCCATATAAATTTAAAAAAAGTCCTTCTACAAGACACAGTCTATCTCTATACCGAAATTCATCAAAATTTGTTCAGCGATTTAGGCGTGAAAACGTAACAAACAGACAAACAGGAGATACTTTTACATTTATAATCAAAATGTTGTAAATGAACATAGTTCGCCATTTCAGATACACAAATGAGTTTACAAAAAAAAATGTACATGTAACATGTTTTAAATGTTGCCATAGAAAAACAACTTTTGTGTGTCTAATCTGATTTTATTTTACACTAGCCGTTCCCCCCGCTTCGCTAGTCGAATAATAGAAAAAAATATTTTTTCCTGAGATCCTATTTTTTTTCTAAAACTATTTTTTTTTCTGAAATAAAAGTAGCCTATCGCTATTCTCGATACATTAAGGTAAGCGGTACACTCGGAGATATAAAGACTAGGTTGTTTAAAAAAAATATTTAAATAATATATTTAAATCGTCTCCCTGAAAATTTTACAGGGCAATTTTCCTTTATTAATGTTTAGAGGTGATATTCTTAATTTTCTATTTCCCAATGAAATATCATGAGATTTTTTGGAAAATTTTGGAATTTTATATCTTATCAAGCTATCACGAATCTTTAAGAGGTATATTTTTATAAAGAAACAGCGACAATTTGCTTCAATCGAACCAGTTCAAAGATATCGAGCTTCAAACATTGGCCTGTTTAAAATTATAAGGTATAAAATAATTGTACGTTCGGGAGACCCCCGTCAGGAACGAAGTGCTTTTTTTAAATGTAGATTCTTATTGATTTTATTACTGTATTTTTATCACAGAAAAGAGAGACAGTAAGAAAGAGGAAGGAATGGTCGCTTGGAAGGAGAGGTTTAACGCTTTTAATGTTTGCAACACCAGATGCATTACAAATGAACCGCGCTGAGAAACCTCAGCCGAAAGCTCATTCCAGATCCTGAGAGTACGCAACATGAACGTTCATGTTGAGAGCCGTCTCGTACAAGAGAGAAGAGGCTCAAGATAATGGGGATGAACGCCCAGCCGATGGCGGACAGTGCGGTGGTAGAAAGACGACGAGGGCACCATTCTAAATAGCTCCTCAGAACACTCCCCGTACAGACGGTAGAATACATCAGTTCATTCTACTGTAAGCCGTATAAAAGATCAATTTAAATCTCTTAAGTACCCAATATTATGAGGTCAAAAATGGGTCAAATATGATGTATACGAGTGTTTTTCAATCTTTTTGAATACACGACCCCTTTAAGGGTTGAAAAATTCTGGCGACCCCCTTGGACCATAGAGACAAAAAGTTATTAAAGTAATTTATAAGACTATGTTTATGATTTTCTCTATTTTGGTACGTATATTCATTATCAAGACCTACATTCTGTAAGAAGTCACGAAAGCTTTGAAAGTAAGTACGATGTAAGTTGGTAAGGCTGCGTGCGGCTTTAATTTGGACGTCAGTTTCCGCGGACAAAACTTCGTGACGTTGCCACACCGCATTGTCGTCGCGGGCGTAGTTTTTTCCTTTTGCCGATGACCCCCCGAGTAAGGCTTCGCGACCCCCCCTCAGGGTCGCGACCCACAGATTGAAAAACACTGATGTATACTGTTCGATCCCTGTAGAGGAGGCCGCGAGTAAAGCAGAGGGTTGTTAAAGGCTATATATAGTATTTTATGAATGACTAGCAGCCCGTCCCAGCTTCGCATGGGTATTTAACAAAAAATTAAAAATTAAACCCTTCTATTTTTTTTCGGTCTCGGGGAAAAACCTCTCTTGACGGGTTATCCCGGCCCGGGGGGACCGAGGGATATAAGGGACTCCGGAAAAGATGTTCAACCCATTAAAAAACCCCGCTGTTCTCCTATCGTCTACGCCCGGGCCCACGGATATATGGCCTGCCAATCTCGTGGCCCGGGCCGGCGCCGGCCCACGCTTTGTCTTAAAGCGGGCCCCTTCTAAAGTGCTGGCGCCAGGGGGTCAGGGTTTCGTCCCCCCGGCGCTCTCTTGTAACAACTCTAGGAGTTGAGGGGGGCTGTGGAACAGCACGCGGCCTTCTCCCTCGCGGCAATAGTGCGGGCGGCGGATCCTCCCCCGAGGGGCCGCCCGCGGTCGTTTTCTACGTCGGCCGGAGATCGTTGCCCGCCCTCCGGCGCCGACGACGCGGCCTACGTTGGCGGGAGGGGAGTGCGGTGGCGGACTCCCGCTCCCGTTCCGCCGCCTCCCTTGCAGACACTACTGCCTCGCAAAAGGAGGCGACGGCCGTCCATCCAGGATCGCCCCCGACCATGGACAGAACCAGGGCCGGGAGTGACAGGTCCGCGGCCAATTCCGGACGGGACTCGCATCCCCGTCGCGTGCTAGTCAGGCGTGGGTACGACTACCAGATGACACTCCAGAAAAAGCAGAGTCGCCTGACGTCGTAGCCGGCCCAGCAAGACCAACCGACAGCGAGGATGCAATTCCCGCCCCATGAACACTCTGTGCAGGCGCAGTCGAAATAGGCATGGTTTCGACTACCAAATCAGGTCCCAGGGTAGAACCCGGAACCCAATCAGTATTCGCAATCATCCTACCGGGGACCACGCCACGAACAGAGAGCTAAGTTGGAAAGGATGTAAGAGGTAGACGGAAAGAAAGGTAGGACTCTGTCGCCTCGAACGAAGAGGGGAGTGAAGCGACGGATGCTCGGGCACCTCGGGTACGCACACCCGTGCACTCCTCAGACAGAGGAGCGCCCCTGAGGGCAAACCCTTCTATTTGCGTCAGGTTACTAAAAAAATAAAATTATAAAGAAAGTTTGAATATTATTATTTCTATGAGCTTTTATTTTAATGATTTTTTTGTTATTACTTTTTATTTATTTTTCGTTATTTTTTAATAAGTAGGTATTCTAATTTTTGTAAAAACCCCAGTGACGCACGCCTACATTGCATAAGGTGCTGCCTAGCTAGCCGAACAGGGTGAGCGGCTACCACGCAACATTTTTCTAATACTTACATTTTTAAACTCGTGATATCTTTCGAATGGAATATCCGAATTGAATAATTCAAAAAGTTATATAAAGGTATTGAAACAGTTTTGAATATGAAGTAATTTATTTTGATAAGGATTAATACCAAGATCCAAATAAAGAGTCTTTTCTAGGGGCGGCATTTCAATTAAATTTTTAAAATAAAAGAACACTTATTGTGGCATAACTATAATAGTTAGACATATGCTGTCGCGACACTTTTTGTAAATAATGATGTGTTCTGCAAAGTTGTAGTACATTATTTTATTCTATCATCAATAGTTTTCACAACGCACGCGATTTAAATAATATTTTAGGTAATTTTTTTACACTTTGGGTTACATTATTGGAGTTTTAGTAAGGATCCCTAATTTTTTTGAAAATATAATATAGCCTATGTCACCCGGGGATAGTGTAGCTTCCCAACAATGTAAGAATTTTTTAAATCGGGTCAGTAGTTTCGGAGCCTATTCAAAGCAAACAAACAAACAAACAAACAAACAAACAAACAAACAAACAAACAAACAATCAAATCTTTCCTCTTTATAATAGTAGTATAGATACATTTTTATATATGAATCAAATCACTTAGTTTCTGTAATGATCAGTCAAGGTGACAGGTTATAAAAAAAAGAGATCAAAAAAGGAGAGAGAAAAGAGAGAGGAGGGGACGGAGAAAGAATATTGACCTTGATTCTGCGTCTAGATACAACCTAGATACATGGTAGGGCACCAAACCCGCCTGGATGACGACTTTGGTCTGAAGTATGCCGCCATAGTAACATTGTGTTGTGTGTCGGCATTAGTGACCCCAAGTTCCTGTACCCTTATGCGACAGGAGCATGTTTGCGATGCCACAGGCGTTGCAAACACGCATAAGCGACGGTAACTGCTAAATTCTAAGTGGCCCGTCAGCCTATCTGCTGTTCCTCGGCAATGAAAAAAAAGTAATAAACTTACCTGTAAGCGATCGGATCGTATGGATGAAATATGTTGAAGAAGTTCTCGCAAGTCGGGAGGGAGAAATCCATTCCGAGCGCCTCCACCCCTCGAATGCATTCGAATATCGCTACAAAAAAGACAGAGACCAGCTATAGACCAAAGCAGCTAGTTCAGTTAAAGCGATTAAGAAACCAAAGTTGATAACTCGCGTGGCGTAGCGACTAACGCACTTCGTTACGCTTGCGGAAGTCACGGTTTCCATTCCCGTCTCGCGTACGTTGGAAGAGGATGCCGGAGGTAGCAATGGCCTCTGGCGACAGGAGGTTATGTTACTCTGGTACGGTGAGGCCCGTGCCCACTACGGGCCAACGCTATGCGGTGTTGCGGTGGTCGGTTTACGCCATTCCCCGGACACAAGCGAACGGAGTTTTTTTGTGGGTAGACGACACTGCTCTAGCAGGTCCCACACAAGCTTACCATGGTCCCGCGCGGCAGGTAGTGCAGAAGAGCATTTTACCACCTCCGGAAAAAAAAAAAAAAAAAATCTAGTACCCATAACATAAGTGCTACGCTACTTAGTTTGGGACTAGATGGCGCTGTGTTAATTGTCACAAAATATTATTATTATTATAAACTAAAATGTTTCTCTCACCTATAGGGCTCCCCAGAGCGTACAATGCGGCCGGACTGAATTCCAGATGCGGGTATTTGACGCACGGTTGCCCCGTCCCGGGAGATCCAGCGACGTAACTCTTACTCGAAGTGAAGTCTTTCACATCCTGGTCAAACAAGGAGAAGATGAAGACGCTGTCCGGATGGCTACTTAGCCTCTGTTCGATCCTTGCATAAAGGGTATTCGAAATCCCGCCTCCTGATTTTTGTTACCTACCCTCACTCTCTGTGTGGTAAATGATAAAAGCGAGGGTAGGATGCAAATAATATACAGTAGTATCGCGTGAGCTCCTAAATGCGCGGGACGGTCGACGTTCGACCTCCCTTCAGTTACTCCAAACTCCCATTGGCCGTGCCATAAGATTGTGTGTTCAGTGTGCGTGACATTTAGTTCAGACAGTTCCTCCGCGAGAGGTGGAATCTAGGTCGGTGCGAATCTCTCTGCCCACTGCAAGGTATCGCGTCCCCTCTAACCACCGCTCCGCCCCCCTCCTCTCTCATACAGTCCACTGCTCTCGAGCTATCCTTCTCAATCCTGTACGGTGCAATCTCAAGTCTTTAAAAAACCTTGTGCTGTGTTTACGCTTTAAGGACCCAGGTTCCAGAATCCCTATGCAGATAGCTGTGCTCCTAGCTTCGCAAACATGGGCGACAGTAACAGCTTACTATTAAGTGAGCCGTCAGCCTGACTGCTATTCCTCAGCGATAGGCTACGCAAGTGTTCTGCTACTAAAACTATTTACAGCTGTATTTCAGAAGATTTTTATCCGTGCAGGGGCGGAGAAAGAATACTGACCTCTGCGGCCGGGGTCGGCCTGTCGTAAAAGCCGACAAAACAACCCACCCTAGCTACGTGGTAGGGCCTCAAGCCCGTCTGGATGGCGACCACCTTTAGTCTTAAGTATGCCGCCATAATAACCTTGTGTTGTGTTCCGGCATTAGTGACCCAAGTTCCTGTACCCTTATGGGACAGAAGCGTGTTCGTGATGCCACTGGCGTTGCAAACACCCATAGGCGACACGGTAACTGTTAAGTTCTAAGCGGGTCGTCAGTCTGTCTGCTGTCCTACAGCAATAAAAAAAATGACAGGTCAACGGTACACCCAGTAGCAGGCACCGTCCCTTAGGGACGTTTGCAAAACCACAGGCATTGAAAACTAACTGCAAAATTATTTTTTTGAAAAACCCCATATCGTACTGCGGCGATGTGAAACTCTCAATCCGAATCCGGAGAGTATGCAACATGAACTTTCTTGAGAACCGTATCGTACAAGAGAGAAGAGGCTCCAGGAAATGGTGATGAACGCCCAGCCGATGGCGGGCAGTGCGGTGGTAGAAAGACAAAAGCACCATTCGAAACAGTTCCTCGGAACATTCCCTGTTGTACAGGCAGTAGTCCCACAGCTGGACTCGAGTCTAGACACCTGGAATGAGCAGTATACCCACCCACACTTAGTCCAAGGCAGATTGGCGGGTTACACATCTTTATATAATTATATAATCCTTATGTGCATGTATGTCACTGAACTCCTCCTAAACGGCTGAACCGATTTTGTTGAAATTTTTTGTGTCTTCAAGTGGATTCGAGAATGGTTTAGATTCGCAATTGGACCCGGTAGGTAGCGCTGCGATCGAGTTCTGGGATTTTTATTTTTCGTATATAACTAACCGGGACTAGCCTAGTCTCCGAGTTTGATATTAAGAAAAACAGTAAAATAAATAAATAAGTTGCCCATTATCCATAAGACAAGTGTTCTACTGCTTACTGTAGGCCTAGATGGTCCTGTGTCAATCATATTCCTGTCAACTTTGAATGTAAATCCAATTACCTGCGACTCCTGATGACACAGCAGATCGTACAGGATGACACTGCCAAGTGAATGACCCCCCAGGGACACGCCACCATCGAAATCGGGGTTCCTTTTCTTGAACAGGCCATAGATTCGATTCAACTCCTTGCACACCGTGTCTATTATTGTCTGTGGTAAAAAAAAACTTATTTTCCAGTGATACTGTGTGAGACTGAAGGACCGTTTAAAGGAATGGTGCGGCTTAGATCTAGAAGCAAAGGTAGTGCGGGTTCGATAATTAACGTGGAATGGAGACGGAAATACCCAGTAGAATACTCCGATCTGCTCTCCCCTCCCCGGCTGGTTATGCGGTTTGGGGTCCCGGCCTTTATAACTAGCGGTTCAATAATAACACACATATAAAAACTCGCGCGGGTTTAACCAAGACTACGACGGTAGACGTAATCACCGTCAGGCGTCGCAGCGTCTAAACTAACTTGCGGGTAGGCAGGGAAAAAAGTATAGGATGAGACGCCTAACCAGATACTAATTTCAAATTGGCTTCTTTTCCTGTCAAAGTGTGGCAAGTAGAGGTAAGGACTTTAAAAAGTGTCCTAAAACGATATGAATGTAGCAGTTTACGAAATATTCTATTAAAAATGGTTTAGAAAGATAAAATAATTCAAGATAAATTATAAAAATAATATTTAATGACTGAACAGAAAAAATATTCTATTTATCTGTGAATTATCTTTGAAATTGCTTGATACTTAGTTATTTTCATATATTTGATATTTTCATGTCTTTCCTCCGTGCAGGGGCGGAACAAGAATACTAAACCCTGCGGCCGGAGTCAGCGCGTCGTAAAAGGCGATAAAACAACCCACCTAGCTATGCGGTAGGGTCCCGAGCCGCGGATAGTGACCAACCTTGATCTTAAGTGTGCCGCCATAATAACTTTGTGTTGTGTTCCGGCATTAGCGATCCAAGTTCCTGGATGCCACTGGCGTTGCAAACACCTATAGGCGTCGGTAATTGCTAAATTCTAAGTGGGCCGTCAGTCTGTCTGCTATCCTACAGCAATAAAAAAAATTTTTTTTGTACGTCACATCATCATCATCATTTCAGCCGGAAGACGCCCACTGCTGGACAAAGGCCTCCCCCAAAGATCTCCACGATGATTGGTCCCGCGCTGCCCTCATCCAACCTATTCCGGCGATCTTGACCAGATCATCGGTCCATCTTGTGGGGGGCCTACCAACACTGCGTCTTCCGGTACGCGGTCGCCATTCGAGGACTTTTCTGCCCCAACGGCCATCAGTCCTTCGAACTATGTGCCCAGCCCACTGCCACTTCAGTTTTGCAATCATCCGGGCTATGTCGGTTACTTTGGTTCTCCTGCGAATCTCCTCATTTCTGATTCGATCTCGCAGGGAAACTCCGAGCATAGCCCTCTCCATTGCCCTCTGAGCGACCATGAGCTTTCTCATAAGTACGTCACATAATTTTTTTTTATTTTTAAATATTTGTTCACACATAAGGTGATCTATCCTTTCAATGAAATTCCACTCGCTTTACCTAACTACCTACCTGACAGTAAACCGGGCTGGTATAGAGCAATACATCCAGAACGGTGTCGTTGGTGAAGTTCCTCAACCGGGGTATGCTGTCCAGGGTTATTTGGGCCAGACGACGATCGACCCCAGACTCACCGGTGTGCAGAGTCGAATGCCAGGATATGGGGAGGACCTTGAACCAATACAACAGAAATTTAGATATACTGAACATATATTTCTTCAGACAGGGGCGGAGAAAGAATAATAACCTCTGCGGCCGGGGTCGGCCTGTCGTAAAAGGCGACAAAACAATCCACCCTAGCTACGTGGTAGGGCCCCAAGCCCGTCTGGATGGATACCACCTTAGGTTTTAAGTATGCCGCCATAATAACCTTGTGTTGTGTTCCGGCATTAGTGACCCAAGTTCCTGTACTCTTATGGGACAGCAGCGTGTTCGCAATGCCATTGGCTTTGGAAACACCCATAGGCGACGGTAACCGCTAAATTCTAAGGGGGCCGTCAGCCTGTCTGCTGTCCTAAAGCAATAAAAAAAAGTTAAAATACTTTCCCCTGTCGGCAAAGGGCGGCCTATCGCAGAAGACGATTAAAGAACCCTGGCCTTTAAAGATGCCGCAATGGTAACCTTGTCTCGCCCGCCCACGGGCGGGGGTTCATCCCCTTTTCCTGGAGCCTCTTCTTTCTTGTACGAAACGGTTCTCTAGAACGTTCATGTTGCGTACTCTCAGGATATGGAATGAGCGTCCGGCTGAGGTTTGCTCAGCGCGGTGCGATATGGGATTCTTAAAAAAAACGCGTTATAAAATTTCTTCGAGGTCGACAGCGCGTTGGTTGTGCCACTGGTGTTGCATACGTCCATAGGCGACGGTGATCACCTGGCAGGGTTGGCAGGACCCAGGATCCACTTTTCCTACGGCAACTGCTTAATATTAAGTGAGCCGTTAGCCTTCTTCCTGTCTCATAGCAATAAAGAAACGAGCTAGCTGATGTATCCTGTTTAAATTACCATATACAGGTACTAGCTGAGTGGTACTCAACTCGGAAACCTATCTAGAGGTTCCGAGTTCGAATCCCACGACGGCATGTACCACTTACGCAGTATTTCTCGCCTAATGTGTATGTTCTAATATAGTTTATCCGTGCAGGGGCGGAGAAAGAATACTAACCTCTGCGGCCGGGGTCGGCCTGTCGTAAAAGGCGACTAATCAACCCACACTAGCTACGTGGTGGGTACCCAGGCCCGTCTGGATGGCGACTACCTTTAGTCTTTGCCGCCATAATAACCTTTTGTTGTGTTCTGGCAATAGTGACCAAAGTTTCTGTAGCCTTATGGGACAGCGGCGTGTTCGCGATGTCGCTGGCGTTGACAAACACCCATAAGCGACGGTAACTGCTAAATTATAAGTGGACCTAAAAATAACAGCAACAAAAATAAATAATAATAATCGCCATGTATCAATGATGAGGGAAAACATCATGAGAAACTTGCATACCAAGATTATTGGTATTTGTATCGCGCCAAGCTGCTTGGACAAAGCGTGGCGGGTATACCACCGTTGCGTCTGGGGGGATGGCCAAATTTAGAAGTGGCAGACTGTGAGGCTATTATTTTTTATTATTATCTGGTACATTGAGAGTATGAGTGCGTGGGTGCGCTGTTTGAGTGTGTGAGTGCGCTGTTCGAGTGTGTGAGTGCGTGTTTGAGTGTGTGAGTGCGCTGTTTGAGTGTGTGAGTGCATGTTTGAGTGAGTGTATTTTCTTACCTCAACACGATGCACGTCCCCGTTACAATACGAATTGTTATAATGCGATTGTATCAATTGCATACTCGTACTTCTGAAGTCGTCCACTGAAAGAGACAATAGAATTGTGTTTTTAATGTTTCTCCATTCAGGGGTGTATTAATTATATAGGATATTAACCCCTGCGGACTATCGTAAAAGGCGACAAAATAAACCCTAGCTACATGGTAGGGTTTCAAGCCCTTCTGGATAGCAATTACCCTTGGACTATAAGTATGCCGCCATACTGGCGTCGCAATCCATAGGCGACGGTAAGTGCTTACTATTAAGTGAGCTGCTAGCCTGTCTGCTAGACTTAAGCAATAAAATAAATATATGTAAAAGCTTACCAACTTCCTCGACGGATCTGAACCTCATATCGCAGGCTGAGCCGACACCGTGACAAAGGAGGAGCAGGTGGTCGATCTTCGAAGGCTCTATATCCTCGATTTCAGACTCGTCGTGTCCACGACGCACCACGCGGGGACGGGACGCCGACTGAGAATTTTAGAATATGATAAAATAATAATAATAAAATATATTAGTGTTCAGTATGATAATATAATAAAAGCGAAAGCAGCCAAGATTGCGAAGTAATAAGATATCACCCACTAATATCGTTCACTCGTCTTCTCTCTACATGTCTCGCACTATCTCTCTATGTTTTTTTTTATTGCGTAGGACAGCAGACAGGCTGACAGCCCGCTTAGAATTTAGCAGTTACCGTCGCCTATAGGTGTTTGCAACGCCAGTGGCATCGCAATCACGCTGCTGTCCCATAAGGGTACAGGAACTACTTGGGTCACTAATGCCGGAACACAACACAAGGTTATTATGGCGGCATACTTAATACCAAAGGTGGTCGCCATCCAGACGGGCTCAAGCTACGTGGTAGGGCCTCAAGGCCCTACCACGTAGCTAGGTTGGGTTGTTTAGTCGCCTTTTACAACAGGCCGACCCCGGCCACAGAGGTTAGTATTCTTTCTCCGCCCCTGTACGGATAAAAATGTCCCTCCTCTTCCTCCATATCTCCCCCCTCTCGCTCCCTATATCCGCGCACTTCCTCCCTCCCGCTCCTCCCTTTTCTCCATATCTCGCCTGCTTTTTCTGCCCCTGTCTCCTCCTATCGATCCCCTCTCTACCCTGTCTACTACTATCCTCACTTTATCCTTTCCTTCCTCGTCTAGCAGCCTCCCCTCACTCTATACATCCGTCTTATATCTGTATCCCTCTCACTATCTCCCTCTCTCTCCCACCCTACCCCCACTCGCTCTTTCTCTTCCGTTATCTTACTATCTCATCTTCTTTATTTTTTTTTCTAAAAAATGTTATGTAGATTCATTATAAATGTTGATTTATTATGGTATATATAATGTACAACTCGAAGTATATACGCCTCCCTTGATTTACAACTTCTAGAAGCTCCTCTAATTCCCCCTACAAATCTAGTGTTAAATGATTTGAGAAACTAACGATCTTCTCCTTCTGCTTCTTCGATTCACCAGCTCCATGCACCAATAATAGCAAATGATCGACCACCTTCGGTTGGTCCTTTGGCACGCTGATTTTCGGCGGGCTCCGGTACACACGTTTCCCGAACGACAGGAACTGGGAAGCGATGGATGGGTTTGGGGAGGGATTAGGGATACGTATGGCACAGGGTTACTCAGTGCTGGGACTATCGTAAAGGACAACATAGGGAATCCTTTTAGACCCCTGTGGCGAAACGACTTTTACACGTTAGTACAAGTCTGGGTGTTTATGTGTTGGTTAGAGGTCTTCAAAATGCCACGTTTGGTGACAGGAAGAAGAAGTGCTTCTAAAGGAAATCTAGCGCTTTTTCGAGCTATGTTCAAATATGGCGCGTTTAGCGTTTAGGCGTGCATGCACTTTTGGCGTCACGCGGCGAGCGCCGTATTATTAAAGACTAATATGAACCAAATTAATATATTTTTCTACTTTCCTCATTTAAGTCTAAATAATTAGTGAGGCCATATTTTTTGGAGTTTACTCCTTAAGAATCGATTTTCATATATAAGGTGCCCGGTATGAGAAAAATGTGAGAGTAAAATCTACTAATGAATGACCTCGTTACGTTTTTGGTGCGCGAACACACTAAACAAAACAAAACGATATCTCTCAAGGCAAATTTTACTTTATTTGTTACAAATTAAGGTTGATTTCACATTAAATGTTGTTTAACATATGTCTTTTCATTTGTAAGTGACAAGAGTAATTTATTGCTTTGCTCATTTTATATGACGAATGATCGTAAGTATTAGATAATGTTTTGGAGATTTGTGACTTTATTTACTAGGTGCCATAGTTGTAACTAGGTTGAACTTAAAACTGTTCTACAACTTTTTTTATATATGTATATTATTTTCATTAATTTGTTAATTTACCCTTTCATATGGTATTAGTCTTTTTTCAGTTAAATAAACTCTTTGCGTATGTTTAGACAATCGTACTTAAGTAGTAAACTCCAGTCGTGCGTCGGAGCTGACACACACAGTTTCTTTTTTACTTTTTAGTGTAATTTGTCACTAAAACGTGTTTTTTGTTTTAACTGTTTGTTCTAATTAAAATTTCTATCCGTGGAGGGGCAGAGAAGGAATACAGACCTCTGCGGCTGGGGTCGGCCTGTCGTAAAAGGCGACAAAACAACCCACCCTAGCTACGTGGTAGGGCCCCAAGCCAGTCTGGATGGCGACCACCTTTGTTCTTAAGTATGCCGCCATAATAACCTTGGTTGTGATTATATATATATATATATTATATATATATATATATATATATATATATATATATATATATATATATTAGGAATCTCGGAATCGGCTCCAACAATTTTCATGAAATTTAGTATACGGGGAGTTTCAGGGGCGATCAATCGATCTAGCTAGGAATAATTTCTAGAAAATGTCATTTTATTAGCTTTTTTTTTATTGAAAGAAAAATAACAAAAAGGTGGCGTTCGAGTAGTCTCAATTTAAACTGAAAAATGAATCTTCCTGACATCTATCGGCGAATAATAATACTATTTTTTTTAAATTGCTTTAACGACACAACAACACTAAAGCTATTCCACCAGACGGCGTTGTTAAGTAACACGAAGTCAATGAGTGTTTGCTTTGAGGTTATAGTAAGAAAATCAATTGTTAATTTAATTTAATTTATAATTATTAATTAATTTAATTTATAAAAAAAAAATACCTAGCGAAGCTTGGTCATCCATCTAGTTTATGTATTATGCGAAAAGTTCTCTACGTGGTAGGGCCTCAAGCCCGTCTGGATGGCGACCACCTTTGGTCTTAAGTATGCCGCCATAATAACCTTGTGTTGTGTTCCGGCATTAGTGACCCAAGTTCCTGTACCCTTATGGGACAGCAGCGTGTTCGCGATGCCACTGGTGTTGCTAACACCTATAGGCGACGGTAACTGCTAAATTCTAAGCGGGCTGTCAGCCTGTCTGCTGTCCTACGCAATAAAAAAAAAAGTGTAATTATATCAACTGTCTACAACCCATAACACAAACACTCTGCTGCTAACTCTGCGACTAGTTGGCGATGTATTAAATGTCTTGTCACCGTCGGTAGCAGACGTTCCGCATCATACATGACGGCTCCTGAGTGAGACGCATGACAACTCACCGGCGGCGCGCTGAATCCATCAGTGGAGCCAGTGTGGAGGAAGTGCACCATGACGCTGGGCCCGTGCATCACCACCAGCTCGTTGTTCGGCAGGAGGAGCCTCCGGTGCCATTCGCCAGTCGTCATACCGTGTCGGTACTCCATCTACGGATACAACGAATACTGTGATCTAGGAAGTCGTAAACGGCGAAGAAACGAGTTCTTCTTATATTACAATTCCCTTCACTTACACATAATGGTTAATATCGTGTGGAAACCGGTATACTCTCGGTACGGTATGCTGTTGGTCCTGTATTCCGTTGCGTTTGAATGCAGACATAGGCAGCTTGCGTACAATGCGTCCATCTTCATATATTTTGGTGATGGCTCACAGCAATCTTCCTCTTGGTAAGTCAGAGGCCTTGGCCTTCACGAAAATACATAACCTTCGGTGAAGGACATCGTAGGAAGCAGGGATAGCTTATAGGTGGAGCTTCACAGCACGTGGTTGGACAAGGGGCCACTAACATCGGACATACTGCAAATTGCTCGCAATCTTCAGGGTAAAAGGCTAAAAATGCCACCATATTAACCTTGTGTTATGTTCCGGTTCATAAGTGACCCAGGTTCCAGTTCCTTTAAGCAGACCGCAGTGTTAGCGGTGCCCCTGACGTCGTATATCCTAAAGCGACGGTAACTGCTAACCTTACCTATTTGTGAAACCTAGACCAGAACCAAAATTAATGCCGTAGCGCCACGAAGCTCACCGAAATGATTTTAAAAGCATGATTTTAAGAGTTCATACAACCACTTCTTGATATCATCTTCTAGCTATCATATTATCTATGGTAACTACATACCTCTAGTCTATCAGACACAGCTTCCGTGTATGGCACGTATCGAGCATCAGTAGTACCTTTGTAGAACCAGCTACATCTGAAAAATAGAACACGACACCATCTTCAGTGTACGTCGGCTAAACTTAATTGAACTAACGACATCTCTTTCAGCAGTCAAATGTACAGTTTCATACCTTACATATTTGATTGTAAAAATCGTCTTAATGTCTGCGTCTCGTTGTTGTTAAGATGCCACCATCTTTTTCAAGATGTCGCTGTAATTGTCATTGTCAAGATGTCACTGTCATTGTCGAGTTACGGGCAAGTGTGAGTGGAGGCACACGGGGCGGCCCACAGCGCTCTAGTGTACGTTACACAACTGGTTTGTTCGCGTTAAAGATATCTATTTCAAAACCTAAAAGTCTAATGTTTCTCTGTGTCTTTGTGTGTGTGTGTGCCAGCCTGTGAATGCGTGCGTGTGTGTGCGAAATGTTTTCAGACAACACTTACCTCCTAACATTGGTCGGTTTATCACTCCAATAGACCGGGGTGCGAATTCTTCCTATAATATTCACATCGTATCTGCCACCGTCCGTAGCCACCACGGTGTTCTCGTCGAGATCCGCTGAAACAAAATAACCCTTTCAGAGAAAGACACTTCAAGACTGGATAGTTTTCTTCATAACAACACTGTATTCAAATTAATAAATAAATAAAAAACTATTAAAAATTTAAAATGGCGGCGAAACCTTCGTCACTGTTTAAGCCCAAGTCAATGAATTCGTTTAGACCAGTGTTTTTCAATCTGTGGGTTGCGACCCTTAGGGAGGTCGCGAAGCCTTACTCGAGGGGTCACCAGCAAAAGGAAAAAGCTCTCGCCCGCGACGACAATGCGGCGCGGCAATGCCGCGAAATTAAGTTCGCGCAAACTGGCGTCCAAATCAAAGCCGCACTTAACCTTACCAACTTACCTCGTACTTACCTTCAAAGCTAGATTTCAAAAATAGATTCCTGAGAACACAATAATCGATCTTAAACACTAGATCAATTCAATCAACCGATCCGAATTCAGGCGAATCAGATCGATTCAAAGTACACAGTTCTTAAAATTGACTGCTATGTGTTACTTTTAACACTAGATTGCCCAAGGAAGTCGTTTTGACTTCTTTTTAGTTTCAATCAGAAAAAAATATTATGTATATTTGTATACAATTTCTTAGAATTGTGTGTCTTTTATTTTTAATTATAGATTTTTTTACATGTAAATGCGTATATTAACTAGTGTTCTTAATACAGTTTACGGACGTTTCTTATATACCCATATCTCTACGGCACCCGTCAAATTGACGCGTGAATTAAAATACGCACTTTCTTTAAAAAAACTAATTTATTCAAGTCGACAATTCAAGTTCAACTCCAAATTGCTCAATATTTGGCTTCTTATAGAATGTAGGTCTTAATAATTAAAATACGTAACAAAATATATAAAATTCTCGTGTCACAGTTTTCGTTGGCATACTCCTCCGAAACGGCTTGACCGATTCTCATGAAATTTTGTGAGCATATTGAGTAGGTCTGAGAATCGGCCAACATCTATTTTTCATCCCCCTAAATGTTAGGGGTGACCCACCCCCAAAAATGTTTTTTTAATTTTTTGACATTTTATTATTTATATGGCAGAACAACGTTTGCCGGGTCAGCTAGTAAATAATAAAATGTCAAAAAATTAAAAAAAAATTTTGGGGGTGGGTTACCCCTAACATTTAGGGGGATGAAAAATAGATGTTGGCCGATTCTCATAGATACCGGATAAGCACAAAAAATTTCATCAAAATCGGTCAAGCCGTTTCGGAGGAGTATGCCAACGAAAACTGTGACACGAGAATTTTATATATTAGACTAACCTTTTGTCTCTCTATGGCCCAACGGGGTAGCCAGAATTTTTCTACTCTTAAAGGGATCGCGTATTCAAAAAGATTAAAAAACACTGGTTTAGACCATACGTTCTTTATTTCACACTTTATCTATACGCGGGATTATTATATTTACGCGGGAGTGGCAGAGACAGATAATAACAGGTCAATGGACGAAATTCTTCCTGCTCGGCGTCCGGAATATAGTTATCACATACTTTAAAGGATATCAAACGAACTCTTCTTGTATTCTTCTCATAAGCATTTCATCCCGTATGCTCTTCACAAACATACGGAATGACAGACGCTCAGATCAGTACAAACTATTTTTTTTATTGCTGTAGGACAGCAGACAGGCTGACGGCCCGCTTAGAATTTAGCAGTTACCGTCGCCTATGGGTGTTTGCAACGCCAGTGGCATCGCGAACACGCTGCTGTCCCATAAGGGTACAGGAACTTGGGTCACTAATGCCGGAACACAACACAAGGTTATTATGGCGGCATACTTAAGACCGAAGATGGTCGCCATCCAGACGGGCTTGAGGCCCTACCACGTAGCTAGGGTGGGTTGTTTTGTCGGCTTTTACGACAGGCCGACCCCGGCCGCAGAGGTTAGTATTCTTTCTCCGCCCCTGCACGGATCGCCCCTGCGATTCGTACAAATATTTTCTCCTCCGTAGGTAATTTAACCCACAAAAACGATGAGCATAAAGTAAGTACAACTTTCGAATGATCTTCCGATCACGGATGGACACCACTACCTCGAGTAATTTATCATTAGCTTGGCTTTGTGCCAATCATTTGGGGTCGGCACAATGTGTCTTTTTGTTCCATTTTATTCTATCCTAGCATTCATCATCTGTCACTTTACAAACTCTCATATTATCATGCATCACATATTCTTTCCATCGCTTCTTAGATCTACTCTCTTCTTATTACATGCCCGTACCTTGCCAATCTCCTTCCTCTCAATTTGTCATTCATAGAACTTTTAGAGATCCTCTTACATACTCGTTTCTTACGTTATCCCATTCTCGTCACTCCACACATCCATTTTAACATTCACATATCAGGTGAATGGAGAAGCCTCTTGAGATCCACTTTAGTGGCCCAACTATCAGCATCGAATAAATCTGCCCTTATAATTTAAGTGGCGTAAATTTATCACCACTGCCTCGAGTCACACCATTAAAAATAATACAATAATCTTACGGCATAGAAAAGCCTCCTCCAAAGTCTTCGAGTCTTGAACGGAGAATCCGCGCCATATCGACTTGTCTTCGATGTCCACTCGATAAAACCAATGGTGCCCGACTGGACTGTACTCCGAGCTGCCTCGATTCTGTGATAATAATGAGGGCCCGTTAAAATGGCCGTATAGTCCCGTCAAAAAGACCGAGTAATCCCTGGAAAATGGCCGTGTAGTCCCGGCAAATAAACTAGGTACACTCTAGATAGTCTTACATATATTTTATTGATAACGCGAAATGGATTAATGTATGATGAAATTATAGCAAGATAATACGAACTGCCCTAGTTTAATAATATAAATAAGATTTTGAATGAGTCTAACTTTTAAATGTAAGTGATAGTAAAAATTTGATTAGAGTGAATTTGTAGAGCATTGAAAGGTCTTCAAAATTGCTTCGTAACTTTTTCTTTTACGACTAATAGTTTAGCGTCTACTTGTAAAAATACACATGAATAATAATAAATAGTTAGGACTACATTCTTGACTCTGAAAGCTTTTTTGGAGACAATTTTATGCCGAAGAAGAACCTTATATTATCTTAAAATAAGCAGTCTACACTCTACACAGTATGCAGGCAAAACAAAGTTAAGAAATCTATTTTACCACGTTAAATCAATGGAAAATGATTTAAAGTAATATTAAGGGCTCAAATTTTCACAGAATTTTTCTTTTTACATAAATAACAAGAATTTAATAGGACATTGAAAAACAAATTATATATATTTCGAAACACCCTAATATCGAATCTTCTTTTAAGGCGGAATTCAATTGGTATATTATTATAATATTATATATAGTTTAGCCTGTCGTAAAAGGTGATAGAACAAGCTACGTGGTAGGGCCTCAAGCCCATCTTTAAATATGCGAGGTTCCAGTTCCCCTGTGCTGACGGCAGCATGTTAGCGGTGCCAATGACGTCGCAGGCATCCATAGGCGACGGTAACTGCTTCCTGTCAAGTGGACAGTCAGGGTCTGTTGTTCCTCTGCATTAAAATATGTATAATAATCAAACAGTACCTCAGCATGAGCATCCACTCCATCATTAAAATCTTCTCCGACATGTGATCCAAAATTTATAGTGACCGATTTATTATTTCGCTCATTTGGGGAGTCCATGTTTTCAGTGCCTTCACTTTTAGTCGTGTTACAATCATTCATATGTTTCCTAACTTTAAAATTACTAAAATCAACTTTATTCAATACAAAGTTACAGCAAATATCGCAATTTTCAATTGCCAGACAATCCCAATCATCAGTGTATGAATTTAATTTATACATTTTTATATTTTCATTAAACTTATCACATTTTATTTTACTTTTAATTAAATCTTCATTTAATTTTAATTTAATTTCTTTTTTACCGTTTTTATTTCGATTATAAAATTTGTGTGTTATTGAATCATTTTCGAAATTATCATATTCAACCGTAAAATAATTTACTGTTGTCACAATGCTTTTATTAATCATATTACGTGGAGCTGTTAAATCTTTCATTAAAGTCAAATATCTCTCCTCAGGAATGTTTTCTTTAACTTTAACACTTCTATCAATATCTTTTGAAGTGCTTTCGTGCCTATAATGGTTTTGACTTTGGCTTAACTCAAAAAAAGGCTTCGAATGTTCAGACCTTTCAGGCGGCGCATTGAAATAACTAGCTAGACGATTAAAACTATTTTTCTCTTCTTTAGTAACTTTTCTTTTTTCTAATCCCACTGTAAAGAAGTTGCCTGGAGCTGGTGATTCTGAATATTCTAAAACAGGACGTGCTTCGCCTTCCTTCGTAACAGTTGTAATTACATTAGCTTTTGAATCTTTCGTAATATCACCAATATCTTCTTTACTTTCGAGCATTGTATTTACTTCTTGTGTTATTTCACTTGAATTTTCCCTCGTTTCTGCAACAGAGTCCTGTACATTTGAAGTTGGGAAATCTGCGAGATTTTTTATAGGACTCGCTTCGTATAATATTTCATTTATATTAGATTCCACAATAAAACCTAAACCTTCATTATATCCAGCACATGTATTTGTGTAGGTGGTATGTGTTTGTGTTGAGGTCTCTGGTATAAATATCCCAGGCATGGGAAGTATACAAGACTGTTGCCCAAGAGTCATTTTCCTATATTCATCTTCGAAACCGGGCGGTATTCTTATATACATTCTGGATGTTGCAATATTTTTATAGTGACTTTCCACAGCATAATTTCCTGTATCGAAATACGACGCCATTATTACAGGGCTTTTTGGTTTAGCGAATGTATTAGTCTCCTCAGTACTCTCTCCCATTAGCTTAAACCTTTCTACTCTATTAGTAAATGTGTCATTGAATGGAACTTCTGTACCAGTTTCGACATGGTCTGGTTCTATTACGTATTCTTCATATATTGGGAAATCTTCTTTAGCGTCTTGTTCTATAGAATGTACATCAATCCCTTCAGATTTGATATCTTCCCGAGGTGGTGATGAAGGCGTGTTGTTGAATGTTATTTTCATAGGTGTGACGTCAGCAGCAGCTTGATCTTTATCGAAAAATAGTGAATTTTTCCCATAAAAACCTAAAGCGTTCGGATCGATCTTAAAACTGTAATCATGCTCTTCTAAGGACTCTGGGTTTGTAAAATCAAAACTATGTTGACCTTCTGTTATGAAATTAAAATTACTTTCATCTCTTTTATCTGCTGTCCAGCCATAGTTAGTTGGTTTTTGTTCACTGTCTAACAATTTCATAGCAGACTGAGCTTGTAAAGTATCAATTGTATCTTTAGTAATATGTTCTGATTGACTGTTGTAGATTTTTAAAGTATCATCTCCTTCACTTTCCGCGAGAGGGACTTCAACCACATTCTGCAGCTGTATTGCAGATGTTATATTATGTATTAGTTGATTTGTTACATTATCATTTTCGACATGCCCTTTTGAATGCCAATTTCTCATAAATTTTGTATATATCTCAGTTTCCGAAACATTTTCAGATATTTTCTGTCCCAATTCACTGTCCTTATGGATTATCTCTGAACCTTTATCAAATAAGTTAGATTTAATTATGGATGGTTTTTTATTTTGTATTAATTTGTCAACTGGGCCAGTATTTTCAAAAAGGCTGAGACTACCTTTTCTCTCAAATAAACTAGAACTGTGACTTTCGAATAATGATTTATTTCTTATATCATCATCAAGTTCCGATATGTCTTTTGATTTATCAGCTATAATTGTAGACAAGCCAAATAAAGGAGACGACGAAACTCTTACTATAGGCATTTCGTTTTTTGCAATCGATTCGAGTAAACTCTTACTTTGCGTCTCGTGAGAACTTTTTTCTTTAAACTTGCTAAAAAGTTCTACCGGGGGTAGATCTGGTACCACATTAGTAACATCTAGATCTTTAACAGTTTCAGATCCTTCTCTGAGTGTTTCCGGATCTGGTTGGATAGTTTTATAATCTGGAAATTCTGCAGACTCGGTATTTAAACTGACACCGTCTCCCAAACTACTAATTAACCCCGTTGTCAAACCTGATGTAACAAATTCCGTTGGTTTAAACAATTCAATGTTCTGTAGGGGCATATTGGAACTAAATGGCATCTCAGTCTCTTTTTGCTGCAATGACTTATCTATATCTGATGCAATTGTAAGGGAAGCATCACAAGGTGGTGTAATTAAAGAATCCTGTTTTATGATAACATCTGCATTAGTTTGTGATGTCAAAGGTAGATCAAAGAAGTTAATCGCATCAACTGGGTCTAGAAAGTTAGGCTTCCCTGCTTCTAGAAAGGGTTTATTTTGAAAGAAGGATGATGATGGTGTTTCTGAGCTTGGCTTGATGTCTTCAAAGGCAAATGGAACGGTGACATTTTGAATATTGCTAGAGTCGGTTGCATATTTTTGTGTCTCTCTGTCTAAGGTATTTACGCTCTCATCTTCAATTTGTTGATCAGTTTCTAAGGGAGCTTCAGCAATATTTAGAGTACTATTATCATATTTTATATCTCCCTGTATTACTTCAGTGTCTGTTTTGGCAGCTGGTACACCCGAGGAAGATATATTCTCTTCTATTGGAATTGATGAATTATCAAATTTTGCTGATGTGTATAGTACAGTATCAACATTTGAAGTTTGTAAATGAGTAAAGCTTTCAGAGATCAGGGTGGTTCCAGAAGTAGTTTCCGAAGAAATTTGAGTAGCAGCATAAACACTGAAAGGATAATTATGTAGTTCGACAGTTTTTATTGCTTCATCTTCTGTAGATAGATGTGCTGGTTTGATTTCTTGCATTTCAAACTCAACAGAACGCTGAGCTGTTTTATCATTAGATCCGAGTAAAGGCACTGCTTCTTCGTGGCTTAAATAAAATGGAGAAATTTGCGATAAATGTGAGTCAACACAACTATTGGATTGAGGGTACGTATTTTGGTAATAATTGTAAGTACCCTGACTACTATAATTCTGCTCGTAACTTTGATCTGATTGTGCAGCACTTTGTTTGGAAGGTACAAATATTTCAAAACTGCTCTGATTACTCGTAGTTGCGTGTGTGTAAGACTCATACACTAGTGCAGTTTCTTTCTTTGTTTCACTATTATACGCAGGGTCGAAGAACGTAGTTACTGTATTTTGTATTTTATTGATATCTAATGATGATAATTTGGATTTCAAAGAATCAATCAAACCCAGACCTTTATTGTGCTTTGCTTCGTATAATTCCGTTGTACGTCTAGATAAATCAAACGCCGTATCATATGGTTGCCTTTCTCTTTTAGTATCTACTGCTTGAATACTTGGTGTGTTTAAATCAAATGGTTGTGATACTCCAAAAGGCGCTTGTTGAACCTTAGTTATGTCAAATGGTTTGCTGACTTCGTATACATTAGGGTCTTGAATCGTTGATTGAGCTTCTTCATTAGGATTGTATATCGGTTGGTTCATTGCGGTTGATGTTTCTAGTGTATGCGAGCTTTGATTTAAAGTAAAATAATTTTGAATATTCGGTTGCTCTGGATTACCTTCAGATATATATTGTGTATTATAAAGATTACCAGAGAAGCTAGGAGCCTCTACTGGAGGTAAAATAGGTTTTACGTTGTTGCTAATAGATCCCACTCCTTCTATTGGCCCTGAATAATATTGGGGCTTCTTTTTTGTCATCCTGAAATTCGATGCTACTACTTTTGGAGGTTCGGGAGGTTTGATTTGATCTGTCCTCGAAGTATTCGACTCCTGAGCTGTAGGCATAAGCACTGATTGTGTTTGTTGGACTGGTTGAGATAAGCCTGGTGTAAACAGCGTCACATTTGATAATACACCATATGAGCTAGCTTCTGGAGGTTTGATCACTTCTTGCTTTGTTTCAGGAGGTGAAAAAAATGGTATATTTGGAGGCTGTGATACTTGTTCTACTGAATACGAAGTTACTATTGAAGTATTAATATCCGGATTGAATATTGTTACGTTTTGCGGCAAAGAACTTGACGCTATATTTGATAAAGGGCCAACTTTACGCCTTGGTGCATATGGTAGTGGCTGGAATATATTCTGTCCAATGTTGGAAGAACCAATCCAAGAGGCTTGAGTTGACATTATTGACATTGGTGGCGGTATCACAGATCCTGCTGAAAATTCCGGCGCTACCGTTGATTTAACAGTCACAGTATTCGAAGTTTCTTGTGCTGTGTGAGATTTATGCCATATTGGTGGTGGTGTTCTTAACGTATCTATAAGTGGAATGTTACAAGATATTTCTAATGCGCTTGACTGACTAGAAGATACCAAGTTTAGATTTACATCTAATGCATTTGATGATTCAGGTGGTCTAATAATATTTGCATCAGCAGGAATGTTACGTAATTGATCAGAAATCTTTCCATCGTTACTAGTTATATGATGAATAGGAAATGTTGAAGTTTTATCAAAAAATCCAGCACTTGAAGCCTGACGCTGTTCAAGTGATGTCAGTAATGGAGTATTTGGAAACATTGGTACATTTGCTGAAACTAAATCAGTGTTCGACGTCACTGTAAACGCACTCGCACTTGAATCTTGAGTTATAGGTGCTGACTGTGTTGCCGTAACCACAGGTGGTGTTGATTCTTCATTTACAGGTGCTGGCATGAAAATATTTTGAGGGATCAACATTTCTGGTGGGGGTTGAGTTGATATTAAGGGATGATTGCCTGATATACGTCTAGCTACAGATGGAGGTAATACAGATTTTGTTGTTTGATCTTCTCTTTTTACATTTGCAAATTTAGGTGGTGGGGGTAATATTGTTTGTGATGATAATTGTGATGCTTTAGGTGGATTGGGTATTTCCGTTAAATTTGGTTTTATATTACTTATGTCTATTGTTTTATTTATTGTGTTTTCTCCTATATTTGCAATTTGGTCGATAGTATCTACAATAGCTATTGCATTATCATTTTCAGGTGCTTCTGGGGTGAAATAATTTATATTTTGATTAGGTGGTGTATTGAATGTGACGTTTTGTGCATCCCCCGAACTTAATCCTGGTATTTGGGCGTATACTTTTTTCTTCGTTGTAATACGATAGTTGCTGGGACCTGAAAATAAGAAAAAAAAACAATTTAAAATTAGTATTTCAATAATGATAGCCTTAAGTAAGATCTTTAAGGCCTAGGTTGACAAATTATTGTAGAGTAATTCTTGATATTAATCAAGAATTATTCTTCTAAGGACTCGTCATCATCATCATCGTTTTAGCCTTAAATCCCGGTTGCAATGCACGATCTTCAGCCTTCCTGGTAATGTGTTCATTGACACACATCATCCTTTACGAGGTAAAGCCAGCACTTTTTGGGTCTACCCCTCCTGCCGAGGCCCGGCGGAAGCGGAATGTCGACATTCCTTCCACACGTAGCCGGTTGCCATAAAATGTGGTCATACTAGTGAAGACGACATTCCTACAATTTATCCGCAAGGTCACCAACATGAAGACACATTACACTTATATAAGGTCTATGACGATATATGGGTAATAAATGAATTTATGACAAAATAAAGCTTTTGTGGTTTAGTGCGAACGACGTAGATTTAACAATGACCTTTGAACTTTGGAAGATTAATGGAATTATTGGTACCGTTTATATTTAAATTCTAGTACTGAGTTTGGACAGTACCTATTAGACGTGTCCCATATTCCCCTTGACTTACAGATTAATAATAATAATAACAATATATTGGGAAAATTCACACAACGCCATCTAGTCACAAACTAAGTAGCATATCACTTTTGTTATGGGTACTAGACAACTAATAGCCCATATATACTTTTATACATAAACATCCAGACGCGGGACGGAAACCGAACCTATGCCCTCCACAAGCGTACCGATATCGGTTAGCAGTTACGCTACGGAGGTCGTCAGAAAGAAGAGGAGGAGATTGGGAAGACCTCACGATGTTTATCACTAATGGCTTTATAATAAAAGGTGCTTAAGGAAGGATTTTCCAAAGGAAAACCTTGAGTATGAGCCTCGTCTGTTCTTTAACAAGATGTGCCGGCCTAGGAGGTGGCGACGTAGCGTTGTCCAGTCGATGACTGGTCCTATTATAGGAGTTGACGCCGACAAGTAACCCCCTATTACGGCGTTTAATAAAAATCTGTCTCTTTTATAAATTATCTAATTACAAATGTAATCTTAAAACAATACAGTTGCATGATGGCGCACGAATGGACGAATGAATGACATGAATGCTGGAATAAGCGGTCAAATAAGCGGAGCGGCACCACAGACACAGCACACTAGTGAGGTGCGCGAAGAACCTCTTATATCATAGTTATTATAAGTGACTGTCGATATGCCTATATATTTTTTTTATTGCTGTAGGACAGCAGACAGGCTGACGGCCCGCTTAGGATTTAGCAGTTACCGTCGCCTATAGGTGTATGCAACGCCAGTGGCATCGCGAACACGCTGCTGTCCCATAAGGGTACAGGAACTTGGGTCACTAATGCCGGAACACAACACAAGGTTATTATGGCGGCATACTTAAGACCAAAGGTGGTCGCCATCCAGACGGGCTTGAGGCCCTACCACGTAGCTAGGGTGGGTTGTTTTGTCGCCTTTTACGACAGGCCGACCCCGGCCACAGAGGTTAGTATTCTTTCTCCGCCCCTGCACGGATAAAAATATATATGGCCTTAAAAGGTTATCCTATTAAATAAGCACCTAAAGTATTAATGGAACCACTTACACCTTTGTTCTATTTGCATGTTGTGTAAACTGAACAATTTATATTTAACGAAAAACTCTTTAGGGAGCGTTCAAGTATTACGTAACGCCATTTGTGGAGATTTTTGACCCGAACATTTAAAATTATTCACTATCAACAAAGCAAGCAAGCAATTTTGTGAAGGTAAAAAAAGTTTCAAATGGTCATTCCATTCAAAATTTTAAGATTTTGATGTGAAACATCTATAGCCGCACGTAACACCGATTTCTGGCGTGGCGACGCATGCCGCATACCGCTATATGATGGTATATACAGGGTGACTTTGACAAACCCGTCGAAATTTTTTTTACGCACTAAACATCATTTAAGGAACCCATTTTTGCAAAAAAAAATTGTATGTTGAATTTTAACCATAAAATATTTCTTAAAGGATCATTAATTCAATCGTACAGAATAATCATATGGTGCAAACAGCGTCGTTAACCTGTTATTACCTGTCTCTGTCGCACCCGCATAAATGAGTAGTGCGTATTCGCTCGCCCGGTTCAATGCCGCCGTCCTCGGCCTTTTACTAGGTCAGATGGAGAGGTCATTGCACTCTCGCGCCGTATTACGTAAATTGCGAGTTCTTTAAATGACTTTGTGATGCTGATTACTCAACATTTTTGTACTATGTGATACAAAACTAAAATACATGTTTCTCATAACTTTTACTAAAGATTCTTCTGTGTGAATTTGGACGGGTTTGTCAAAGTCACCCTGTATATACAGTCTATGCAGTAGTGTGTACGGTGTGGCGGCGCAATCGAATGTGCGATTCTCTCCCACTCGATCCGGCGTTATTTGTATTTAATGAAAATAAATGATAGATAGATAGATAGATAACACTTTATTGTAAACCAATTATATAAACACAATGAAACTTATTTACACAATCAATATGTACTTGACTTACAATGGGCGGCCTGTTTGTGTTTATTCAATAAATAGTCATCGTTATCTGGAAAACAAATCGTAATATTTTATTTTATCATTATGACATATTTAGTTCCTATCACAATCTGTTCTTTTCTGCATATTACTTTTACAAAATAATGTTTAAAAAATAATTTACATTTCTGAATATAAATACTGCCATCTAGGATGTACAAGAACAATTACGTTCACGTATTAAAAACCATAGAAGTTCGTTTGAATATTTGTTTAATTAGTATTGCTAGTGAATCATAGATGTCGCTGATAATTTACAAGTGTAGAGTTTTAAGGTATGGTGGTTAACCATAATTATGAATTATAGTTGATGATATTAAAGAGTTTTTTTTAAATGCGTGAGAGAATCTCTCTACGCGACCATTCTGTAGGATTAAAAAACAATGTTATGTAACGCGTAGTTCAAAAACGTAATGCATCGTAAGGTTTTACAAGATCCCCCCTCACTCCAAAATCGTCACGTAATACTTGAACACTCCCTTAAAATCCTTGCTAAGGATTGTTTGCTTTCCACTGTTACTCTTGAATTGGAACACTCATTATAGCGTAGCAACCATTCTCAACAGCGAAACAATACATCTTTACCCTAATAAATTAATTTCATTGACTATCAAATAAATAAATAAATAAGCCTTTATTTCTGTAGAATTACATTTACATCTATTATTTATTATAAGTGTTTAGTTGTCGGCATCCGGTTTCTCCACTACAACTTGTCCTTCGACAAAGGCCTCCTCCAGACTTCCATCTTTCTCTGTCCTTCGCAATTTGGCTCCATGCTGGGCCAGCTACTTTTTTGATGTCGTCCTCCCATCTTTTACTCTGTCTACCTCGGTTTCTTCTGCTGTCTCTGGGGTACCATTCCGTTATAAGTTTAGTCCATTTCTCTTTTTTGTCTCTTAACATGTGTCCGGTCCATCTCCATTTGAGTTGTTTATAAACTGTATTGACATTCTTGAATTTTGTTTTAATTCTGTCTGTTTGCTTTTATACTATCAAATACAGAGTTATAAATATTTCGTACGTACCATTGAATTCTTAGAAATGTGTTAAATTATTTGTTGTAATTATTCAACGAAGGTGATCCCACTATATCCCATAATACGAATAAAATACTACAAAAGATACAACTAAAATAACTAGTGTAAGTAAAGAACGACAAACAAACAAATTATTATAACATTGTCCTGTAATATTTTTGGTTTCATTTAGTTATTCAAAATTAAAACGGAGACTCTTTATAAATAACGCAATAACACACCCGGTTACTTCAATTTCGCTATACAGAGTGTTAGATTCAAGTGTGATGTAAATACATAATATCAATCTGATATTGACATTTCTTAAATTTATAATATAAATTTAAAAAAAAAACCTAAATGTAGGTTTCCTCAACATGAACTAACCGGAAGTTTGTAAATGTTTAAAAACGCAATAACTAAAATTAATACATAATCATCATCATCATCTTTTCAGCCGGAAGACGCCCACTGCTGGACAAAGGCCTCCCCCAAAGATCTCCACAATGATCGGTCCTGCGCTGCCCTCATCCAACCTATTCCGGCGATCTTGACCAGATCATCGGTCCATCTTGTGGGGGGCCTACCAACACTGCGTCTTCCGGTACGCGGTCGCCATTCGAGGACTTTTCTGCCCCAACGGCCATCAGTCCTTCGAGCTATGTGCCCAGCCCACTGCCACTTCAGTTTTGCAATCATCCGGGCTATGTCGGTTACTTTGGTTCTCCTGCGAATCTCCTCATTTCTGATTCGATCTCGCAGGGAAACTCCGAGCATAGCCCTCTCCATTGCCCTCTGAGCGACCATGAGCTTTCTCGTAAGGCCCATAGTTAGCGACCACGTCTGCGTTCCGTATGTCATCACTGGCAACACACATAATATTATAATAGAAATAATATATTAATTAATGTCCAAATAATTTTATGTATATATTTTAAATCTAATATTATAATATCATAATGTTGCTATAGATAATTAACCAGCGGAATTATTTCCGATTCTGTTGTTGGTAAGTAATGGCAGGAGGGGGGAGACATCTGTCGACGGGATATGAAACTAGCAACAATATGTTATAAAAGCAGGTGAAATACTAAAAAATGGACAGTGCAAGAAAAATAATTGATATATGCTTTATTCTAAATATAGAATAAAGCATATATCAATCTAATAAGATATTTGTGATGTTTAACGTTTACGTCAGTTTTATTGTCTAACTTTTCGAGTTTATATACAGAAAATCTTCCACAAGTGCCAACCAGTCATGTTGCGACTGGTTTTCTGCCGCTCACGGTACATTGTAATTATTACTGATTCAAAGTACCAAAGTAGGACCGGACCGGTCTAAGACGTTTGTTTACATATTACAATATTAATATTGTACAATTATCGTACATAATGTACTGGTTCGCTTCAATACCGTTAAAAACACGTGTTTAATTCAATCGTTTTTTCTACCAATAAATATTGTTGTGCCATATTAGAAAAAAAAAGTAGCCTACGTCCTTCTCCAAGGTTCAATCTATCTCTATACCGAAATTTATCAGAATAGGTTAAGCGGTTTAGGCGTGAAAACGTAACTGATAGCTAACTTAACGTAACTTTCACATCTATACAAATAAATAAAATTGGAGGGTCTGTTTGTAATATTAAAATAACCGCTTTTTACTAAGTGCATTCGGACGTATACACGGTGCATATACTAAAACAACATTTTTTACAATTTTTGTCTGTCTGTCTGTTTGTTTGTTCCGGCTAATCTCTGAAATGGCTGCACCGATTTTGCCGGGACTTTCACTGGCAGATAGCTTTTTTTTTGCCTCGGGGAAAAACCCCTCTTGACGGGTTCCCCCGGCCCGGGGGGACCGAGCGATATGTGGGGCTCCGGGAAAGATGTTCAACCATCCGACCACCCACTAAAAAACCCCGTTGTTATCCTATCGCCTACTCCCGGGCCTACGGATATGTGGCCTGCCGATCTCGTGGTCCGGGCCGGCGCCTGCCCGCCCTTTGTCTCAAGGCGGGCCTCTTCTAAAGTGTTGGCGCCAGGGGGTCAGGGTTTCGTCCCCCCGGCGCTCTCCTGTAATAACTAGGAGTTGAAGGGGGCCGCGGAACAGCACGCGGCTCTCTCCCACGCGGCATAGTGCGGGCGGCGGATCCTCCCCCGAGGGGCCGCCCGCGCATGGTTTTTGTTAAAAATGATAAGTTTAGGAAATTTTATTTTCCAATTTAAGTTGACCTCAGATTTATACCATAAATCATATGAAATAGGGTTCTGCTTAGACTGGACTTTGTAGGTTTTATTCCTAATTTATATTGACCTCACATATCCAAGAAATGCCTCCCATAGTCACTATTCCACGTGGACGGAGTCGCGGGCACAGCTAGTTTATAATATTAGTGATTACTAGAGAGATTTCTCTATTTTGATTCTCCTTAATACTTGTATGTTTTTAGTTATATAGAACAGCAGACAGGCTGACGCATGACGGTTCAATCAATAGCACAATAAGTAGTTACCGTCGTCATTAGATGTTTGCGACCCCAGCGACGGCCTCCGTCCGCGTACAGGAATACAACACGATGTACATTCGTCCTTCGTCGTCGATACGTGGCATTTATAATATGTGGGTGTGGGAATGTGTCGTCAGCCGTTCATTGTCCACCGCTGAACGTTGGCATGTCCGAATTTGCGCCACAATCACTCCATCGGGCTGGGGGGCGTACTAAACTAGGTTTGCCGGGACGCGGTCTCCAGTCCAGGACTCGTTTGCTCCAACGCCCATCCTGCGACTGACGTGACCAGCCGAGCTATGTCTGAATTAAATGAAATAATCTTCTTCTTCGTGTTCTTCATTCCTTCCAATCTCTTCTATTAGCCGTCATCTGAATATTCACACCTTTTTTGCCTTATCCGTGCAGGTACGGAGAGAGAATAATGACCTCTGCGGCCGGGGACGGCCTGTCGTAAAGGGCGACAAAACAACCCTAGCTACGGTAGGGCCCCAAGCCCTTCTGGATGGCAACCACCCTTGGTCTAAAAGTATGCCGCCAAAATAACCTTGTGTTATGTTCCGGAATTAGTGACCCAGGTTCCTGTACCCCTATGAGACACCAGCGTGTTCGCGGTGCTCCTAGGGTTGCAAACATCCATAGGCAACGGTAACTGCTTACTATTAAGTGGACCATGAGCCTGTCTGCTGTTCCTCAGCAATTAAAAATAAATCGAGTCTGATACCACTCAGCTTAATGTACTCCATGATGAGAACGTATGGTTAAAATTTCTCACGCCGTAAACAACAGCTCTAAGGTCAGTACATTCAAACATAATGTAGCCAATTAAACTAATACAAGAAAACTAATCGACGTCCTTAGTAAAGGTCTGTCTGTATGTACTATAAATATTTAAGGCGATGAGTACACTATTCGTAAAGCTCGTTTAAATGTATAAACTTTTGTATTCACCAATAGTAGCGGCTAAAAACCAGTTCCAATACTTCGGGTTCCTGATCATAATGTATGAACAAAAATAAATCGTACAGAATATCACTTTTAAACCAGTATGAATCATTATTTATTTTTTCCGTGGCGGATAAAGAATACTGACCCTAGCGGCCGGGGTGGGCCTGTCGTAACATGCGTCTAAACAACCACTCCTTGTCTCTAAATATACCATCATAATAACTTTGTCTTTTTTATATTGCTGGAGGACAGCAGACAGGCTACCGGTTCGCTTAGAATTTAGAAGTTACCGTCGCCAATGGGTGTTTGTAAAACCAGTGGCATCGCGAACATGCTGTTGTCCCATAAGAGTACAGGAACTTGGGTCACTAATGCCTGAACACAACACCATGTTATTATCGCGGCATTCTTACGGCGGCCCTACCACGTAGCTATGGTGGGTTGTTTAGCCGCCTTTTACAACCTGTAGACCCCGGCCGCAGAGGTCAGTGTTCTTTCTCCGCACTTGCACAGATGAAAATAAAAAAAATTGCCAAAAAATGTCTTCCTGCACTTCTCCTCCATATAAACTTTAACTGTGCCAAATTTCATACTGCTCCGTCCACACCATTTTGTCGCTGGTGCAAATTTACACCCGTGTGGTGTCTACTCACTCATTTTATTAATTATATAATTTTATTAAAAGAGAAAAAAAATTCAGATCCATGTGTGTGTGTCCGGCTTTAGAATCTTTACATCATTTCTAGACAATTCGAAAGATCATCGAGGTGGTATTAGAAGGTATACCAGCGATATGTGTCTCCTTGTCAAGAGTTGGGTTTCGTGTAAATGTAAAATGGTTTCATGGCAAATCGCCGGTAATCGATATAGGTATCGGACTATATTCGATTCATATGATATGATTCAGGTTCAAAGTGTGGAATAAATCGACACAAGGATGTGACATTAACTTTATTAGACACACTGTAACTCCACAGATCCCATACCCGTACGCATAGACGGCGACACGGTCGAGAGCACAGACCGAGTGAAATACCTGGGATCTGTGTTTCATGCGTCTGGTGACATCGATTGCGACGTCAAGGCACGCATTGCCATTTGTGGTGTCATTTGTGACCCCAAGATGCCGGTAAAGTTGAAGGGACAGGTCTATAAGACCATCATTAGGCCTGTCCTTCTATACGGCTGTGAAGCGTGGGCGGTGTTGGAGCGACACAAGCAGGAGCTGCGTGTCACGGAGATGAACATGCTGCGGTGGATGTGTGGAGTGACGCGGAAGGACCACGTTAGGAACTCCCGCATTCGCGGTAGTCTTCATGTCCGTGACATTGTGGATAAACTGCAGGAGTGTCGGCCCCGTTGGTACGGCCACGTTTTACGGCAACCGGATGCTTACGTGGGAAACAAATGTCTGGCCATGCCGCCTCCGCTGGGCCCCGGCAGGAGGGCTAGACCCAAAAAGTGCTGGCTTGGCGTCGTAAAGGGTGATATGCGTGCCAATGGGCTCACTACCAGGGATGCTGAAGACCGTGCGAAGTGGAGTAGAAAAAGTCGGAAAGCGGACCCCGGGCACCGAAACGAAAGTTTGGGTTGCAACCGGGATGAACGCTGAGATGATGATGATAAACTTTATTAGACAAGTATTAGTAGTTTTTATGTATTTTAAGTATAAAGTTTATAAAATATTTATTATTTATTTATGTATATTATTATAGTTTATTAATTTTTAGTTAATAAATTTATTCGGGTCGTTTTTGATGCCTACAGGTTAAGGGGAAGGTTTGCACTGAAAATCAGCGTTGTGTCGGATATATAACTCCGACACAGCAACATGCTGAGTGCAAACCTTGTTTGCTGAAAGAGCGGCGTACAAATTCCTAATACTTTTTATAAATATGTAATCAATGTAAGTGCGTCGCTATTTCTACAAATAAAGTATTTCTTTCTTTTCGATGTATACATTGCACAAGACCCCGCAGTCAGGCAAACGGACGGTTGCAACACCACAGACATTACCTACGCATTGTCACAACTGAAGAAATTTCAGAATGCGCAAAAAGACGCTGTGTCTCAAAAGACCAAGCGTATCTAAACTGCGTGTGAGTAAGGAATCGACTTAACTGCACAGAAAGACTAAAATTATAACTTACCAAGAACGGGAGGCTCCTTCGGCGGTGGGGCAACTTCTTTCTGAACTTCGTCTATACTCATCAAAGGTACGTCAACAGCTCCATCTTTCCAAGCTTCCTGTACTTTAGCAGCGTCTGAAGTCTGTTCTCTCTTATATAACATATTAGAGAACGAAGAGAACACTGTGTTAGCAACATGCGGTAACACATTAGGCAGTTGAGAGAAGTTTTGCGCTATGTCCGCAGTTAGACTCTGCTCTGCCTTCTCCGGTTCGTTTAGATTTATCTCTTCTAAATTCTCTTCTCTAGCTTCTAATGTGCCCTCATCTTTCAGATTACTATGCAACGGTGCGCTAACATACCTAGTGCCTTGGAGTCTAGCGAAATATTCATTCACATCAAAGTCATCGGACTTGTGTGATGCATTTGATATGGTGGATGTTTTAGGAAATTCGGTTTGAATTTGATCATTATTTACGTTATCTATTGCGCGGGTTAAGTTTGGAGGATCAATATTGAAGTTTGAATCGCCCGATTGGTAGGTGGCATTGTCGGTGTCCCCCAGGGTAGATTGTTGGGTCCCCGATTGAACTGAAACAAAAAGATAAAAACTAAGTTAGAAAATTATGAGTAAATGTAAGTTAAAGAACTATCTATGGTGTATTGATAAAATAAATTAAAAAATATACTATACTAGTTGACCCGGCAAACGTTGTTCTGCCATATGAATTAAAAAAATAGCCCATGTCTTTCTTCTAAGTCCAATTTATGACTATACCGAAATTCATCAAGATTGGTACAGCGATTTAGGCGTCAAAGCGTCAAACAAACAAACAAACTCACTTTCGCATTTATAATATTAGTTTAGATTTATAATCTATAAAGAGCTCGACACATTTCATATGATTTATGTATGTTATATATACATACATACCATTTAAGTGTAACATCAAGGTGTACATGTCGGTTTCCGTCAATAACTAAGTTATAATTAAGTATAACAAGTATAATCGTACTTAAACGTAACTTATAGTTATACAATTCGATTTCTCCAAGCAGTCAATAATTTATGTTAATAAATGATAATAATAATTATTACAATACTAGCTGACCCGGCAAACGTTAAGACATGTTAAATAAAAAAAAATGGCAGAACTTAATTGCGTTCATCCCTATTTCACCACCTTCAAGTTTCATTAACGCGACAAAAAGTATGTTATATATGTCATTGTCCAACATCCAATCTATCTCTATGCCGAAATTCATCAAAGTTGGTTCAGCGGTTTAGACGTAAAAACGTAACAGACAGAGTTATTTTCACATTTATAATATTAGTTTGGATATAACACAACATCCAAATTCTGGGGTTCCCTTCCTACTAGAGGGCATGAAAATAATCGCGCCACGTTTATCTAAGTCGAATTTACGACGTTACACAACTAAAAATTTGATATTAGTATATCAGGGGAAGTCAAGTAGCTCCAGTGATTGACAAACTAAAAAGTATTTTAACAGACTAACTTGGTTTGGACGAGGAAAATGCTAGAAATGAGAGTAGGGCTGTGAGACGGATACAGAAGGATGAATAGAACGAAGAAAAAATAGATGAACGGGACTGCTAAAACAGGAGAGTGGAAAGAGAGTGGACATTATTATCCGTGAAGGGACGGAGAAAGAATACTAACTTCTGCGGCGTGGTAGGGCCTCAAGCCCGTCTGGATGGCGACCACCTTTGGTCTTAAGTATGTGTGTTCCGGCATTAGTGACCCAAGTTCCTGTAGCTTTATGGGACAGCAGCGTTTCGCGATGCCACTGGCGTTGCTACCCATAGGCGACGGTAACTGCTAAATTCTAAGCGGACCGGCAGCCTTTCTGCTGTCCTACAGCATTAAAACAAAACAAAAAAGAGGGGAAATATTGTGCCCCAACCACACAATGTTAAAGACAAAAGGAATTAACCCAAGGAATGACGAGCTAGCCCTATATGTGGCAGTTATCACACTAGCGCAAGTACGCGATGATTCAGATAATGAAGTTGTCTAAAGTAACGCGGCAGTTTCCGAGCTTGTTATCTTGCCGAGCACGCCTTTTCCTTTCGCAAAACTCAACGGTTTACTTTTCAGTGACACATTTCGAAAAGGCAGTCCATCGGGTCTGATAATCGATATTATTCACCATATAGGCTGGGTTATGGTGTTATGGCTTATATGGATAAGGTGAGAACGAGTATAGTTATATACTGGAAGCGTTTATAATAGCAGCTGTAAATGATAAATTGAGAAGAAAAATATCACGGTACGGATGTATACTACATTTTATCCGTGCAGAGGCGGAGAAAAAATACTAACCTCTGCGACCGTGATCGGCCTGTCGTAAAAGGCGACAAAACAACCCACCCTAGCTACGTGGTGGAGACCCAAACCCGGTCTGGATGGCGACCACCTTTGGTCTAAGTATGGCGCCACACTCTTATGTGACAGTAACGTGTTCGCGATGCCACTCGCGTTGCAAACACCCATAGGCGATAATGAAAAGGAATGCGGACCACATTATGTACTAGAAGAAGGACGAACGTGTAGTTTTCGACGGAGTAAAAGAATACTGAACTCTGCGGCCGAGGTCGGTCTGTCCGCAAATGGCGACAAAACAACCAAGCAACCCACCCATAGTCTATGAGTATGCCGCATATTGTTTTGTGTTCCGGCATCAGAGCTCCAGGTTCCAGAACCCTTCCTTATACAGACAACAGCGTATTACGCACGCCAGAGGCGTCGCAACAATACAATTGCAGAAGTAGACCCTATGCATGTGATGTATCATTAACGGTTTATATCATATAACTAGCCGCGATTCCGTCCGCGTGGAATAGTGACTGGGCAGCATTTTTGGATATATTTTATGGTTTATTTTGGATTACAAACCTTATAAATATGCCAACAATCAGTGTTAATATCGACTGCAACTGTTACGCCACACGCCTCTGGAATATGTGCGTTCGAACCTACAGAGTCCAGCCTAAGTTAAACCCTATTTCATATGATTGATGATATAATTTTGAGGTTAATTTAAATTGGATTTTAAAATAAACCGAAACTGATCATTTTTAACTAAAACTATTATTTTTTTCTAAAATAAAAATAGCCTAAGTTACTCCTTGTTATATCAGCTATCTGCCAGTGAAAGTCCCGTCAAAATCGGTCCAGCCGTTTCAGAGATTAGCCGGTACAAACAGACAGACAGACAAAAGTTGTAAAAAATGTTGTTTTGGTATGTGTACCGTGTATACATCCAAATGCACTTAGTGGAGGAGTAACTTAGGCTACTTTAATTTTAGAAAAAAAACATAGTTTTAGCTAAAAATAATCAGTTTCGGAAATTTTTATAACCAATTTAACTTGACCCCCAATTTATATCATCAACCATATGAAATAGGGTTCAGCTTAGGCTGGAATTTGTAGGTTGTTATTCAAAAGAAATAAAAGAAATAAAAGTGGACCTCAGATTTATATCATCAGTCATATGAAATAGGGTTTAACTTAGGCTGGTTTTGTAGGTTCGAACGCACGTATTCCAGAGGCGCATGGCGGCAACAGTTGCATTCGATAACACTGACTGTTTGCATATTCCATTTATTTATATTTTAGGGTTTATAGGGTTTGTAATCCAAAATAAACCAAAAGATATCCAAAATATGCTGCCCAGTCACTATTCCACGCGGACGGAGTCGCGGGCACAGCTAGTATAAAATAAAAATAATTCACATTTATCTATGTGCACTGGTCTTTACACTGACAAATTTAACACTCCTTTTTTTGTCTCGGGGAAAAACCTTTTCTTGACGGGTTCCCCCGGTCCGGGGAAACCGAGGGATACCCACTAAAAAAACCCGCTGTTCTCCTATCGCCTACGCCCGGTCCCACGGATATGTGGCCTGCCGATCTCGTTGCCCGGCCGGAAATTTAACACTTCTGTTTTAAATTTACACCGTACGTCTGAGTTGAGTGAACCCTTTTAGATACATTAAGATAATATTATCTCCAATTTTAATCTGAATTATAATCTCAAAAAAATATGTAAGACTACCCACGTTTTTATGGATTCTTGCTAAAGGAATTTTATCTTGGTCACATTATTTTTAAAGGCAGTGTATAAAGACCTGTTTTGCTCTCGGCCTTTTCACAAAATTGTAAGGTGAATTATCGGATTACACACACCGGTGATCTCGGTATGCCGGTTTCCTCAATTTATTTTCCTTCTCTGTCGATAAACTGCCTATTCGCGGTATGCCATACGTGCGGTTCATACCTGGTATGTCTCGGCTGGTCTCCGAGTGTGATATGGTCTCCACTTGATAACCATACGACCCATACGCGTCGAGCAGTATAGTAACAGAAGTGGCTTTAGTGGGTGGGCCAGCGACGTGGGTCTCCATTACCATCGTCTATGGGTGTTAGCAATGCCAGTGGCATCACGAACACGCTGCTGTCCCATAAGGGTACAGGAACAAAAGTCATTAATGCCGGAACACAACACAAAGTTATTATTATGGCGGCATACTTATTAAAATCTAACAAAGGTGGTCGCCATCCAGACGGGCTTAAAGCCCTACCCCGTAGCTAGGGTGGGTTGTTTTGTCGCCTTTTACGACAGGCCGACCACGGCCGCGGAGATCAGTATTCTTTCTACACCCCTGCACGGATAGAATATATGTACATGAAATATCTTTAAAAAAATTACAGTGATACGAAGAAATAAATCGGAGGGGGGTCGGTGAACTTTCACACCGGCACTCCGTCTATAGCAGGTAGTTAGCAAAGCGCTATTTAGTTAATGGCACAATTACAGAGAGCCGCAAGAGAAAACGGTGACGTAACCGGGTCGAAGATATAGTAACAAGGATACACCGCCGCTATATAATTGTTTTCTTAATTTATATTGAATCGCGGATTTGGCGATAGTTCACTCAATAGTATGCAGATACCATCACCTAGAATGTTTGCGATGCCAGGAGCACCGCTAACACGCTACCGCATAATAGAGCAACAACACAATTATAACAATATTTTATCCGTGCATAGGCGGAGAATGAATACTGACCTCTGCGGCCGGGATCGGCCTTTCGTAAAAGGCGACAAAACAACCCACCCACCCTAGCCACGTGGTACGTCCGGCATTAGTGACGCAAGTTCCTGTACCCTTATAGGATAGCAGCGTGTTCGCGATGCCACTGGCGTTGCAAACACGTATTGACGACGGTAACTGCTAAATTCTAAGTGGGCTGTCAGCCTGTAGGACACTACAGCAATAAAAAAAATAATAAGAATAACCTTATGTTGTTGTGTCCGGCATAAAAGTTACTCAGGTTCCAATTCCACGTGAATGGCAGCGTGTTAGCGGCGCACCTGGCGATGATGATGAATTATGCATAGCTAGTTGACTCGGCAAAACGTTGGTTGAAACGTTGTTCTGCCATATGAATTAAATATGTCTGTCCTTCTCCAAGGTACAATCTGATTATACGGAAATTCATCAAAATTGATTCAGCTGTTTAGGCGTGAAAGCGTAACAAACAAACAAACTTATTTTCGTATTCATAATATTTTTATGTATAATTTCTCCGTGCAAGGGCGGAGCAAGAATACTAACCTCTGCGACCGGGGTCGGCGTGTCGTAAAAGGCAACAAAACAACCCTAGCTACGTGGTAGGGCCCCGTCTGGATGGCGACCACCCTTGGTCTGTATGTATGCCATAACCTTCTGTTATGTTCCGACATTAGTGACCCAAGTTCCTGTAACCCTTTGAACAGCAGCGTGTTTGCGTTGTCCCTAGCGTCGCGAACATCCATAGGCAACGGTAACTGCTTACTATTAAGTGGGCCGTCAGCCTGTCTGCTGTTCCTCAGCAATAAAATAATAATAATAATAATTTGCCTCCATTCACATAAAAAAGTATACATGTGGAGTAGCATCAGTTGTATAGTACCCACAACACAAGTGTTTAACTGCATATTTTGAGACAATATGGCGCCGATTTCATTATATACTTAAATTAGGATGTTATAAAATAATGCTATATTTTTTTTCAAATTTATGTGAAATTCTCGTTACTTAGGCTATAAAAAAATTCTCTTAAAATTTGAGCTCTTAATATTAATTTTAAAAGGTCCATCATTGAATTTAAAATTTTCCCATTGATTTAACATGGAAAAATAGACTTAAGTTTTATTTCGTCTGCATTCTATTTTGAACTTATTTTTTTTTTAATAAACAATCATTGGTTCTTCTTCAGCATTAAATTATCTACGAAAAAGCTTATGAAGTAGAGTTTTTATATTCAACTCTTTCTTTTTTTTTAACGTTAAAACGTATACTTATATATTATTTAAAACGATTGTAATATATAACTAATTAAATTTACTACACCTCAAAGGTATATTACAAGTCACGTGTAAATAAATAAATATACTAGCTGTGCCCGCGACTCCGTCCGCGTAGAATAGTGACTTCGGGCAGCATTTTTTGGATAAATCTTATGGTTTATTTTGGACTAGCTGACCCGGCAAACGTTGTTCTGCCATATAAATAATAAAATGTCAAAAAATTAAAAAAAATTTTTTGGGGGTGGGTCACCCCTAACATTTAGGGGGATGAAAAATAGATGTTGGCCGATTCTCATAGATACCGGATAAGCACAAAAAATCACTAACTCAATTTAGTTATCTGCCTACTGCCTACCCCCTAAGAACGATGGCGTGATTATTTATAGCCTATGACCATTTCTAGGTTATCATCTATCACCATACCAAATTTCATCAAAATCCGTTCAGCCGTTTAGGCGTGAAAGAGGAACAGACAGACAGACAGACAGAGTTACTTTCGCATTTATAATATTATAGTATGGATTACAAACCCTTTATACCCTAAAATATAAATAATTGAAATATGCAAACAGTCAGTGTTATCGAATGCAACTGTTACGCCATGCGCCTCCGGAATACGTGCGTTCGAACTTTCGAACCTACAAAGTCCAGCCTAACCTAAACTCTATTTCATATGATTGATGATGTAAATCTAAGGTCAACTTAAATTGGAATATAAAATTTTTAAAACTTATCCTTTTTAACAAAACCTATTTTTTTTTTTCTAAATTAAAAATAGCCTAAGTTACTTTTTGTTATATCAGCTATCTGCCAGTGAAAGTCCCGCCAAAATCGGTGCAGCCATTTCAGAGGTTAGCCAGAACAAACAGACAGACAAAAATTGTAAAAAATGTTGTTTTGGTACATTTACCGTGTATACGTCCGAATGCACTTAGTAAGAAGCGGTTATTTTAATATTACAAACAGACACTCCAATTTTATTTATTTGTATAGATGTCATACATAACAGTGTTTAATACATGATCTTGATTTAGTAAAGGTGAATTAAGTGGAAGACCGTGACCAAGTGGGCAAACTCGTGAGTCGATCTTGACAGTGCATTTTTTTATTGCCGTAAAACAGCATCAAAAAAAATCTGGATGGCGACCACATTTGGTCTGAAGTATGTCGCCATAGTAACTTTGTGTTGTGTTCCGGCATAAGTGATCCAAGTTCCTGTACCCTTATGGGACAGCAGCGACGGTAACTGCTAAATTTTAAGTGGGCCGTCAGCCGACAGTCTACTGTCCTACAGCAATAAAAAAATATGGTTAATATGGAATATTAACAGACCGTCCGGTCGTACTCAAGACGGACATGGAGCTCTACCACCTAGTTGGGGCTGTTTTGTCGCCTTTTACGACATACCGCCCCCTGTTGCACGGGTCAATATTCGCCGCCCACTTGGATAACTGCTACTCATTTTGGGTACTAGAAAGATTTTGTGGCAAACACATGGATCCAAAGATCGGTTATTTTATAATAATAGTAAAAATATAATAATAATCAAATTTGACGACCTCCAAAGCGTAGCGGCTAACACACTTCAATATACGATATACGCTTGCGGAGGTCACGGGTTCGATTCCCGTCTCGCGTCTTGGCGTTTATTTACAAAAAAAGTATGTAAGTAGTATATTAGTTGTCTAGTACCCACAACACAAGTGCTATGCTGCTTAGTGTGGGAGTAAATGGCGCTGTGTGAATTTTTATTTATTTACCAAAAGATCTTATATCTAAGTAACAATTTTATTTAAACTAATTTATTATTATTATTTACTACATTAAAATAAATTTATGACTACTAATAAGCCTGTGTTTTAGATGTTAGGATCTTCCCTTTAGATGATGTTGATATTTTAAATAGCATACTTATTTCTATTTGATATTACACTGCATCAAAGTAATAGACGACTTTGAAATAAATATTTTAACCAAGTATGCAAACTTTCTATACAGATTTAAATTGAAACCTCTAGATTGGTTCGTGAACTTTAAAACAGCGTAGGGTCATATCCTTAAGTTTAAGTTTGTGTACTAGAAAATACCTTAAGACTTTTTTGAAGAAAAAACAGAAATTTAAGGAAAATTGATTTAATTAAAAAACTGGTTATAACAATAGACACAAACTTTATGCAAGGGTTTATTTATGTTTTAATAAGGTGTTGTAATAAGGGCACGTAGAGGTAATACACCGCATCCCGGCGCCACTGGTACAATAGCGCCAGGACCTGGGCCTCGAAGAGACAATGTCTCTGCCAACTTACTCCAACTTCCGGTACCTTGGATCATTAATCCAGAATGACGGTGAGATTGGCCGAGATGTGAAAAACATAATGAATGCAGGATGGATGAAATGGCGATAGGTCAGGAACAATTTGCGATCCACAAGTGTCGTTTAGACTTGAAGGTAAAATATACAAGTCCGTTATAAGACCTGTCATATTGTATGGATCAGAGTGCTGGGCCACAAAGGGGAAAGATGAAAGATTATTGCATGGGAATATTGAGATAGATAAGCGGAGTTACAAAAATGGATAAAATCAGAAATGAGTATATTAGGGGAAGTTTGAAAGTAGCGCCAGCGACTGAGAAGCTGAATAGGTTAGCCTGGTATGGCCATATAATGAGAAGAGATGAGCATCATATAACAAGGAGGATGCTAAAAATGAGAGTGGATGATTACAGGAGAGGTAGATCCAAAGAAAAGATGGATGGATTGTGTAAAAGATGATATGGTTAAAAAGGTGTCAATGTTCAGATGCCGGCTAAAAGAGGAGAGTGGAAGGAGAGTTGTGCCGACCCCACATGGTTTGGGATAAGGGCAGGAAGAAGATTATTTTTTTACTGCATATTCTTAGAGTAGTTCCCTAACTTATTTGAAACTACCCACATTGTTCATTATACAAATCTCTAATAATAATAAATGACAAAAACAAAGACTGTAGATTGCGGCAAACTTTGATAATTTATATATTATATTTTTTTGTGGTTGATCTTGCTTGACTGATTCATATGCACTTATTTTAAGCTCATTTGTATTAAATGTGCTTGTGTATATCAATTTCATTTTACACTTGTGTTTATTTAGCTCATATAAGTATTGTATTTTGTTTAATTTATTATATAAAATGGGACCTAGTCCCAATATATCCATTTTATTTATTTATTGTTGTAAAACAGCGTCTACAGCGTCGCCTCGGTAGCAGTCGCCACGACAAAGAAAGCAAAATTACACTGTGACACACTATCAATTTTTTTCTACTCATTTTTTGACCGAGGGATATGTGGGACTTCGGGATAGATGATCGGCCATCCGACAACCCACTAAAAAAACCCCGCTGTCCTTCTATCGTCTAAGCCCGGGCCCACGGATATGTGGCCTGCCGTTCTCGTGGCCCGAGCCGGCGCCGGCCCCCTCTTTGTCTCAGGGCGGGCCTCTTCTAAATTTTTGGCGCCAGGGGGTTAGGATTTCGGAATAAATATATATATGTTTATTAAATAAACAGTCGTCTCTTTCTCGAATAAATTCTGAATACTTTATTTTACACCTGCTGATACCCCCGCGACTTTGTATGCATGCACGCAACACCGCTTGCCCCACTTCTTCGCGGCAAGAAAACACACATGGAATCGTTGTTATTAAAACTTTAATAACTTTATATTCAATGAAGATATCGCAACATTTTTTTTTAGATAAGGACCAAATGACTAATAAAACTTAAAAAATTTATTGAAATCTATCCAGTAGTTTTGCCGTGATTGTGGCCGTGATGCACACACAACTGCAGATCTCTATCATTTTATTTATATAGATTGCGCCATATTTATTTCCCGTCGTTAACTATATGTTTCACAACTACCAGGCGTTACGCGGCTTCACACAATTTTTTTTATTATTAAAACACTTGCAAACATACGATCTTTTTGACTGTTCGAACATCTAACGGGAATTACCGGACTACATACATACTAAACAGGTAAAATCACTGGAAAACAATAGTGTATAAAGGGAATTTGCCGATATATGAAGTGGTAATGTTTACTACATAGATATATAATATGTGCAGAGAAAGGGACAGTTGACAGAATGTCGACTCACGACAAATCATACGGACGGTTGTACACAACAGTGAAGCAGTAATTTTTGTTTTTTATAATATAATATGTATTTATAATATAACATAAAGCTTGCTATGACATGCATAGCGTAGGCAGTCCTTCTCTCTTAATATACAATCAAAATTTTAAAAGATAATTTCGCTTCTTGGTAACTAAAATAGAAAATTAATACTTTTTATTAAAGATGGTTGTATAAATAAAAAAAATTTCTCTTAAGTCGATTTTAGCTGAGCTTGTCCGAACGAGCGTTACATAGCAAAAGAATTAATAAAATACAAATAAATTTAATTTATTTATTGCTGAGCAACAGCAGAAAGACAGGCTGACGGCCCACTTAATAGTGAACAGTTACCGTCGCCTATGCATATTTGCGACGCTAGGGGCACCGCAAACACGCTGATTTCCTCACAGGGGTACAGGAATCTGGGTCACTAATGCCGTAACACAATACAAGGTTATTATGGTGGCATACTTATACGCAGTGTGGCTCTACCACGTAGCTAGGATTGTTTTGTCGCCTTTTACGACAGGCCGACCTCGGCCGCAGAGGCAAGAGTATTCATACTCCGCCCCTGCACGGAGTAAACGAACGTATCTGCTCAAGTTGCTATGACATGCATCGCTTAGGCAGTTGTTCTAACTCCATATGCACATTATAACAGATTTCCCATGTACATACTATTACGTAAAGGGAAACGCAGTGAAGTTATCGGCTTTCCAAGATCACTGATATTCCGTCGGCTTAATTATCAGAATGCGCAACTCTATTTGGATAAACTTCACAGGAGCAAGGAAAAAAACTTTGTTTTTGCTATGCACGGTAATTATTTTACTCATAACACTGTCACTCGTATCATAACAAATTAGCCATATTTTTCTAGAACATACGAAGTAATCCAATAGATATTCTTCAAAATACTCCACTAGCCATCTAGTTAAATTTAAGTCTTCTTTCAATATTTTATGGAATTACCGCCAATCTGGCTTGGACAAGCGTGGCTGATATACTGGCAATTCCCTCAATGAGGAGGAAACCAGCGGTGAAACGTTACGGGCTGTAATTTTTTTTACAGACATTTCATCTATACTACTATTATAAAGAGGAAAGATTTGATTGTTTGTTTGTTTGTTTGTTTGCTTTGAATAGGCTCCGAAACTACTGACCCGATTTAAAAAATTCTTTCATTGTTGGGAAGCTTTTTTTTTTTTTTTTTTTTTTTTTTTTTTTTTTTTTTGGTCTCGGGGAAAAACCTCTCTTGACGGGTTCCCCCGGCCCGGGGGGACCGAGGGATATGTGGGACTCCGGGATTTTTCCGACTACCCACTAAAAAACCCCGCTGTTCTCCTATCGCCTACGCCCGGGCCCACGGATATATGGCCTGCCGATCTCGTGGCCCGGGCCGGCGCCGGCCCGCCCTTTGTCTTGAGGCGGGCCCCTTCTAAAGTGTTGGCGCCAGGGGGTCAGGGTTTCGTCCCCCCGGCGCTCTCCTAACAACTCTAGGAGTTGAGGGGGCCGCGGAACAGCACGCAGCCCTCACCCTCGCGGCAATAGTGCGGGCGGCGGGTCCTCCCCCGAGGGGCCGCCCGCGGCCGCTTTTTACGGCGGCCGGAGGTCGTTACTGGCCCTCCGGCGCCGCCGGCGTGGCCTGCGTTGGCGGGAGGGGAGTGTGGTGGTCGACTCCCGCTCCCGCTCCGCCGCCTCCTTTGCGGACATGACTGCCTCGCAGAAGGAGGCGACGGCCGTCCATCCAAGATCGCCCCCGACCATGGACAGAACCAGGGCCGGGAGCGACAGGTCCACGCCGATTTGGGCGACGAGGGCGCGGCGCTCCTCGCGCCACGCAGGGCACACGGCGACAGTGTGGTTCACCGTGTCCTCCTCGTCGCCCGCGCCACAGTGGTGGCACCCTGACGTCATCTCCCGCCCTATGCGACACAGGTACCTCCCGAAGCAACCGTGCCCCGAGAGGACCTGCGTCAGGCGGAAGGTCAGGGCGCCGTGGCGCCTTTCCAACCATTCAGCCAGGACGGGCCTCACCGCTTCGATGGTGGCGAGGCCCGCGCTGGGGTGCGCGAGGCGCTCCTTCCACTCCACCATGAGCACCTCGTCGCGCAGCTCCGCGCGCTTCACCTCAGTTTCACGAGGCGTGGGGCGAGAGCCACGCTCGGCCGCGCCCCGGCGCCACTGGTACAACAGCGCCAGGACCCGGGCCTCGAGGTCCCATGGTGGGGATCCGGCCAGCAGGGAGGCCGCTTCGAAGGACACCGTGCGGTATCCTCTTATCGCCCTGACGGCCAGGACGCGCTGCGACCTGCGAAGCAGCGCCGTCGTTTTGGCCGTCAGGCGATCCGCCCAGATCGGGGCCCCGTAAAGGGCCATCGACCGCACGGTTCCCTCAAAGAGCCTGCGGCACACTGCGCCCGGCCCGCCGATATTCGGCAGCAGACGGGAGAGTCCCGCCGCCGCCCGAACTAGCCTCGGCGCCAGGCGCTCGAAGTGTGCCGCGAAGTCCCATCGCCCGTCGAGCACCAGTCCAAGATAATTCATGGACGGCCCGACGGCGATGTGGACGCCTCCTACCGTTATGCGCAGGCCCGGTGGCGGCCTCTGACGGGGCCCGTAAAATATCACGGCCTCCGTCTTGTTCAAGGCCACCTCCAGGCCTAGTCGCCGGATTCTTGCCACTGTGTGCGCCACCCCAGCCGTGCCCAGAAGGCACGCCTGGCGGGGGTTCCTCCCGCGCGCTGTGACGAGCGTGTCGTCGGCGTAACAGATGACGCCGACGCCGGGGAGGAGTGCCCCCCTCAGGACCCAGTCGTATGCGATGTTCCACAGCAGGGGGCCCAGGACCGACCCCTGTGGAACACCGCACACGACGTCTCGCCGACTTTGCCCACCCTGGACCGGATAGACGACGGCACGATCACTCAAATATGCCCCAACTATGCGACGGAGGTAGGGAGGCACCCGATGGTACTTGAGCGCCTCCCGCACGCAGCTCCACGGCAGGGTGTTGAAGGCATTGGCGATGTCGAGTGACACCGCCAATAGCACCCCACCTCGAGCCACTGCGTCCCCCGCCTGGCTCCTCAGACGCGTGATTGCGTCAATAGTGGAGCGCCCCTGGCGGAATCCGAACTGTTCGTCTGCCAGGTTCGGCCCCTCTGTCTCTAGGTGCCGGACGAGGCGGTCTGCGAGGATCCTTTCGAAGATCTTCCCCACCTCGTCCAGCAGCACAATGGGCCGATAGGCAGACGGTGAGTCCGCCGGGCGCCCCTCCTTCGCGATAAGGACCAGCCTCCCCGTCTTCCATCTGAGGGGAAACCGGCCCGATCGCAGACACGCGTCGAAGAGCCTCAATAGTCGGGGCTCCAGGACGTCGTGGGACAGAACCCACGCACGCCCCGGTATGCCGTCGAGGCCGGGGGCCGTGTTCTTGGCCTTCAGCCGCAACATCGCTGCCCCCAGCTCTGCCCAGTCCACGTCGGGCACGGGGTCGTCGTCCGCGCTAGGGTCCCTCTCATCCCAATGAGGCGGGACCATGGCAGGAGGCGAGTGCTCAGTCCTCGTGGGGAACAGAGCGCCGACAAAACCATCCACCTGGCGCGGGGGGAGACTCTCGGTCAGCGGGGGCGCCCACGGGCGGAGCTTGCCCCGCACCGTTTTGTAGGGTCGCCCCCAAGGATCTTGATCTAAGCTGGCCAAGAGCTCCTCCCACGCCGCCGCCTTCGCCTCGCGTATAGCGAGATGGAGGTCGTTTCTGGCGCTCCGGTACTCCCCGTAGAGCTGAGCCTCCGCGGCCGCTCTGTCCGCATCGCGGCGACTCCGTCTTCGGAGCCTGGTGTACTGGCGGTGGGCGTAGTTGCACGCCCTGCGGAGCCGCTCGAGCTCCGCATTCCACCAGTACACCTGGCGCGGGGGTCGGTGTGGCCCCCGCCTCGGCATCGCCGCGTCGCAGACGTCGGTCATAAGCGACCGCAGGTTCTCCGCCTCCTCGTCGACGTCATCGGGAGGTACGTCGCCCGGCCTCGACCACGTAGCGACGGTCAAGGCCTCGCGGAAAACCTCCCGATTCATCTTTCCAAGTGTCCAGCGCGGACAGTCACCCAACAGGGTCACCTGGGTTGGAGGCTCTCGCTGACGGGCGGAGACGCTGAACCGGATGTAGCGATGATCCGACAGCGTCTCAACGCCCGTGAGCACCCTCCAGCCTCGCACACGGCGGGCCAGGAGGGCCGACGCGAACGACACGTCGACGATCGACCCCCCCAACTGCCTCACGCACGTGTGCTCGCGACCCTGGTTGAGGATCTCCAGACCCCTCTCCACGGCCCAGTCCTCGACCAGCTCACCCCGCGCGTCGGTTCGCGGGGAACCCCAGGCCTGAGATTTGGCGTTGAGGTCCCCGAGGACGAGCACGGGGCGCGGGAGGAACCGCTGGACCGCGTTGCCCAACTCTTCCATGTACCCTTCAAAGTCAGCGAGACTCCTGTTCGGGGAGAAGTAGCCGCCCACGACCACTATCTCCCCGAATCTGGCCGCGACGTAGCCCCTGCCCCTCACCACTTCCGTGGGGAGCGGGGTACCCGCGGCGGTCCTGGCGTGTATAGCCACCATGCCGTCCAGATCCCCAACCCAATCGCCTCGGGTGGGGACGTAGTACGGCTCGGCGGCAACGGCGATACTGATGTTCCACTGCGCCAAGCTCTGAATCATTAGATTTTGAGCGTTGGCGCAGTGGTTCAGATTCGCTTGGAGGAGATGGATATCCATTATTTGGTTGAGATATCCATCTCCTCAGCCGCTGGGGCCTGCGCCTGCGGGGGGGCGATCTCCCCCGTGGCGGCTTCGGCCCGACGGCGTTGTCGTCTTTCCTTTTCTTTTCGCCGCTTCGCCTTTCGTTTGAGAACGAAGCGGCTGGTTTTCTCCGTTTCTTTTTCCGGATTTGCCGGTCGGCCGGTGCGGCGGCAGGTGCACAGCGGTGGGCCACCCCCAACCCTATGGTTGGCCGGTCTGCTGGCCGCCGCGCAGACCACGCAATGGGGCGTGGCCTTGCAAGTGGCGGCCGAGTGCCCTGGCTGACCGCAGCGGTAGCAGGCGTCGCTGCGGCTCGTTGGGCACTTGCAATTCACTGCAAGGTGACCCGGCGCCAGACACCTAAAGCACCTCGGCTCCCTCTTATCCAGCACCTGGACGAGAGCCGAGGCCCAGCCGACTAGAATGTGGCCCAACCTCTTCAGATCGTTGGCGGCCACCACCGGCACGAGCACGTTCATCGTGCCCGTCCCGTCGCGCCCCAGGCGGATACCCCCGGACGTAACTTTCTCCGCGGGGCAGCCCGTGGCGCGAGCAATGGCAGCCGCCACGTCGTGCGCCGTCGTACAATCGTCGAGGCCCGAGATGCGCGCCTTGACGCACTTCTCGGGTCTAGCTATTTTGACGTCCTCCTCCTTGAGGACGTCTTTCAGCCGCGCGGCGAGGGCATCGGCTTTCGCCCCCTGGTCGGCACCAGAGAGCAGCATCATGCGTGCCCCCGTCCGCGCAGTTTTCATCTTTATGCCGCCCTGGATATCGAGGGCGGCGATGTCAACTTTGGCCTTGGCCTCCGCCAAGAGGCTCCCGTATGTGACCCCCCTATCCGCCGCTTCAGGGCGGATAGTTAGAGTGACGGCGGCGGATTTCGGGGCCCTGAGCTTGCGGGGACCCCTCTTCCTCCTCTTCTTAGTAGCCGGCGGCGGCTGCTTGGGCCTAGGTGGTATGGCCGATGCTGCTGCCTGCCTGGCTGCGGGTGGTTGGGGGACGGTCGTCGCCTTCTTCTTCGTATTCTTTTTGGCCACAACCGTCCATCCTTCCTCCAGAGGAGGTGGCGGAGGCATTATTCCTCGTGCGTTGGCTGTTGGCTGCGCTTTTTTCGTGGGCGCAGCCGCCGTTGCTCTTCGGTCCTGTGCAATCCTGTCCCTTTTTTCCGAAGCGGGAAGAGGCGGGTAATCTGCCACTGATATTTCTGGCCGGGTGACCGCCGCTGCCCGCCGCACCTCGTGGGCCAGTGGTGGCCGGTAGCGAGGGGCAGGCAGAAGGCGGTCCTTCAACCCCTCCAGCTTGGCGTCGATCATGGTTCCTACCTGGACCATGACGCCGCGCATGAAGAGCTGGTACTCTTCCGGCTCAACATGCGCTGCTGGAGGGGGCTGGCTGGACTCTTTCCTTGTTGAGGTCAGGGCCGGGCGGCTGGGCTTACCAACCTGCGCCGTGAGGCGAGCCACCTCCTGCTGGAGATCGGCCAATTCGGCCCGCATCCGGCGATTGGCGGCTGCCAGCCGTCCCACCTCTTCCGATTCTGTGCGGGAGGTGAGTTCGCAAATTACCTCCCGCACCGTCTTTACAGACTGTTTGAGGGCCTTTTGGCAGGTCCCTTTAAGGCCCTTGGAGACCCCGGCCACCTCTGTGATCGCGGCCAGGGCCCCATCCAAAGCATTTTGGAGGTCAACCGACGTTTGTGCGGTGACCTCAGTTTGGTGTCCTCTCTCTTTGCCCCTCTGGGCCCGAGAGGATTTGGATGCCTCTAGGGAAAGCTCGGAGTGGACCCGGTGTGCCACCTCCTCCTTGCGGACTTGGCGGCGGAGCTCCTCCTCGTATTTCGCGAGCTCCTTCTCCTCGGCACGGGCCGCTTGGAGTTCCCTCCGAGCCTTCCCTATTCCAATGTATTGCCCAGTCGACGCTGGGCGACCTCGTCCACGCTTCGACGGACCGGCGATTGTGGCGGCCGAGTCTGCCGAAACATCTTCCTCGGACGTTGATGCTCCGGGGTCATTTCCCCCACCGGAGCGATCCCAGGACCTCCTAGATCCCCTCTTGCGCTTGCCCAGGACAGAACCGGGACCAACGCAAGAGGGAGTGTTCGCTCGGGAGCTCGTGCCGCTCGGAATTGTCCGAAAAGACATCCCCGAGCGGACCGAACCGTCCGAGTCCTCTCCCTCGTTTCTCAAAACTCCGCCCTTCGCAGGCAACCGCTCCAATACCACCAAAGGTGATTGTACTCGGGAAATGTGGGCCCCCCCAGAATACGTTGGGCCCATGCCTGCGCCCGAAGGCGCAGGGGAGGATTCTCCACCCTGTCGGGTGGTACCTCCCTGGGGTAGTATATTTGCATTTACCGACTTCATATTGATTCTTTTTTGAGGTGTGGCGCTCGGGACCGGGTTTACCCCCCGGCCATGCAGCCCATCGGCGCGCCACGGGACCTTGAGCTTCAGGAGGGCTGTTATAGGTCCCCCAGCTCCAGCCCCCAAAGCTGGGGGATTCCGGACGGGACGGGACTGGCATCTCCGCCGCGTGGCAGTCAGGCGTGGGTACGACTACCAGACGACAAAATACAAATAAATTTAATTTATTTATTGCTGAGCAACAGCAGAAAGACAGGCTGACGGCCCACTTAATAGTGAACAGTTACCGTCGCCTATGCATATTTGCGACGCTAGGGGCACCGCAAACACGCTGATTTCCTCACAGGGGTACAGGAATCTGGGTCACTAATGCCGTAACACAATACAAGGTTATTATGGTGGCATACTTATACGCAGTGTGGCTCTACCACGTAGCTAGGATTGTTTTGTCGCCTTTTACGACAGGCCGACCTCGGCCGCAGAGGCAAGAGTATTCATACTCCGCCCCTGCACGGAGTAAACGAACGTATCTGCTCAAGTTGCTATGACATGCATCGCTTAGGGAGTTGTTCTAACTCCATATGCACATTATAACAGATTTCCCATGTACATACTATTACGTAAAGGGAAACGCAGTGAAGTTATCGGCTTTCCAAGATCACTGATATTCCGTCGGCTTAATTATCAGAATGCGCAACTCTATTTGGATAAACTTCACAGGAGCAAGGAAAAAAACTTTGTTTTTGCTATGCACGGTAATTATTTTACTCATAACACTGTCACTCGTATCATAACAAATTAGCCATATTTTTCTAGAACATACGAAGTAATCCAATAGATATTCTTCAAAATACTCCACTAGCCATCTAGTTAAATTTAAGTCTTCTTTCAATATTTTATGGAATTACCGCCAATCTGGCTTGGACAAGCGTGGCTGATATACTGGCAATTCCCTCAATGAGGAGGAAACCAGCGGTGAAACGTTACGGGCTGTAATTTTTTTTACAGACATTTCATCTATACTACTATTATAAAGAGGAAAGATTTGATTGTTTGTTTGTTTGTTTGTTTGCTTTGAATAGGCTCCGAAACTACTGACCCGATTTAAAAAATTCTTTCATTGTTGGGAAGCTACACTATCCCCGGGTGACATAGGCTATATTATATTTTCAAAAAAATTAGGGATCCTTACTAAAACTCTAATAATGTAACCCAAAGTGTAAAAAAATTACCTAAAATATTATTTAAATCACGTGCGTTGCAAAAACTATTGATGATAGAATAAAATAATGTACTACAACTTTGCAGAACACATCATTATTTACAAAAAGTGTCGCGACAGCATATGTCTAACTATTATAGTTATGCCACAATAAGTGTTCTTTTATTTTAAAAAATTAATTGAAATGCCGCCCCTAGAAAAGGCTCTTTATTTGGATCTTGGTATTAATCCTTATCAAAATACATTACTTCATATTCAAAACTGTTTCAATACCTTTATATAACTTTTTGAATTATCCAATTCGGATATTCCATTCGAAAGATATCACGAGTTTAAAAATGTAAGTATTAGAAAAATGTTGCGTGGTAGCCGCTCACCCTGTTCGGCTAGCTCGGCAGCACCTTATGCAATGTAGGCGTGCGTCACTGGGGTTTTTATAAAAATTAGAATACTTATTAAAAAATAACGAAAAATAAATAAAAAGTTATAGCAAAAAAATCATTAAAATAAAAGCTCATAGAAATAATAATATTCAAACTTTCTTTATAATTTTATTTTTTTAGTAACCTGACGCAAATAGAAGGGTTTGCCCCCAGGGGCGTTCCTCTGTCCGAGGAGTGCACGGGTGTGCGTACCCGAGGTGCCCGAGCATCCGTCGCTTCACTCCCCTCTCCGTTCGAGGCGACAGAGTCCTACCTTTCTTTCCGTCTACCTCTTACATCCTTTCCAACTTAGCTCTCTGTTCGTGGCATGGTCCCCGATGGGATGGTTGCGAATACTGATTGGGGTCCCGGGTTCTACCCTGGGACCTGATTTGGTAGTCAAAACCATGCCTATTTCGACTGCGCCTGCACAGAGTGTTCCCGGGGCGGGAATTGCATCCTCGCTGTCGGTTGGTCTTGCTGGGCCGGCTACGACGTCAGGCGACTCTGCTTTTTCTGGAGTGTCGTCTGGTAGTCGTACACACGCCTGACTAGCGAGTCCCGTCCGGAATTGGCCGCGGACCTGTCGCTCCCGGCCCTGGTTCTGTCCATGGTCGGGGGCGATCCTGGATGGACGGCCGTCGCCTCCTTTTGCGAGGCAGTAGTGTTTGCAAGGGAGGCGGCGGAACGGGAGCGGGAGTCCGCCACCGCACTCCCGCCAACGTAGGCCGCGTCGTCAGCGCCGGAGGGCGGGCAACGATCTCCGGCCGCCGTAGAAAGCGGCCGCGGGCGGCCCCTCGGGGGAGGATCCGCCGCCCGCACTATTGCCGTGAGGGAAAAGGCCGCGTGCTGTTCCGCAGCCCCCCTCAACTCATAGAGTTGTTACAAGAGAGCGCCGGGGGGACGAAACCCTGACCCCCTGGCGCCAGCACTTTAGAAGGGGCCCGCTTTAAGACAAAGTGTGGGCCGGCGCCGGCTCGGGCTACGAGATCGGCAGGCCATATATCCGTGGGCCCGGGCGTAGGCGATAGGAGAACAGCGGGGTTTTTTAGTGGGTAGTCGGATGGTCGAACATCTTTTCCGGAGTCCCTTATATCCCTCGGTCCCCCCGGGCCGGGGGAACCCGTCAAGAGAGGTTTTTCCCCGAGACCGAAAAAAAATAGAAGGGTTTAATTTTTTGTTAAATACCCGTGCGAAGCTGGGACGGGCTGCTAGTTAGGATATATTTTGAAAAATACAGGAGGCGTAAGGGAGCAATGGATTTGTGGTGACTTGAGACAATTAAGAAAGCCGCTTCGGGTGAAAACGATATTACACTTCAGTATGGGGCATCGTAACGATGTACATCTTCTTCTTTCTGTTCTTCTGTCACCTTACGCGAATTCGGCACAACGTTTCATCCTTCCACTCTTCTCTATTTACCGACGTTTCGTAAATTCACAACACATACATATGTAAAATTTTTAATACTGAAAATGTAGGTAGTTCGATATAATTAACCATTATTAATCGATTATCAACTATTTATTACAAAAATATTGTCGTTTGTATTGCGACAATATCCTTGTTAGACAAATAGCGTAGAATGCGCCTGCGCAAATAAAGGTAGCACACGAGGCGTGTCAGATAAGCTTTTTAAGATTATCACAGCACAGATAACATATCTACGTGACAATGTCTGCTATTACTAAATAGTTTTTTTTTTATTTATTACAAGTTGCATAATTAATTATGTAATTCTGCCTGGCATGGACATATAATGCGAAGAGAAGAATGCCATATGACAAAGAAAATGCTAGAAATGAGACTGGATGGATACAAAAAGGAGATGTAGATCACAGAAAATGTGGATCGCTTGTGTTAAAGATGATGTGACAAAAGGTGTAAATGCTAAAGATGGCGACTAATTGAGGAGAGTGGAAGGAGAGGACATAATGTGTTGACCCCACATAGCTAGGATAAGGGCAAGAAGAATAACTAATAATGTAAAAATTCCATGATTCTAATTCATTCCTTGGTTAAATAAATAAATATACGGTGATAATGATATTTTATTCGTGCAGGGGAGGAGCAAAACTGACCTCTACGGCCGGCATCGGTCTATTGTAAAAGGCGATAAACTACCCAAGCTAAGTGGTAGGGACTCCAATCCTGTCTTAAATCACCCTTGGTTTTTAAATATGCCACCATAATAACCTTGAGTTCTGGCATAAGTCATCAGGTACCAGTACGACGCGAATGGCAGCGTAATAGCAGTGTCCCTGGCGTCGCAAACATCCATAGGCGACGTCAGACTGTCTGCTGTCCTACAGCAATAAAAAAAGTTATACAGCGCACATAACATATTACACATAAACACCTGCTCGGGGTGGGAAGCTCGTAGGCATTCCGACATGCGAACATAAAACATGAAATGGCAATTGGGATAAAGAAAGAGAGAAAGAAATTATTTATTACAACTCATACAATAAATTTACATCGCAATTTCACAACAAATTACAATTACACTGTTTTACACTTCTCATTCGTGCAGGAGCGGAGAAAAAATACTAAACTCTGCGGCCGGGGTCGGCCTGTCGTAAAAGGCAACAAAACAACCCACCCTAACTACGTGGTGGGGCCCCAAGCCCATCTGGATGGCGACCGCCTTTGGTCTTATGTATGCCGCCATAATAACCTTGTGTTGTGTTCCGGCATTAGTGACCCAAATTCCTGTACCCTTATGGGACAGCAGCGTGTTCGACAAAAATTTAATGAATTTGTCACCCTTTACAACTCCTTAGATAAATAATGAGGTAGCCCTCATATTTCTAGGTGGGACTACATAGTCATTACGTTAGTCACATTTTATCTACACAATGACATATATACATTTCAGTATTATTGCATAAAGCGGTCCACTACAGATCGCGTAATAAAACCAACTGCGCGCGCGCCGACACCAGTCTGTCTGCAACGGACGCGCATCACGAACGTGCCACGTTCGAAATTTAAATTACAAATTCACAAAACGAACTTGCGAATTTTTTTAATAATCGGATAGTGTTTTTATGTGATTGGTGTATGTGTGAGAATATTTTATTAATAAATTTGAATTAAATATAGAACGTGTTGAGATAAGACAAAAAGATTTGTTTTTAAGGTGGGTTAATAAATATCATATGTTATTTGCTTTTCTTATTGACTTTCTTGTAAGTTCGTTATCCAACAGGTAAATATCGGTTGCATGCTGATCTCGAATTTCGTAGGTTGGCCATAACCCAACGTAGGGCAACTTTTTTACTGCCACTTAACAACGCCGTGTCAGAATTCCGGGGGGAAACGGTGTATGTTGGGTTCATCACCCTGAGAATGCAACCACTGAGCTGGCTAGTAAATGGTAGTCTGGATGGTCACGGCGGCATATCCATTAAAATCCTCGATTGTCACCTAGATATAGAGCTTTTGTTGGTCGCAAGTTTAGGTCAACTAAATTTATTTAACATGAATGACGGGTGTCCCACCACCACCGACAAGAAAATTTAAAGTAAGAATCTGTTACTTAGTAGAAACCTGATAAATAAGTTGGATCGAAGATCGCGGTGTCACCCCCTCACACACGATGAAGGTGAATTATTCTGATCTAAGTAAATAAACAATGTTTACAATTACGCTGTAGCGACCCCACTACGTTGCACAACACATTTTTTAATTTATTATTTCCATTTACATTTCGATTAAAAACTTTTTGGTTTGTAAATCAATATTTTTACACTATATAGTTTACAAGATCGATGAATATTTTTATTATATAATTATATGTGGTCCAGCATTCCGATATATCAATATTTCAATATAAGATCTTACACAAAAAAGGGGTTAACGTCAGACAGGCGGCCTTTTGTAAAAAATTAAGCCCAAACTATTAGAACATGTAACATGTTGTGCCGACCCTATATAATGTGGGATAAGAACAGGAGAAAGAAGAAGATAAGATCTTACACATCGCTTATTGAATGTCAAGAATCTACTACTGGTTCAAATACAAGACGCCGCTGGCTGGAGAAGAAACGGCGAAATAAACTCCCCAGCGAGTGTTATCTATACAAATAAATAAAAATGGAGGGTCTGTTTGTAATATTAAAATAACCGCTTTTTACTAAGTGCATTCGGACGTATACACGGTACATATACCAAAACAACATTTTTTACAATTTTTGTCTGTCTGTCTGTTTGTTCGGGCTAATCTCTGAAATGGCTGCACAGATTTTGACGGGACTTTCACTGGCAGATAGCTGATGTATCAAGGAGTAACTTAGGCTATTTTTATTTTAGAAGAAAAAAATAGTTTTTGTTAAAAATGATAAATTTCGGAAATTTAATTTTCCAATTTAAGTTGACCTCAGATTTATATTTTCAATCATATGAAATAGGGTTCAGCTTAGGCTGGACTTTGTAGGTTTTATAATAAAATTTATGTTGAACTCACATATCCAAAAAATGCTGCCCAAAGTCACTATTCCACGCGGACGGAGTCGCAGGCACAGCTTGTTAATATTACTAGCCGTTCCTGTCCGCTTCTCTGGTCAAATAACAGAAGAAAGTAAATCGAGAAAATTGAGAAGTTTTCGTAGGCATGCGCGCTACACCGCTTGCTCCATTTGTCCGCATAAATATACAGTTGACTCTCGTTAATTCGAAACTCGAGGGACAAAATATAACGAATTATCGAGAGTTTGAAATATCAAATGGTTCCAATTTTTGAGAGAAAAGAAATAAAACTTTAAATTATTAAGTGTTAGTAATCAATTATATATTATTTATTTATTAACTTCTATTCTTTAACAATGACAACAAATGACAAAAATTAAGAGATACATACTTAGTGTACATATTCACAATGTGAATTAGTTAATAAAGAAACCTGTTATATTGGTTAAGAGCGTTAAGAAGTATGGTAGGAGTTAAACTGAGTGACAGGATAAGAAATAGTGAGATAAGGAAACGTTGTGGTCTGAAAGAAGATGTAGTGACAAAAATTGAGAAATGTATACTGAGATGGTTTGGCCATGTTGAAAGAATGAATGAAGAACGATTGACGAAAAAAGTGTATAAGGCGAGTGTGAATGGAAGTGTTGGAAGGGGTAGACCTAGGCGGACGTTTCGAGACCAGATCAGGGACGTCTTAAAAAAAGGCCAGGTCAAGAGTACCCTAAACCGAAGGGCATGTATGAAGGGAATAATGAAAGTGGACGAAGCGAAACAAGTATGTAAGGATCGTAACAAGTGGAAAGAAGTGGTCTCTGCCTACCTCTACGGGAAAGAGGTGTGATTCTATGTATGTATGTTATATTGGTTTGCTTCAAAGAACGTTGCTGCTGCTCAGACTGCTCAATAACTTTTTTTAAGAGATAAAGTGCCTGAAATTTTTTTTCATCACTTTCGTTTTGTAGACAGAAGCTTTGTAAGGTGTCGAATGAGGCTCTTGCTTCTTTAACTGACACCTCTGTCAAAGGTTCTGACGTATCGTCCTTGTAGTCGTTTGTTAAAACTTTAATAACTTTATATTAAATGAAGATATCGTGATAATTTTTTTAGACAAGGGACAAGTGTCTCAGATATAAAACTTGGAAATATTTTTTTTTATTGCTGTAGGACAGCAGACATGCTGACGGCCCGCTTATGATTTAGCAGTTACCGTCGCCTATAGGTGTTTGCAACGCTAATGGCATCGCGAACACGCTGCTGTCCCATAAGGGTACAAGAACTTGGGTCACTAATGCCGGAACACAACACAAGGTTATTATGGCGGCATACTTAAGACCAAAGGTGGTCGCCATCCAGACGGGCTTGAGGCCCTACCACGTAGAAAATTTAATTGAAATCTATCCAGTAGCTTTGCCGTGATGCGCGCACAACTGCAGATCTCCATCATTTTATTTATATAGATATTAGTTATTTAGTATCCATAACACAAGTGCCAAACTACTTACTTTGGGACTATATGAATTGTCCTAGTATATTTATTTATTTATTAAAATAGGTGAATTACATCACCACCGGTTGCCTGACAACAACAATAATACCAATAATAAAATATAATTCACCGCATAAAAATAAAACTGTTTATAACATAACACGTTAATGCTAATGTAATGTTATACAAGACGACGATAATAACTTAATAACGTGACAATGATAATAATAAAAATAAACTATTGGTTGGATTGGAAACCACCAGAATTATAATAAACTAGCCGCTCCCGCCCGCTTCTTTGGTCGAATAGCGAAGTTTTCTTACGCATGCGCGCTACACCGCTTGTGCCCCACTTCTTCGCGGCCAGAAAACACATGTTTCATAAAACTTTAATAACTTTAAGTACCTAGTCAGGTCATAAATTCTGTCACATGTTTAATGTAAAATAATTGTAACAAGTTTATTCATTATGTAACCATTCATATACCAAAATGAACTTAACAAAACATAGATTCTTATGACATTAAAGTTTATTCAAAATGACTTCCGTGATTTTGAATACAGGCCTTCAATCTGCGCGGCCAGTCGTCTATCGCAGCACGAACGAGGTCCATGTCAATATCGGCGGCTGCCTTAATCAGGGATGTCTTGAGTGACTCCAAATTGGGATGAGGCTTTGAGCACGCCTTTTCCTCCAAGTGTTGCCATATCTTGTAATCTAACGGATTCAAATCTGGACTGGAGGAGGGTCAGTCTTCGTGCCGGATGAAGTCGATTTCACGCGCCGCCAGCCAGTCTTGTGTGCTCTTCGCTCTATGAGCTGGCGCCGAATCTTGTTGGAATACCCAGTGCCTGTTATTGAACATGGTATGAGAAACAGGTTCCACAAGGTTCGTCAGGACTGTATTTTGATACACAACAGCATTCGTTTTTACACCTTTCTCACAAAAATGTACCTCTGTTAAGCCCCAATAAGAAACTCCCAACCATACCATGAGCGAGGATGGAAAATGACCTCGTTGGACACGCGGAATACGGTTGCTCGCTTCTTCACTACTGTGTGCGTACACCTTATCATTTTGTTTGTTGTAGCTCTCTTCTACGGTAAACATTTTTTCATCCGAAAAAGGAATTTCCCGATATTTTTTTCCCGCGTACCGCTTCAACAAAGCGCGGCATCTCTTCAGTCTCAGGTCCATTAGACGAGCATTCAAACGATGTCCTGTTTTTCTTCGATATGCCCGAAGCCCTAAGTCTTCATTTAACACCCTTTTCACCGTGGTTCTGCTTAACCCCATCTGAAGGGCCAACAGTTTCTGCTTACGTTTGGGATTTCTTTGAATTCGTGCCTTCACAGCTTTTATCACTGCTGGAGTCCTAACAGACCGAGGGCGACCACTTCTTGACCTGTCATCTACACTAGAGTCTTCATTGTATCGTTTGATGGTACGATAAACGAATCTTTTGGTTATATTAAAATTTTTGAGTATGTTAAAAATTTGAATTGGCGCGTAACTGCAACGATGCAACGCAATAACTGCAACACGGTCTTCTTTAAGCGTCCACTCCATATTTAAAAATGAGTAAAATTCTAAAAGTATACATTTTTATTTTCATGAACAATTCGAAATTCGAATTCAATAAACTTTTTTGTGGCCAGCATTCTAAAAGAAAAGTTTTTACTGTGTGACAATACTATGACCTGACTAGGTATATTAAATAAAAATATCGCAATATTTTTATTTTTTTAGATACGAGTAAGGCCAAAGTGTATTAGGGTGCTTGTTGTCAATTGTTATTTTGAAAATATCTTAAAAAGCACCCCACGTTTTTTTTACAATAAATGTTTATGTACGATGCAGTATTTTGTGGCACGACCGAATAAACTCGTAAAAGGAGCACGTTGGAAGCAATTCATGCAATCGGCTTGCACAAGAAGTAAATAAATAATAAACATTGTTATTATTTGTATTACAAATCAATTGAGGTTACGAAAGTGTTTGGATATTGACAATTTTCACCGCACTCCTAAGGGACTACGCAAACTTGTCGGCCTGTCGTTAAAAGGCGACAATACAACCCTAGCTATGTGGTAGGGCGCCTGAATAGCAACCACCCTTGGTCTATATACATTCCGCTATAATAACACTGTGTTGTGTTCTGGTATTAGTGACCTAGGTTCTCCAGTATACCCTTATGCGGACAGCAGAGTGTTCGCGGTGCGTCTACTGTCATAAGTCCTGTCTTCTGTTACTCAGCAATAAAAATAAACATGCGGAGCTGTCTTTGGGGACTGCCGATAGAAGTGAAAACTAAGTAACTTGTGAATTGTATCGTCGAGCGTAATAGTTATCATTTTCGGAAATTTTGGATTTCCAATTTAAGTGGACCTCAGATTTATATCATCAATCATATGAAAAAAGGGTTTAGCTTAGGCTGGACTTTGTAGGTTCGAACGCACGTATTCCTGAGGCGCACGGCGTTACAGTTGCATTCGATAACACTGACTGTTTGCATATTTCATTTATTGATAATTAAGGGATTTTGGGGTTTATAGGGTTTGTAATCCAAAATAAACCATAAGATATATCCAAAAAATGCTGCCCAAAGCCACTATTCCACGCGGACGGAGTCGCGGGTACAGCTAGTATTTTATAAAATAGTGAACACATATTAAATGATACTCGCAACGGCCTTATCGGTTCCAAATGATCTCTTCCGAGCAACTCGGAAGATTCTATACCTATGCGGAAAGTATCGATGGATACGAATGACATTTATTTATATTCATAAATTAGTAGATATTATATAACACATATATGTATGTATAAATTATTTCTCGCTGTCGGGGTTGACACTGAAAATCAGTCAATATCATCATCCTAGCGTTAAATCCCGGTTGCAACCTAGATTTTTGCTTCGGTGCCCGGGGGCCGCAACTTTTTCTTCTCCACTTCGCACGGTCTTCGTCATCCCTGGTAGTCAACCCATTGGCACGCATATCACCCCTTACAACGTCGAGCCAGCACTTTTTGGGTCTACCCCTCCTGCCGGGGCTCGGCGGAGGCGACATGGCCAGACATTTGTTGCCTACGTGTTAAGCCTTGCCTTTTTAAGGCATACAGTTTTTATAAAGGTATATACTACACTCAAAGAACATATAAAAATATGTTATGGGATTGTAAAATTAACTTTTTCAGTTCGAAAACTGAACTAAGCATACGTATTTTCTTGCATCGCTATCCATCACTGACACATATTATAGATTCTATAGATATTGCTAATGGATTCATAGGAATGCCAACCGCAACCCCAGTCACCTCCCGACCGCTCTAACGACGAAAAACATTATTTAAAATTGCATATTTAATATCAAAGAAATTATTTCATATACGTGGGTGGTCCGATAAGTAGTTCAAAAATTTTGGATAAGTGACGATTTATTTCTCAATATAATCTCCTTTGAGTCCCGTTCTACCCGTCTGAAATATACATTTTCTGAAGGTCTGCAAAGTAGGCCAACGTGGCGGCGATAACCTCCTCATTCGACTCAAAATTTATGCCCGGCGAGTGACTTTTTCAAATTTGGAAAGAAAAAGAAGTCGCAAGGGCCAAATCCGGAGAATACGGTGAATGGGGCAGCAGTTCGTAGCCTAATTCTACCAATTTGGCCGTGGCGACAGGCCAAATTGGTAGAATTAGGGGTCATTTTTCTGCAATTCGACGTCGAATTGGCCCAATAATTTGGCATAGTAGAGCCCTGTGACCGTTTTGCCTTTATCCAGGAAGTCGGCCACACCTTTCAAATCCCAGAAAACGATGGTCACCACTTTTCCGACTGAGGACAATCTTCGCTTTCTTTAGAGCACGTTCTCCGGGTGATGTCCGCTGTATAGACTGTTCCTTGGTCTCTGGTGTAAACCAGTATATCCATGTTTCGTCAACGGTCACGAAACAATGCAGAAACTCCTTCGGATTGCGCTTAAACATCGTCAAACACTGCTCTTAAGTGGTCTCACGGTTGCGCTTGTTGTCCGGAATGAGCAAACGCGGTACCCATCGCGCCGACAGGTTTCTCATCTATACTACTATTATAAAGAGGAAAGATTTGATTGTTTGTTTGTTTGTTTGTTTGCTTTGAATAGGCTCCGAAACTACTGACCCAATTTAAAAAACTCTTTCATTGTTGGGAAGCTACACTATCCCCGGGTGACATAGGCTATATTATATTTTCAAAAAAATTAGGGATCCTTACTAAAACTCCAATAATGTAACCCAAAGTGTAAAAAAATTACCTAAAATATTATTTAAATCGCGTGCGTTGCGAAAACTATTGATGATAGAATAAAATAATGTACTACAACTTTGCAGAACACATCATTATTTACAAAAAGTGTCGCGACAGCATATGTCTAACTATTATAGTTATGCCACAATAAGTGTTCTTTTATTTTAAAAATTTAATTTAAATGCCGCCCCTAGAAAAGGCTCTTTATTTGGATCTTGGTATTAATTCTTATCAAAATAAATTACTTCATATTGAAAACTGTTTCAATACCTTTATATAACTTTTTGAATTATTCAATTCGGATATCCCATTCGAAAGATATCACGAGTTTAAAAATGTAAGTATTAGAAAAATGTTGCGTGGTAGCCGCTCACCCTGTTCGGCTAGCTAGGCAGCACCTTATGCAATGTAGGCATGCGTCACTGGGGTTTTTACAAAAATTAGAATACTTATTAAAAAATAACGAAAAATAAATAAAAAGTAATAACAAAAAAAATCATTAAAATAAAAGCTCATAGAAATAATAATATTCAAACTTTCATTATAATTTTATTTTTTTAGTAACCTGACGCAAATAGAAGGGTTTGCCTCTGTCCGAGGAGTGCACGGGTGTGCGTACCCGAGGTGCCCGAGCATCCGTCGCTTCACTCCCCTCTCCGTTCGAGGCGACATCCTACCTTTCTTTCCGTCTACCTCTTACATCCTTTCCAACTTAGCTCTCTGTTCGTGGCGTGGTCCCCGGTGGGATGGTTGCGAATACTGATTGGGGTCCCGGGTTCTATCCTGGGACCTGATTTGGTAGTCGAAACCATGCATATTTCGACTGCGCCTGCACAGAGAGTGTTCCCGGGGCGGGAATTGCATCCTCGCTGTCGGTTGGTCTTGCTGGGCCGGCTACGACGTCAGGCGACTCTGCTTTTTCTGGAGTGTCGTCTGGTAGTCGTACCCACGCCTGACTAGCACGCGACGGGGATGCGAGTCCCGTCCAGAATTGGCCGCGGACCTGTCGCTCCCGGCCCTGGTTCTGTCCATGGTCGGGGGTGATCCTGGATGGACGACCGTCGCCTCCTTTTGCGAGGCAGTAGTGTTTGCAAGGGAGGCGGCGGAACGGGAGCGGGAGTCCGCCACCGCACTCCCCTCCCGCCAACGTAGGCCGCGTCGTCGGCGCCGGAGGGCGGGCAACGATCTCCGGCCGCCGTAGAAAGCGGCCGCAGGCGGCTCCTCAGGGGAGGATCCGCTGCTCGCACTATTGCCGCGAGGGAGAAGCCGCGTGCTGTTCCGCAGCCCCCCTCAACTCCTAGAGTTGTTACAAGAGAACGCCGGGGGGACGAAACCCTGACCCCCTGGCGCCAGCACTTTAGAAGGGGCCCGCTTTAAGACAAAGCGTGGGCCGGCGCCGGCCCGGGCCACGAGATCGGCAGGCCATATATCCGTGGGCCCGGGCGTAGGCGATAGAACAGCGGGGTTTTTTAGTGGGTAGTCGGATGGTCGAACATCTTTTCCGGTGTCCCTTATATCCCTCGGTCCCCCCGTGCCGGGGGAACCCGTCAAGAGAGGTTTTTCCCCGAGACCGAAAAAAAATAGAAGGGTTTAATTTTTAATTTTTTGTTAAATACCCATGCGAAGCTGGGACGGGCTGCTAGTGCACAATACTTCAAGCAAAATATGTACCACGCGGTCATTTGATATGCCTACTGTCTCAGCTATCTCACGCACCTTCGCGCACAGGCGGTCTGCCAATAGGTGGATTTTTGTCACGTTATGCTCCGTGAACGTGACGTGCGACCACGTTGAAACTGGTCAACCGTTAAACCAATTTTTGATGGTCGTCATCGAAGGAGTAGAGACCGTACACAACATCCAAGCGCTCTTCGATTTCACCGCGTGATTTCCCTTACAAAAACAACGACTCACCGAACCGATATTGTTCTTTTTCCATTTTTCTCAAATCCACGGGACACGTCCGCTCCCACACGCAGTCAAAACAAAACTGCGCGTTCGATTCATCTGAATTTTTACAGTAGCTGTCTAGTCAAGAATGTACTACGCAACAAAAAAATTGCTCTTGCGATAATGGCGCTATCTGGCGGTGAGGCTAAATACTTATCGGACCGCCCTCGTATGTATGCTACACAGTTCATATATCGATAATAAATGGGATGCGTTGCGTTGCGTTCTGGTCCGGCAAGATTTGTACATGCTTTAAATATGTATCAAATACCACCTCGACGGCCTCGGTGGCTTAACGGATAACGCACTTTGGTACGCTTGCGGAGGTCACGGGTTCGATTCCCGTCTCGCGTCTGGGTGTTTATGTATAATATGTATTTATTTACAAAAAAAAAAAGTATATAAGTAGTATATCAGTTGTCTAGTACCCATAACACAAGTGCTATGCTACTTAGTTTGGGACTAGATGGCGCTGTGTGAATTGTCACAAAATATTTATTTATTATTTATTTATTTATTTACCATATTTTAACGATAAATGTCATTCATTGTGTGTTGTATGTTTGGTAATCGACGCCTTTGCACTCGATTTTGACCACGGTTAGATTTCATTTAAACGTTGTATACACCGGTACTTATCAAGGACCAATGAAAATACAATAATTCGGTAACATTATCTCATTATCCCGGTTAGAATAGCCAGAATTAAAAGGATTAAAAATTTATTATGATATAGAAATAAAATAATATTCTCGATAATATACGATCGGTACGAGTGGTCCAACATGATACGAAAGATATGGCACAAAGCGCCTCACGCTTTTTTTTTACAATAATACCAACATTTATTTGTCGTTCGTTATTTTTAAAACAATTAGATATAGTATTTTTTTTATTGCTGTAGGACAGTAGACAGGCTGACGGCCCGCTTAGAATTTAGCAGTTACCGCCACCTATGGGTGTTTGCAACGCCCAGTGGCATCGCGAACACGCTATGTCCCATAAGGGTACAGAAACTTGGGTCACTAATGCCGGAACACAACACAAGGCATAATTGCAAATAAATAAATATGTTACTATTATTTCCTAATAATTTGAAGCATAAAAATACCTTTATAAATATTGCACGCCTTAAAAAGGCAAACTGTTAATACAAAATGTAATTTTCAAAGCGATTCTGCTTGTCAAGTACTTACAGTAAATTAAAGCGCTTTAAAGCGCATTTTACGACTTTACGAGTAGTATCTTAAACTACACGAACTGAGAGACGACAAAAGTACATTTCAATGTAGTATTCCTTCTGCTTCCTTAGTCAAGTTTCATTGTCTCGACAAAAAATAGTCTATGTCCTTCTCTAAAGTCCAATCTATATTTATACCGAAATTAATCAAAATTGGTTCAGCGGTTTAGGCATGAAAACGTAACAGACAGACAAAGTTACTTTATATAATATTATTATGGATAGGATAATAATAATTAATTTAATTATTTTATACTTCAAACCGTGTTGATGGCGGCTTGACTTTTATCATATAAAATTAAAAATATTTTATTCTAAAACAATACGACCTTACAAAAACAACAGTGAGAAATTTGTTTTATGTTTTCTTATTATCCTACATCATTTAAAACAAAAACATAAATATTAAATTTAATCCGACTTAAAAGCATTTCGAGCGTAAATGTGTACTCACATTAATCAAAAGGAATCTTCATTGTTAGCAAAAAAAAAATTTACCTATAATGGATAAAATATGTGTATCTCCCGCAGTTGGTTAATGTGATGTGGCGCATGTCGCTGGTATACCCCGTAAAACAACCGTGGTGTTCCTTTAAACGCTTAAAGAACCAGTACCGCGGGATGCTAAGTGAGCCGAACCGCGGGATGTAACCGGACCGCGAGACTTAATATGAGCTCGACTGTGGTCTTGAAGAGTCGCCTCGCTTTCGAGTACTCTACATAGAATAGAATACGCTTTTAATTCTATCCATGCAGGGGCGGAGAAAGGCGACTAAACAACCCAAGCTAGGTGATAGGGCTCCAAGCCCATCTGGATGGCAACCAGATGGATCAGGTTCCAGTATCACTACGCAGTTAGCAGCGTTTTAGCGATGCCTCTGGCGTTGCAAACACCCATAGGCGACGGTAAATACTAAATTCTAAGTGGGCCGTTAGCCTGTCTGCTATCCAACAGCAATAAAAAAACAATAAGTTATACGCAGTTGCTAAAATATTATTTTTTAATTTTACACGTAATACAATATTATTCGCCTTCTACCCTACAAAAGGATGAGGCAATCCTATTCTTCTCAATGATTCGGGGTCACGCGGCTCTGATAAATATGATCAGACCTTAACACGACGCGAACCTTGGCCAGGCTGTATTAATGTTATATCAAATCATAAAAGGCTGTTTCGCCTCAATTAAATACGTGTGCCCGGTTCGTTTGCACAATTTTGAATGACTGCACTTTTTCTGCGTCTATCTCCAGTAAGCGAGGTCGCGGGTCGTAATATCGAATCCCGAGCTATACGCGACCGAAGTAAATCTTCTCTTAATTCATAAACATAAACATCACACATACATACATCCATCATCATCATCGAAGTGGTAACCCTCCGGTTGTATCTAAAACTTGCACGCTCGAGTAATGACGGTGACGGAAACCTGTGGGAGGAAACCTACAGACCGATACCATCGGTATGAAAGCTTCGTTAACTTTTGGTTTGAGATGGAAATGCTTGATCCACACGCCACCACTAGGGGGCTCACGGCGAGGGTACTGTGACTGGGCCTTTTGTACAATGAGCCCGTGCCGCCTCCATAGCTGAAAAAGGGACGCACATCGCTGGTATGCCTTATAAAACCACCCCAGTATTTCTCTACAGCCGTACACCCAGGTGGAGATTCCTCCACCTGGGTGTACCTCAAATATATTCATATTTCGTGCCACAGCCAGCTTGGATATGCTGGATCAGCCATGTTCACTTAGACCGAGCTTTCATGTGCGTAGCTTAACGGTCTCGCAGTCTGCGGTCATGTGGCTCCCCAAACCGATAGGTCGCGTGGTCAGGAGAAATCTGCCTAACCTAACCTACCTATCCATCCATTCATTCCCCTTAGAAGACACGAGGTCAGTCGTATAAAGCTCATATAAAATTTTGCTAGGTGGTAGGGCCCAAAGCCCGTCTGGATGGCAATCAGCCCTGGTTTTTATTTTAAATATGCCGCCATAAGTGACCCAGGTTATATTACCTCTACGCGGATGGCAGTGTGTTCGCGATGCCCCTGGCGTTGCAAACACCCATAGGCGACGGTAACTGTTAAATTCTACGCAGGACGTCTGCCACGACTGCATCACGAATTTATGATCACATATACGAGGATAACAAAAGTGTAAAGATCCCGGAAAACCAGCCCGGAGCATACATAATAAAGTCCTTGAGCAAGCCACTTAAGCATTCAACACACAAACGCACTGTTCTTAATGATGCAAATTATACAATAAATCTATTCGAAACGCCTATCACAGTACAAACAGTAGTGTAAGGCCTCATTTACGGAGAAGCGGGGCGTCGCGAGTCGCATGTGGCGGCGCGGCCTGCATTGAATTCAAACATATGGCGTTGTATGAGTGCATTTACGGAGAAGCTTTCGTTCGTTACGTACTTACTACAACGCGCCGACGCCACGCAACACGCGACGCGCGACGCCCCCGCGTCTCCGTAACTGAGGTCTAACATCGATAGGGTAGAAAGGCGGAGTAAGAATAAAACCTCTGCGGCCGGAGAAGGCATGTCGAAGAAGGCAACAAAACAACCCTAGGTAGGACTCCAGCCCAGCCCGTCTGATGGCAAACATTCCTGATTTTTTAATATACCGCCATAATAATCTCGTATCGCGTTCCGGCAGTGACCGAGGTTTCAGAACGCAGATAGATGGCAGCTTGTTCCGCTCCTGGCGTCGCATACATACATAGGCGACGGTAACTGCTTACTATTAAGATTTAAATGAAAACTCAGACCCTCCGCAAGTATTCTGTCGTACGGAACCCTCTTCGAACCATTTGTGATCATCGAGTGAACGTCATAAATAAGAACTGAAGCAGTCGATGTGCTCCTTTTTATTTAAAATAAATGTTGTTTGTTTGTTCTCCCTGACAGAACTCAATTAAATATAGCCAATTTGAAATACTGCGCTAATAATAATAATACTTGTCAAGAAGAAGTTAACGATTCCAAATACTATCCGTGCAGGGGCGGAAAAAGAATACTGACCTCTGTGGCCGGGGACGGCCTGTCGTAAAAGGCGACTAAACAACCCACCCTAGTTACGTGGTAGGGCCCCAAGCCCGTCTGGATGGCGACCACCTTTGGTCTTAAGTATGCCGCCATAATAACTTTGTGTTGTGTTCCAGCATTAGTAACCCAAGTTCCTGTACCCTTATGTGATAGCAGCGTATTCGCGATGCCACTGGCGTTGCAAACACCCATAGGCGACGGTAACTGCTACATTCTAAGTGGGCCGTCAGCATGTCTGCTGTTATTTCTATATGGGCCCCAAGCCCTCCTCGATGGCAACCACCCTTGGTCTTTAAAGTATACCGCCATAATAACTTTATATTGTGCTCCAGCATTAGTAATCTACGTTCCAGTGCCCCTATGCGGACAGCAGGGGGTGGTACAGGAAGTTGGGGGTCAATAAACTTAATAGTGGGCCATCAGCCACTCAGCTGTTCCTCAGCAATAAAAAAAAAAGCAGTGTCATTCATTATTATGAAAAATATACATATTCGACTACTGTAAGAATCATATACTGTTGCGATACAGTATTGTTTATATACCGACCTCTGATTTTTAAGGTCTGGGAAAAATCCTTCTCAGTTACCGTTTAGAATTTTAAACTTTACCAGATTGTCTGTGATTTATAAGGCCCAGTATCATATTTCACGGTCTTTTAATATCTGTGTGAATACCTAGTGAAGATTTGCTATGGGAACTTATGTATACTGACGTATACTTATGTATACGTCACCCGTACAAGGGCCCGGGGGGGGATAGGATTTTCGTCACGTAGTTAATATTCCGCTAAAGGAATTCTCGCACTTTTTAACGTGCTTTTATTAACTTGATCTGTATGTATGTATCTATGTATCGGAGTTTTCTGACTCGATTGTACTTCACTTTGAACGATAAAAAAATTTAAATTTTGCAGCACACTTGTCAAGGACGTGATGACAATACACAAATTTAATAATTTTGTCCCATAATCCTTATCAGGATTTTCAGGGAAGGAAAAATCGAATGATAGTAGTCCCATCCCAATATGTGCAGTAGTTTTATTGTGATGGTACGTCAAAGGAATCCCATTTTCCTTATATATAATAATATTTTATAATATATATACATTACTAGCTGACCTGGCAGACGTTTTGCCATGAAAAAAAGAAAAGGAACTGTTTAAAAATTGTTTTAAATTTTTTTCTAAATATCAAACTCAGAGACTAGGCTAGTCAGGGTTAGTTATATGCGAAAAATAAAATCCCAGAACTCGATCGCAGCGTCACCTACTGGGTCCAATTGTGAATCTAAACCATTCTTGAATCCACTTGAACACACAAAAAATTTCAACAAAATCCGTCCAGCCGTTTAGGAGAAGTTCAGTGACATACACACCCACATAAGAGTTATATATATATAAATATATAATGTATATAAAGATTATTTTCAACCGCATAATTTATTTTATTTAATATGATAATTAATTATAAAAAGATGAATAAGATAGTAGCTGTATGTTAAGTGTTACAAAAAAACCAAGTACATAAAGCTCGGCTTTATTAAAAGGTGAACGTCTTTTAAATTTTGTACGATATACATATATCAATCATAAACTAACATACATACATGTATGGTATATATGTATATAGTAGGTACTAACTGACCCGGCAAATGTTGTTTTGCCACATAAATATAAAAAAAATTGCATTTCGGATAGTATTTTCGCAAAATCCGTCCTTAGTGAGCGTCTACTTCGCAAAATCAGTAACTGTACTTACTATATTCAAGTCAATCGGGCGTATACTTTTAGAGATTTCGTGATGAGTGGTATTTAAGGTTTGCACGGTGATCCGCTTTTATAATAGTGACTACATTGGAACACATCATGATGATCATCCGCTTTCGCTTTCCGACTTTATTCCACTTCTCCCGGTCTACAGCATTACTGGCAGTGAGCGAGCACATGGCACGCTTATCACCCCTTATGAAGCCAGCACCCTGCCCTTTCTACCTAGATCCCGCAAGGACGCTATAGCTAAACATACTTTCCTCACGCAATTATTCGGATATTATCAAAAGTCTTCTTCTTCTTCTTCATGTCTTTATGCCACATTATAATGGGGTCGGCACAACATGTTCCTTCCCATCGACGCAACGTAGCGTGAGTAGCGGCCGCCCGGGGCGGAAGACAATTTTGCCGACCTCTTATTTAGGTGTTTCAATTTAATGCATACTATTGTTTGTGTCTTTGTGACGTTGTAGGGGGTAATCTCTGGATCTACTGAACCGCCCCGGGCGGCCCCTCGGCGGAGTACCCGCCGTTCGCACTATTGCCGCAAGGGTGAGGGCTGCGTGCTGTTCCACGGCCCCCCTCTACTCCTAAAATTATTACAGGAGAGCGCCAGGGGGACGAAAGCCTGACCCCCTGGGCGCCAACACTTAAGAAGGGGCCCGCCTTAAGATAAAGGGCGGGCCGTCGCCGGCCCGGGCCACGAGATCGGCAGGCCATATATCCGTAGGCCCGGGCGTAAACCATAGGAGAACAGCGGGGTTTTTTAGTGGGTAGTCCGATGGTCGAACATCTTTCCCGGAGTCCCACATATCCCTCGGTCCCCCTGGGCCGGGGGAACACGTCAAGAGAGGTTTTTCCCCAAGACCAAAAAAAAATGGATCTACTGAACCTATTTTGAAAATTCTTTTTGTTTTGGAAAGCTCATTTATTGAGGAATGTTATAGTCTTTAAATAACATCACGCTAGGACCAAGAGGAACGGAGCGGTAATGAAAAATATATTTTCAATCGGTCCGAATTTGTAGTTGCGATAAAAATATGAAATATTTATATTATTTATTGTGAAATTTTGCCGCCCCCTAAAAAGTGCCGCCCGGGGCGGGCTACCCCTGCCGCCCCCACTACGCTACGCCACTTCTCTTTCCACTATCTTCAGTTATTTCAATAATCACACTCTTTTCGTCTACCCCTCCTCCTGTATCCACCCACTCTCCTTTTTATCATTTTCCTAGTTATCAGAAGTGTTGTTAAAAAATACACGCAAGTGAAGCCACAGACTTGGATTTATATAATCATACGTCAAGTCGAATGAATGGGCAGGGGCTTATTCAATGGCATTGTATAATATGCATCTGCCTTAAAGGGTATAGAAAGCGAGACGCGGCAAACAGAGCGGACGGAACCCGTTTGCGGAGGCCCCTAAGGACAGAGTTTTTTTTTTGCTGAAATAAAGCAGACAGGCTGACGGCCAACTTAATATGGTAGTAAGCAATAATCATCGCCTATAGATGTTTGCGAGGCTAGGGACACCGCGAACACGTTGTGATGTCCGTGTACTGGAACATGGGTTACTTAAAGTACACAACACGAGGTTATTATGACGGTGTGATTAGAAACCTGGGGTCGTTGTCATGTAGCTGGAGTGGTTTTTTCGGATTGTACGATAGGCTGCCACCGGTCGTCAAAGGGTCAATATTCTCACTCCGCCCCTGCACGGAAAGTGTGTCAAAAATCTCGGAGTCACTCGGAGTTCTATCCGTGGAGGGGCGGAGAAAGAATACTAACCTCTGCGGACGGAGTCGGCCTGTCGTACAAGGCGACAAAACAGCCCACCCTATCTACGTGGTACGGCCTCAAGCCGGTCTGGATGGCGACCACCTTTGGTCTTAAGTATGCCGCCATAATAACCTTGCGTTGTGTTCCGGCATTAGTGACCCAAGTTCCTGTACCCTTATGGGACAGCAGCGTGTTCGCGATGCCATTCGCGTTGCAAACACCCATTAGCGATGGTAATTTTTAAATTATAAGCGGGCCGTCAGCCTGTCTGCTGTCCTACAGCAATAAGAAAAAGGTGCACACAACATTTGCCATCATACTAGTTGTTTAACATTAAATCTATAAAATGCAATATCAAATAAGTTAAACATTAATAACAATAAAAAACAAAAACAATTAAAAAATTATATACTGATGAAAATGATAAAATCTATAAAAAGTAGTATTACAATTATTTATTGTTACTTAAACAGTGCTAGCAAGACAGTGAACAAGATCCAAGACCAGCTGACAAAAAACAACTAAAATCGATCCACTCGTTCTTTAAAAAGTTCGAAACCTTTCAGACAGCTTACTCGACTAATAATAATACATCTTTATTAGTCTTGAAGAAAAATTATATGGTGCGAATAGAACTAAAAATATGCTACTGGCTGGCTATACTGGAGTCCAAAAGTATGAGTGATGCTTGACTCTTAAACTAGGAACCGGCCTGTGTTTGGAGTCATTCAAAAGTAACTAGTACTGATTTTTTTTATTGCTGTAAGACAGCAGACAGGCTGACGGCCCACTTAGAATTTAGCAGTTACCATCGCCTATGGGTGTTTGCAACGCCAGTGGCACCGCGACCACGCTGCTGTCCCATAAGGGTACAGGAACTTGGGTCACTAATGCCGGAACACAAATCAAAGTTATTATGGCGGCATACTTAAGACCAAAGGGGGTCGCCTTACCACGTAGCTAGGATGAGTTGTTTTGTCGCCTTTATAGACATAGGCCACCTTTTTTTATTCATATGGCTGAACAGCGTTTGCCGGGTCATCTAGTATCATCATCATCATCATTTCAGCCGGAAGACGCCCACTGCTGGACAAAGGCCTCCCCCAAAGATCTCCACGATGATCGGTCCTGCGCTGCCCTCATCCAACCTATCCCGGCGATCTTGACCAGATCATCGGTCCATCTTGTGGGGGGCCTACCAACACTGCGTCTTCCGGTACGCGGTCGCCATTCGAGGACTTTTCTGCCCCAACGGCCATCAGTCCTTCGAGCTATGTGCCCAGCCCACTGCCACTTCAGTTTTGCAATCATCCGGGCTATGTCGGTTACTTTGGTTCTCCTGCGAATCTCCTCATTTCTAATTCGATCTCGCAGGGAAACTCCGAGCATAGCCCTCTCCATTGCTCTCTGAGCGACCATGAGCTTTCTCATAAGGCCCATAGTTAGCGACCACGTCTGCGTTCCGTATGTCATCACTGGCAACACACATTGGTTAAAAACCTTCGTCTTGAGACACTGCGGTATTTGGGACGAAAAGATTTTACGGAGCTTCCCGAACGCTGCCCATCCGAGTTGGATTCGACGAGTGACCTCTTTCGCGAAATTGGACCTGCCTAACTGGATCGTTTGACCCAAGTAGACGTATTCGTCAACAATTTCGAAAGTACAGTTCCCAACTGTTACGGAGGTAGGTGCGACATGGACATTAGACATGATCTTCGTCTTGTCCATGTTCATTTTGAGACCTACTCCTTGGGAAGCTGTATTGAGGCCATCAAGCATATGGCTTAAGTCTTCCATGGTTTCAGCCATGATTACGATATCATCTGCGAATCTAAGGTGAGTGATGTACTCACCGTTAATGTTGATGCCCAGTCCGTTCCAGTCCAGAAGCTTGAAGACATCTTCCAACGCAGCAGTGAACAGCATCGGCGATATGACATCGCCTTGTCTGACTCCCCGCTGCAGTCGGATAGGCTTCGAGTTCTGATCCTGGAGACGGACTGAAGACTGTTACCAACTTGTGCCATTCATACCTTCGACTAGCCGATTACTTGACCTTAAACAGATTTACGTAACTGACCGCCTTATGGAGATATTCGTTTAATAAGTTATTTAACGCCCCACGGCGTTTATTTCGTGGTGGCAATGCATTTTGCACAAAGCTCCAGTATATGAGTCCCTTGCAATGGAACTCACGGCGAAACTCTTTCGGATGTCACGAGTACGATTCCCGTCTTAACTCTAAATATTTATGTATAACAATTATTTATAATGGAAAACCATTTAAATGGTAAATCAGTCGTATAATACCCACAAAACAAGCGCTCTGCCTCTTACTTTAAGACTAGATGGTGTTGTGTGAAATGTCTCAAGATATTTTTTTTATTATATAGATATTATATACCTGTGACTTCCGTAGGCGTACCGAAATACGTTAACCGTTACGCCACGAGGTTGTCAAGTATGTATTGTATATACAGTATATATCTTATATATTTAACTTCTCGTGTCACAATGTTCGTTCCCGTACTCCTCCGAAACGGCTTGACCGATGAAATTTTGTGAGCATATTGAATAGGTCTGAGAATCGGCCAACATCTATTTTTCATACCCCTTAGTGACAAGGTCACTATTCCACGCGGACAGAGTCGCGGGCACAGCTAGTATGTACATAACTATATACAATGTATATACAAACGGTTAATTTAATTAGAATAGAAACTTTTAATTCAAGTAAAATTTTTATTTAACAACAACTCGTAAAAAAGCATCTGATAAATATTTAATTCATATACGATAAGGCTGTTAACATTTTTTGATGTAAAAAAAAACAATAACACCTCATAAAAAAAAAATTTAAAACATCTTTTTTCATTACTGTGAAACAGCAGATAAGCTAACGGCCCACATAATAGTAAACTGTTACCGTTGCCTATGGATGTTTGCGACGCTAGGGACACCACAAACACCCTGCTATCCTATACGAGTACAGGGTCATTAATGCCGGAACACAACACAAGGTCAGTATGGCGGCATACCGTGCGGGCGGGGAGATAAAATACTGACCTCTACAAACCCTAGCTATGTGGTAGGGCCCCAAATCCGTCTGGATGGCGACCATCTTTGATCTTATGTATGCCGCCATAATAACCTTGTTTTGTGTTCCGGCACAAGCGACACAGGTTTCAGTTCCTTATACCAACCCGTGGTCGGCAACTTGCGTCTCGCGAGTTCCATGCGCGGCTCTTTGACTAATAACCTACGGCCCTTCCATGAAATCTTTAATAGTATGAATATTACTTATTATCTACAATTATTTCCGTAATAATGTCTGTTACTAAAGCTCTTTGCATATGTTAAAAAGATCGGGTGTTATGTACGATATTTTTGAAGTGAAAACTTCTTTAGCTCGACGATACAATTCACAGGTTACTTAGTTTATAGTTTTCACTTCTATCCGCAGTCCCCAAAGACTGCTCCGCGTGTTTTTAATAACTCTGCATTTCGGAATGAAACTAGTAAAAGAAAAATTATAACTGTTGATATAGAGCACCCCACGCTTTTTAGAACAGTGACATTATTTTCTTGTCAGTAATTTTATTGTTATGTGAATTATTTTATCTTTTTAGTTTGATTTATTATAAAAGGATGTTTTTTTTAGTTTTTTAAACTATAATTTATTTATTGTCAATTCCCAATCGGTAAATGTTTTTATTAATTTAACGTCGGCGTCCGGCAATTTTATTAATTAAACGCCATCTGGCGTTTCGGCAGAAGGAAAAGAAAGCGTTAATCCTGATGATCCTGATAAGGACTATGGGACAAAATTATTAAATTTGTGTATTGTCAAATCAGGTCTCGATAAATGTGCAAAATTTTGATTTTTCGATCGTTCAAAGAAGGAAAAAATCGAGTCCAAAAATTCCGTTAGGTATACTATAGATGCATAGTTACATACAGGTCAAGAAATAAAAGCATGTTAAAAATGGCTCTTTGTATAAATTTCAATTGTGTATTATCTATATTTGGCCCTTTTAGATGATAAGGTTGCCGACCACTGTTCTGCACGAACGGCGGCCCCTGGCGTTGCAAACTTTCATAGGCCTTACTATTTAGTAAGCCGCTAGCTCGTCTGCTGTTCCATAGCAATAAAAATAGAACATTTGGTGAGAGGAGCTGTCTAAGTATTAATATAATATAATACCATAATATAATACTTTTCATCGCTAGTTGCATGTACTCCTCATCAAATCCTCTCCAACCGTTCAAATGATCTATGACATCGATTGTTAAAATAAGTATTTCCTCTATAGCTTTCCATCACGCAACGTCTTATTTACAATGGCTCGTATTTTTTCTTACAACTATTAATACATCAACTTACTCTGTCTTGCGTTTTACCCGTTGAAGGTTAAGTTAGTGCTCTAAGCCCTCATTTACCTATCCGATACACGTTTTCTTATGCGAAGAAAATTCTTAATGAAAATTATAACAGCCAGGAACGTTCCAATGTTGGGCTCGAGCCTACCCCTAGAGCGGTGGTCGACAATCTTGCCATCCTCTTCTTCTTGGTTGAATCCTGCATTGCTGAATCCGTGCAGGGGCGGAGAAAGAATACTAACGACCGGGGTCGGCCTGTCGTAAAAGGCGACAAAACAATCCACCCTAGCTACGTGGTAGGGCCTCAAGCCCGTCTGGATGGCGACCACCTTTGGTCTTAAGTATGCCGCCACAATAACCTTGGATTGAGTTCCGGCATTAGTGACCCAAGTTCCTATACCCTTATGGGATGGGACAGCAGCGTGTTCGCGATGCCACTGGCTAAATTCTAAGCAGGCCGTCAGCCTGTCTGCTGTTCTACAGCACTAAAAAAAATTGCTGACAGTCGTGTCCTTGAAAATCAACCGTGGCCTGTCTCTTAAGCTGTTTCCACTTCGTCCGATCTTCAGCTTCTCGAATAGCGGTTGCTATTGAGAGTCCAGTGAGGGCGGTTACCTGGTCACACCAGCGGCTAGGCAATCGGCCACGGGGTCGCTTTCCTTCCACCTTGCCCTTGTCATCCAAAAGAGCAGATACACAAATCTTTGCTTTAGTGGGAGATATTATTATGGTAATAATTATAGATCATCATTCATCATTTCAGCCGGAAGACGCCCACTGCTGGACAAAGGCCTCCCCCAAAGATCTCCACAATGATCGGTCCTGCGCTGCCCTCATCCAACCTATTCCGGCGATCTTGACCAGATCATTGGTCCATCTTGTGGGGCGCCTACCAACATTGCGTCTTCCGGTACGCGGTCGCCATTCGAGGACTTTTCTGCCCCAACGGCCATCAGTCCTTCGAGCTATGTGCCCAGCCCACTGCCACTTCAGTTTTGCAATCATCCGGGCTATGTCGGTTACTTTGGTTCTCCTGCGAATCTCCTCATTTCTGATTCGATCTCGCAGGGAAACTCCGAGCATAGCCCTCTCCATTGCCCTCTGAGCGACCATGAGCTTTCTCATAAGGCCCATAGTTAGCGACCACGTCTGCGTTCCGTATGTCATCACTGGCAACACACATTTGTTAAAAACCTTCGTCTTGAGACACTGCGGTATTTGGGACGAAAAGATTTTACGGAGCTTCCCGAACGCTGCCCATCCGAGTTGGATTCGACGAGTGACCTCTTTCGCGAAATTGGACCTGCCTAACTGGATCGTTTGACCCAAGTAGACGTATTCGTCAACAATTTCGAGAGTACCTACAGTTCCCAACTGTTACGGGGGTAGGTGCGACATGTCCATTAGACATGATCTTCGTCTTGTCCATGTTCATTTTGAGACCTACTCCTTGGGAAGCTGTATTGAGGCCATCAAGCATATGGCTTAAGTCTTCCATGGTTTCAGCCATGATTACAATATCATCTGCGAATCTAAGAATTATAAATAATAAATAATATTTCGTGCCTGGACTTAGCATTTCGCGAGAGCCGACGCCGAGGAATCAAAGAGCCACATACAGCTCGCGAGCCGAACACTACCCTAAAGCAAACAGACAACATAGTAGCCTTTGAGCAGGCATGGTGGTAGCAACAATACATTTTAGTTAAATTACGTATTGACCATAGCCATATAAAAACTCGAATCATTTAAAAAAAAATCTTCAGAGCTTTATCGTTGTAAATTGAGAACCAAGTCTTAGTGGAACCTAATAACCAAAAGTTGATTTAAACTAAAAACCTTTGCAATGGTAATACATAAATAAATATGTAATAATTGACTTCAAAAGTAAGCGCTTGGGTTATAGATAATATACATATTACTCGTATACGTATCATTCTCCTACATATTTCTCCTATTATCTCTTCTATTTTGTTTTAGGAAGCCATGTCTTCTATTTTATAATCTACATCTGATTTATATCACAATGACACTATTAAATAATAAGATGCAATCATTTGAATTCTAAATCCTTTTTTGTCCACAGATAATTGCTTGAAACCATGAGCCTGTGATCAAAGATGTCTAAAATGTTTCGGACTAAGTTAATATTAATCTTAGCCATCACAAATCTGCTGATAGTAAAATGTGAAGACGAAAGAACGGAACTAGAGGAAGACAGTGAAATCTTAAGAAACGCAGAGAGACCGGAGGATTTGGAGATAGCCAAACCAAAAGAGAGTGAGGAAGATAAACTCCCGGACGAATCAGAGAATATTAACGCAACATTTGATTATAGCGATGAGAACAACAATACGAATAGCACCGTAGAAGATTACGGTACTACAGAAATACCACCGGAAGCTCAAGGTCTAACGCACGATGGTAGAAGTTCAGAGGAAGTTTTCACAGAAAATTTCACGAGAAGTCGAAGTGATGAAACAAGTATTGAAGTTACAGAGGTAAATAATGTTGTTAATTTCTCTTTTTTTATTGCTGGGGAAGAAAGGGAAGAAGCAGACTGACGGAACACTTAATATCAAGCAGTTACCGTCGCCTATGGATGTTTGATATCAGGGGCATCGCTAACGTTTATGCCAGAACAAACCACAATGATATTATTGCGGCATGTTTAGACTTCAAGTATGGTTGTTTTGTCTCCTTTTACGACAAGTGGTCGCTTCCGGTCGCAAGCGTCAGTATCCTTATTCTGCCCCTGCATGGAGAAATCAGCATATGCATAGCAGAATTGTGATACTGTCTGGACTTGTTGACTTTATGACCGAAAGGAAACAAAATGCTCATCGTACAGCTTCTTATAATTGGAGAGTTCCTAGAATTTGAAAAGTAGAAACAACCTCTAAAAGTGGGACAGACTTTGTTTATAATTAACACAATGGAGATCGGATATTTGTTTTCAACGCGTCACTGAAACTAGATGAGAGTTTATAAACTTTACAATCAGTTACTGAATGACACGCTGATCTAATAGCTGATAGAAATCTGAGCTATTTCGAGATCTAGATACATAAAATACTATATTATGTCCTGTCTATAAGACGCGCAATAAATCTCTCTTAGAGACATTCTATTAGAAGGCAAAGCAGTTCCCGGCACCTATAGATGTTTGCGACGTTTGGGGCACTTCTAACACGCTGTGGTATGCGTAGGGGAACTGAAACTTTAATCACTTATGCTGGAATACAACACAAGGTTATTATGGCAACAGTGACTAGGGACTATCTAGACGCGCTTGGAAATTCAGTTGCAAGAGTCGGTATTTTTACTTTTTTTTATGGCTGTAGAACAGCAAACAGGCTGACAGCCCGCTAAGAATTTAGTAGTTACCGTCGCCTATGGATGTTTGCAACGCCAGGGGTATTGCGAACACGCTGCTGTCCCATAAGGGTACAGGAACTTGGGTCACTAATGCCGGAACACAACACAAAGTTATTATGGCGGCATACTTAAGACCAAAGGTGGTCGCCATCCAGACGGGCTTGAGGCCCTACCACGTAGCTAGAGTGGGTTACTTTGTCGGCTTTTACGACAGGCCGACCCCAGCCGCACAGGTTAGTATTCTTTCTGCGCCCCTGAACGGATAACTTTTTACTTCGCCGATGCATGTAGAAACAAGACCAAGAACATAGTATTCTAAATTTATGCATATTATACACCCAGACTTGGGACGGGAAGGGCACCGGTGACCTTCGCAGGCATTCCGAAGAGCAAAAGCCGTTAGGCTACAGAGTGTGATAAGAAAGGGAGAGCAACGTGACAGAATAATACTTCTCCCTGGCACGATTTTTTTATAATGTCATTCTAAATTCACTCTTCCAGACCCCGAAGACCGAAGAGTTGAGAAGAGTTGCCGAGTATTACGAGGCAGAACTTTCTGTCAAGTTAGAAAGAGAAGTGTCTGAAGGGCATCGCAAAATGCCTACTTGGGCACGAATGGAAGTGTCTGCACTTCCGTAGCTGTCTGTGAACCAGCACGAGTGACCCATTCCTCGTCTTTTACGACTCCCTTATTTGTATTTTTGTGGAGTGTACAGGCAGACTGGGACCAATATCTTCTTGCTGATATAATGTATTTACATTACAGACGGAGCCACCTCAAGACACAACGGGAATGATAGACGAAGTCGATAGTACCTACAGTCTATCACGAGAATCTACCGAAGACCAAGAAACTCCGGCACAAAGGAGTCTGAAGACCGAGAACTGTAAGTAGCTTGCAGACATCCCCATGTTCTTCTACTCTCCGGGTCTTCTTCAAACAGTGTGCTATTGAAAAGGTTTTGGACCACGACTTTGCACTCTTTACTCACACGCAAACTCAGAAGGGCAACGAGTTCCCGGTAACGTTGTTCGAGCTGCGAGTGCACGCACATCCATCTTGGCCATCAGCCGCTTGTGTTGGCCTATCTGTGGCTTGGTGATTTCGCGACCTCAGTTGCCCATCTATCAGGTTCGTTGAGCGAACGATTAGGTCACTGGAAGTCGGTAGCCACCATATCTCACGGTGTATTCTTTCGCTGTCGAGTGTTCTTCAAGATTTCATCGGTCTTCTTTTTTTTTTGAAGAATTCAGATAGGCTTTTGTGATATGTATTTATTTACGAAAGAAAAGTATATGTGTAGTTTATTAGTTATCTATATATAACCTCACCCACACGCACTCATACCCACACCGCACGGATTATACTACGGAAATTTTTACTTCGGCCTCTAAGATACTGATATTTTTCTAGTTTGGGGGCTGAGGCTGATGTATTTGTTTTATAGCATAAGTATACAAAACTTAATAAACTTAATTAAATTATCATTTAATTTAATTGAAATTTTTTCTTACATACGTTGTTTATTTTTTATTCTTCTGTGTTTGTATGAATAAATTTTAAATCTATGTCTTATCTAGTTCCCATAACAGTAATTTTTATCCGTGCAGGGACGCCGAAAGAATACTAACCTCTGCGGCCGGGGTCGGCCTGTCGTAAAAGCCGACTAAACAACGCACCCTAGCTACGTGGTAGGGCCTCAAGCCCGTCTGGATGGCGATCACCTTTGGTCTTAAGTATGCCGCCATAATAACCTTGTGTTGTGTTCCGGCATTAGTTACCCAAGTTCCTGTACCCTTATGGGACAGCAGCGTGTTCGCGATGCCACTGGCATTGCAAACACCCATAGCCGACGGTAACTGCTAAATTCTAAGCAGGCCATCAGCCTGTCTGCTGTCCTACAGCAATAAAAAAAAATAATAACACAAGTTACTTTGGGACTAAATGGAGCTGAATGAATTCTCTTCATTTCCAGCGGATTCGAACACCGTGACCGACAAGCGCGCGCACGACATCCAAAACCCACGAACCTTGACCCCATTGAGCAAGAGCTCGACCCTTAAAGGATGGCTGGAGGACTCGTTGCTCCGTCCACCGTCGGGACTCCTGGTGCCGTTGCGGCCGATGGCGCTGAACAGGGCGCTCGCCGTGTGGAACGATCTGACCGTGGGAGGGCTCAACGTGTCCGACATCGTCATCGTGGGTTACGATTCCAACGGTAAGCGAACTTTGAATATTATTAACACGCAACAGTTGGCCACGCTCGGAGAGTAATCCACGGGTTCGAATCACATGACAACATGTATCGCTTAGGCGCAGTTTATTTCGCTCAATGTGAATATTTTCGGGTGAAAAAAAAATATCATTGGCAAGCCTGCACACCGACATCAATGCCTTGGACAAGCGTGGCGGGTTTTATTCTCCGTACAAGGGGCTAAGAATACTGACTACTGTGGCCGGGGGCGGTCTGTCATATAATGCGACATAACAATTCCAACTAGGTGGTAAGGCTTCAAGCTCGTCCGGATTAAAACCGCCCGTGAATTTTAAAAATTCCACCGTAATATCGATCGGTACACCACCGTAATACCATATCGATCGTGTCTTACTCATTTAATTTTATATAAGAAGGTAGTTGTTAAAATTAATAATTTACTATAACAATAATGTTGAAATCACTGGAAGGAACTAATACCTAAGGGACAGGCCATGCCTAGGTTAGGTGTTAGTGCTAGAACAAGTTTATAACTGCAAGTCGCTATTGACAATAAATAACAGCAATTTGCTCCTTCAAATGTAATTAATAATTAATACGAAACTTCATGAGTGGACAAACGTCAAAACGGCCATCATAGCATGCCGGCATAGTAGTATATTTACTTATTACAAAATTAAATGTAATTTATACACGGAAAAACCGTCGTGCGGCATATGTTTACGATAAATCTTCGATGATGATGTTTGTCACCGATGGCTTAACTGGTCACGGTCAAACGAAGCAGGATTTTCTATATTTATTTGAACCCAATCGATCGTTGTTTACTCTATCAACAGTGTCGGTACTCTCGCGAAGGTGTTGCGCAGATAATTGGGCAATAAACATAATGTCGACCTCCGTGACGTAGCGGCTAACGAATGTCGATACGCTTACGGAGGTCCCGTATATATGCATGTGTTTTTTTTAATTGCCGAGGAACAAAGACAGGCTGACGGCCCACTTAATAACAAGCAATTACCGTCGCCAATGGATGTTTGCGACACTAGGGGCATCGCGAACACGCTGCTGTCCCTTGGGGGTACATGAACCTGGATCACTAATGCCGGAACACAACACAAGGTTATTATGGCGGCATACTTGTAGACCAAGGGAAGCAGTTAGTATATTCCCCCGCTGCACGGAGAGGAATATCAGGTGTCTAATATCAATAATACAAGTGCTATGCTTTGGAACTACGTGACGCTAAGTTTATTGTCTCAATATATTTATTTATTTAATAACAGCCAACAATATCCCACAGCTAGGCTCGGGCACCCCCCTAGATAGAACGGACAGAACCCTCGCCACGCGCTTCCAATACGATCTTATTATACAGGGACGATGATATCTCTTCACATGCGATACGTGGAAATTATATGCACACCGCTAGCTTGATCTCCGAGTGTGATAACCACTTGGGCACTAAGTACCTTTTTTTTGTAAAGGCCGGTAGCTGTTTTTGTAAAGGGCTGCCTACTCCCAAGAACGCCGGTCGTGACTTTTCGCTTTAGAGGGGGGGGGGGGCTTCGCAAGGATTGCCGTATCTATAATATGATACAGAACGTACCCATACAACGTAACTTATTTTTATCAATTTTACCCCCCCCCCCCTCCCCCCCGTTTTACCCTTCTTCCCCTTGGTGACCATCCGTAGTATATGAGCCCCTTTCCCCATTTAATTTACAAGTAGTAAATCATAAATACGTAATTAAATTAATTTTTGGCAAACAAACAAAAAGTTTAAAAAATATAATAATTTGGCACGTCTTTAATAACAGCGCTTGCTGCGATTGCCGCCAAAAGTGCACGCGTACCTACAAACAGCTATGAGCAAAAACTAAACGCGCCATAATTGAATATAGCTCGGAAAAGCGCTTTTCTTTTAAGGGATGTTGACTACGTGACAAAAACCAAAGCCCCCCTCCCCGGCTTTGGATTTTGGACTTGTAAACCTCCCTCCCCCCAGTGTGTCACATTGGCGTTGACATTTCGATTTGACGTTTAACATTTTAGTTCGATATGGGGCCGTTCATAAAATAAATACATCACGCTAAAATCAGCTTTTTTGACAGCCCCTATTGTCACGCTGTGTCACATTTTCTGTGACCCCCTAGAAATATTTCGTCACAAAAACTAAGACCCCCCGTGAGTATGATAAATTTCAAATAATAGTACACAAATTTTGAGAATTAAAAATATTTATTTCGTTATTTTAATAAAATTTAAATAAATCATTAAATATATTTTACAACGAACAAAGATTTATCGTTGATTTTTTATCCCGATAACACTTTTTATAAATGTTAAATAATTTTTGATACAGTTCACCTCTTATCGATGTCATTGTTTTCTAATATATACATATCTTAACAATTAAATCCAAGAGTAATTTATTAGAGTATAATATCGGCAATAAACTCCTTATTGTGTTGTGTATTTATATAAAATAATTAACGTAATAGAGTATTAAATTGAGAAATATGAAAAAAGCGTCTGTTAGTTCACTGCTAAATGACGAATGAAGGAATAATATAATAATAAATACCTACATGAGAAACAGTATTTTTATTTGTTACTGAATCGAGAGCGCAGTGTACGTGGAAACGTTACTCTATTATCCGTGCAGGGGCGGAGAAAGAATACTAACCTCTGCGGCCGGGGTCGGCCTGTCGTAAAAGGCGACTAAACAACCCACCCTAGCTACGTGGTAGGGCCTCAAGCCCGTCTGGATGACGACCACCTTTGGTCTTAAGTATGCCGCCATAATAACCTTGTGTTGTGTTCCGGCATTAGTGACCTAAGTTCCTGTACCTTTATGGGACAGCAGCGTGTTCGCGATGCCACTGGTATTGCAAACATCCATAGGCGATGGTAACTGCTAATTCTAAGCGGGCCGCCAGCCTGTCTGCTGTCCTACAGCAATAAAAAAGAACTCAAGTGGATTTTTTATTGTTTATTTAAGCCGCTAGAGCCGCGCCATAGAGCTAGCGCTCATGTCGAAAAAGAATGAACGGTGAACGTCACGTTGCCGTATACCCCCCCCCTGTCACATCTTGTCATACTCAGCATTACCCCCCCCCCCTGTATGCGAACAAATTTTATGAACGGCCCCAATGTTAGCTTTATCGTAATAGTTTTTGGGAATTTACAATAATATTACTTACATATTATGTTAAAAGTATGATGTTATGTCTTACCTGAAACAAATATATAAAAACAATTAATTAACAAAAAAAGTAACATAACATTTGACGACCACCGTAACGCTATATGCATTTAATTATAAAAATATATAAAGGAATGTACCCACCCATACCACGTGACCTCAACATTTTAATCCCCATCCCTCCCCTTGGCAGGATAGGGATCAACCCCATCTGTAGTATATGAAAAGACCACTAGATTTCACACAAGTAATTCGTAAATACGGTTTTCAATCATATATGCAGAAAGTAAAAAAAAATTATGATCATGTTTTCCTTTATTAACACGGCGCTTACCGTGTGACGTCAAAAGTGCATGCGTACTAGGATGGGTCAAAAAGACGACTAATTTTTTTTTTTTACTTTGTACTCTGAAAATAGTTTAATAGACACCTCTAGAAAATTCTCTCCAAAATGAGCTCTTGATTTTAATAGGAAGGTGCTCGGCCTTACAGTTTTCCATTTTTTCTTCAGTATTAGAAAAAAAAAATCCATCTCTCTACCGTCTCTCTCTACTCTACAAAAAAAAAAAACTCTCTTATAATTTATTCGTAAACCTCACCGTTTAAAAGATATTAAAGGTTGAAATTTGATTATTTTAATACAAATTTTAAGACTAAAAAAAAAACAAAGATATATATTATATAAGTTCTCTAAGTTGTCTTGTGTGACACAAGCGCTCTATTAAGTTGTGCGCATTGTCGCTGTATATTTACTACTAGCTGACCCGGCAAACGTTGTTCTGCCATATTATATAAATAATAAAATGTCAAAAAATTAAAAAAAATTTTTTGGGGGTGGGTCACCCCAAACATTTAGGGGGATGAAAAATAGATATTGGCCGATTCTCATAGATACCGGATAAGCACAAAAAATCACTAACTCAATTTAGTTATCTGCCTACTGCCTACCCCCTAGGAACGATGGCGTGATTATTTATAGCCTATGACTATTTCTAGGTTATCATCTATCACCATACCAAATTTCATCAAAATCCGTTCAGCCGTTAAAGAGGAACAGACAGACAGACAGAGTTACTTTCGCATTTATAATATTAGTATGGATTATCATCTATCACCATACCAAATTTCATCAAAATCCGTTCAGCCGTTTAGGCGTGAAAGAGGAACAGACAGACAGACAGACAGAGTTACTTTCGTATTTATAATATTAGTATGGATGTACGTCCTGGGAATTAAACCTGTAGAGTGTAGACCGTGGCCAGAGCTGCGCAGACACCGAGCCAACCGTGACGTCACATTTGCCAATAAACTGTTACGATCGGCTACGTCACAATAGATCTCATACAAATATTATTTATAATCTCTGACATACATATGTATACAGTAAAGACAACTCAATACTATCAATTTGTTCTGCTTATTATTATTATTATAAAAATAACAGTACAATAATAAATTATTTAAATGATAAAAACAAATACAGTAGATGCCGCGAGTTTCAAAGTTTCTAACTTGCCAATAGGAAGATTGCTGTAAGCCACCACGAAAATATATGAAGGTGGACCGCATTGTGCGCAAGCTGCCTATGTATGCATACAAGCGCAACGGAATGCAGGACCAAGAGCATTCGAAGACGACGCTCGGCACTGCGAATTTCCTATTTAGAAGCCCTCGTGCCGTAGTTGTCGAATGTGAATTGTGCACACGGTCCCCGTAAAAGTCGGCGAGCCGGCAAAAGTGCCACCCACCCTGCACACCCAAACCGACACTCGGATGTTGTTTACTCAAGAAGAAACCAATATAAAATTGTCGCTTGAGGATATATTATTGACAACGAAATTTCGTGTTCTACTTTCAATGTGAAACGAAAAAAAAAGGGACTGAAATCGCGTAATATGAAAATACGTTATAAGAGTACCGTGTTATAAGGGGGTTTACTATATTTATAATAATAATATTTATGTATAAAATGAAATATATTTAAATAATCTGATCAATCAGAACCTCTATAAGACGAATTTGAGGGGCGGGCCAAAAAAATCGAGTTAAAGAGTTTTCGACATATTATATAAGATTTCGACTTAGCAAATTTTAGTTGTATAGGTTGAAAAATATTTTTATTTGCCAGTTTAATGATAGCAACATTGTTTTTTCTATAAAACATATCTATGATATGGCGAAAAAGGGTGTTAATGTTGGAATGACGGCCAACAGAGGAGAGTGGAAGGAGAGAACAAGTTGCGCCGACCCCATATAATGAGGGATAAGGGCAGGAGGAAGAAGATGTTTTCTATACAAGATACAAAGGTCCAATTTATTTTTTTCGAGTTATAGAGGGAAAATAATTCTTAAATATTATGTTTTTCTTTTATTACTGAAGAAAAGCAGACGGGCTGACGACCAACTTAATAGTAAGCAGTTACCGTCGCCTATAGACGTTTGCGACGCTACTGGCTCCGTGAACACGCTGCTGTCCCACAGATGTACAGGCGGCATATTTAAGAACAAGGATGGTTGCCATCCAGATAGGCTTGAGGCCCTACCACGCAGCTGGTAAAGTAGTTGCAACTTACTCCACCCTGCACGGAAAGCTTTTTTTCTTCTTTCTTTCTATATACGAGTATATAAACATTAGAAAGAATAAGAAAGAATGAAAAAATATTTATTTCCAAAAGCGACACACACAGATAGAAGGACATTAATTAACGTTGAAACAGCATGTATACCTTGTCAGTTTTAAATTACAAATAAAATCAATCAAGCCGACCTTGCCAGAGTGAATGTTACAATATTATGTAAATAACACCGTCATGCTCCAGTTATATTAAAAAAAACTAACCAAAGATAGTAAAGCTTAACCGACGTGGACGCGTCGGTGTCCCTCGAAATTGGCGGCACCCGGAGCCGCGGTCTAGTGCAAGTCGTTATGAAGAAACCTTTAAAATGACAGAGTTTACCTCAAGGTTTTCCAACAGCGCGCAGTTCGTCTTATACTTCTATGAATAGTACCGTCTGTACAACGGGCAATGTTCTGAGGAACAGTTTAGAACGGTGCCTTTGTCGGCAACCACCGCATTACCCGCCATTTGGTAAGCGTTTCCTGGAGCTTCTTTCCTGTACAAAACAAGTCATGTTGCGCACTCTCCGGATTTCGACTGAGCTTCCGGCTGAAGTTAACCCGTGGCAGTACGATTTAGGCTAGGCAGTGCGTTGTCAACCTGGTTGCTATCAGATGGACAGTTACCGTTGTTCAAAACGCTCAATAGCCTACTTCCTGTCCCAATCCCAAAAATTTAGGGTCCTCCTTTATTAGTCGTCACCTCAACATTCACACCATTTTTTTGCCATACCATCTTCTACACAATCCATCAGTTTTTTTTGTCCTACCCTCATTTTTTTTTAAAGTAAGTAACAGCAAATACAGCAAAATAACTATTTACTACTACCACAGGAATCAATTGGCGATCTCGTCACAACTTGAAGCCCGTGACTTCGGGGAGGGATCGCGACGTCTCCGAGAATCTGTCCAAACTTCTGCTTAAGTATCAGGTATTTAAGCTTCCTAAACTTAGGTATACCATAATTATGGGTCGCAACATGTGTCCTGCCACTCTTCTAACAAGGCTAACGACCCCCTTAATAAACAGATACTGTAGCTTATGGATGTTTTCGACACTAGGGGCCCCGCGAACACCCTGCTGTCCGCATAGAAGTACAGAAACCTTGATCACTAATGCCAGAATACAACTATATTATGACGGCATACTTATAAACCGGGAGTGGTTGCCATTCAGATGGGCTTGGAGCCCTACCAAGTAGCTAGGGTTGGTGTGTTGCCATTTACGACAGGCCTACCCCAGTCGCAGGGGTTGGTATTCTTACTTCACCCCTGCACAGACAAAAATATACCAGTCACATATCATTTGCCGTGTGGCCCCAGCCGATGAGAATAAGGTCACATTTCATTCCAGAGGAGTCCTAAAAGGCGACTGATGGACAATTCCCACTGAGAGATTGCATGCAGGGCGGGAAGGACACCTTTTAATTTTTTCCCCCTTCAGGTTGGGAGGTCAGACGACAATCGCTCATATAAAAGCCTTGCCAAACGAAAATGGTAAGCGGAAGCCGGGTAACTAAGCGAGTTTGGATTGCAACTAGGATTTAAAGCAACGATAATGATGACACACACACACACATATGTGAATATGATCTGTCAAGTCTTTATCACATGTCGTAATGACTACTCGGATCCGAGTGGGGCGGAGCAATGCACCGGTGGGGCAATACATCGGTGCCACCCACTTGGATCTCTTTACAGCTCAGTTGTACGTTTTTTTTTTATAATATCTGTTACCATTATTTAAAATGAAAAACTTTTCTATTCAAATATAAATCATGAATAATAAATGAAAAGACGAGCTGCTTGATACAAATTTGCATGTAAATCGACTGAGAACATATTCTCATTTAATTGTACTGTTTTGTTTGAAATTTTTACAATACAGAATTTTTAAAGTACTAACACAAAAAAACTAAGAACGCAGAAGTAAATCTTATCATTCTCCGTGCAGGGGTGGAGTAAGAATACTAACCACCTGCGGTCAGGGTCGGCCAGTCGTAAAAGGCGACAAAACGACCCTAGCTACGCGGTAGAGCCCCAAACCCGTCTGAATGGCAACCACTCTCGGTCTATAATATACTTGTGTTCTGGCATTAGTGATTAAGATTTCTGTACCCCTATGCGAACAGCAGCGTGTTGCGGTTCCTCTAGCGTTGCAAACATCCATAGGCGACGGTAACTGCTTACTATTAAGTGGGCCGCCAGCCTGTGTTGTTCGTGAGTAATAAAAAAATCATTAACTTTTTTATATCCATTATTAGAAATGTGCACAATATATCTATTTTGTCCATTTTATTCTATCCTGTTATGATTTAAAGCGGTTATAAGTTCAGTTGCATTTTCAATGTAACGCATCAAAAGATGTCGTTCTTTTTGTATAATTTTTCTCTTAGAATCTACCTCAATAACTATTTGTCATTAAAATGTATAATCATAACAAGCTAATATGTTTAAAATCGACAGCATTATCAGACCTGGTGAGTTTGTGTTTGTGCATATTCACGAGCGTTGCGCGTGCGCATGATTTGTGTCATTGTATTTCTGTATTTGTATATTTTGTGTCTCCACACACGCCATGCGTAACGGAGCGATTTGACAGCTGTCTCGTTGTATCCGTAATTATTGTCACGCCGGCAAATATTTTGCATGTATATTAGTAATAATCAAAGCAAAATTCTGTTGACTTATTTGGGAGAATTTTCGTTTAAATGCGTATTATTTATAAATTTTCGATATTACCAATACTTTTATCTATAAGGGATCTGCAATTTTGCGCGCATCACGGCAAAACTACTAGATAGATTTCATTTAAATTTTCTAAGTTTTATTTCTAGGACAATTGGCCCTTATCTAAAAAAAAATATTGCAATATCTTCATTTAAAATGTTATTAAGTTTTTAAGAAACAACGATTTTTATAAGTACTACGTGTTCAGTGATGTTTTCTTGCCGCGGAGAAGTGGGGCAAGCGGTGTAGCGTGCATGTGTACATACATACATACATACATATAATCACGCCTCTTTCCCGTAGGGGTAGGCAGAGACCACTTCTTTCCACTTGCTACGATCCTTACATACTTGTTTCGCTTCGTCCACTTTCATTATTCCCTTCATACATGCCCTTCGGTTTAGGGTACTCTTGACCTGGCCTTTTCTCAAGACGTCCCTGATCTGGTCTCGAAACGTCCGCCTAGGTCTACCCCTTCCAACACTTCCATTCACACTCGCCTTATACACTTTTTTCGTCAATCGTTCTTCATTCATTCTTTCAACATGGCCAAACCATCTCAGCATACCTTTCTCAATTTTTGTCACTACATCTTCTTTCATCTTCTACGTGTGTAGGAGAGGGTAAATCTATTTTATCTCTGCCTCATGACGAAAACTTTATTAATATATCAAGCAACGCGGACGAAGTCGCGGGTATCAGCTAGTTATAAATATGAAAGTAACTCCGTTTGGTTGTTACGTTTTCACGCCTAAAGTGCTGAACCAATTTTCATACATTTCGGTATAGAGATAGATTGGACCTTGGAGAAGGACATAGGCTACTTTTTGTCGCAATTTTTTTTTTTGGCAGAACGACATTTGCCGGGTCAGCTAGTAATAAATAAGATCTCTCCGTGCAGGGGTAGAGTAAAAATACTGACCCTTGGGTCCGGTGGTGGGTATGTGGTAGGGTTTTATGCCCGTCTAGATCACGACAATCCTCCAGTCTTTAAATATGTTCATAATAACCTTATTATGTCCTTCTCCAAGGTCCATAAGGTTATGCAGTGACATTAGTGACCCAGCTTCCTGTAACCCCTATGCGGACAGCAACGTGTTGACGGTGCACCTAGCTTAGGCCGTCAGCGTGTCTGATGTTCCTCATTTTTTTTTCTTTTGTCTAAGGGCATCAACACGGACTCAGCCAGTGATGGTACGATGCGAGCTCTAATGTCTGCAGCCAAGTTGGTACCGTACGACAGCGCCTTGTTCGTGGTCACAGATAAGGGAGCCGGTGATCCTCAGAGGCTGCCGTTGGCATTGAGAACTTTAGTGGAGAAGCGTCTTAAGGTATGGATATAAATAAATATATATTGCGGCAATCCACAAAACGCCATCTAGTTCAAAAGTGAGCGGCAGAGCACTTGTGGTATGAATATTAGAAAATTCATATACTTTTATTTCTTTAAATCTATACATATTTATGGAAAATGGGGTTCCTTTGACGCACCATAACAACAAAACTACTGAACATATAGGGATGGGACTATTTCCATTGGACGCGAAATTTTTCGTAGATGGTTATAGGCTATATTTATTGGATCCCATCGACCCTTTCTAATTTTTTTATTTTTCGATTTACTGTTATTCGCCCAGCGCAGTGGGCGTGATCGGCTAGTAATATTATAAACACCACAGTTACCTGGTGGCTCAGTGGTATTCCACTCGAAAACCAATCTAAAGGTAGCGAGTTCGAATCATACAATAAGAATATTTTTATTTAGAACACATATCATCATATAGAATACACAAATGTTAAATTGACAAAGCCAACACATCCGCCTTTATCGTAGACATACATAGTTGTACCGTACAATTAGAGAATTACATTACTAAAAATCTGTAAAAATCGTATCTCTCTTCCGTAATTTGCAAAAATCAGTTATATATAACGTGACCATACGTCCCGCTTTGGGCGGGATTGTCCCGCTGTCCCCAACGAGAACAAAAATGTCCCGCTTTTAGGAATAAACCTATATACACCTACTTAATTACTTGCCTACATTAATATCGCGAAAGACGGCAGCGCAGCGTATACGCTAAAATACATACTAAAGTAACTCTTAATTTTGCTGTAGCAAAGTAGTTTTTTTGTTGCGAAATTATTTATATATATTATTTTTACGGCAAGTTGGTGTAAGAATTAAGATGTCAGTGAGGGTAAGAATATATATATATATATATATATATATATATATATATATATATATATATATATATATATCGGCTCCAACAATTTTCATGAAATTTAGTATAGCTAGGAATCATTTCTAGAAAATGTCAAAAGGTGGCGTTTGAGTAGTCCCAATTTAAACTGAAAAATGACTCTTCCTGACATCTATCGGCGAATAATAATACTATTTTTTTAAAATTGCTTTAACGACACAACAGCACTAAAGCTATTCCAGCAGATGGCGTTGTTAAGTAACACGAAGTCAATGAGTGTTTGCTTTGAGGTTAGACTAAGAAAATCAATTGTTAATTTCCAAAAAACACAATTTATAAAAAAAATACCAAGCTCGGTCATCCGTATATTGTATTTATTTATATACGAAATTCCGTTTGTGTCCCGCTTTGACACGAAAAAAAAATGGTCACGTTAGTTATATATGCAGATTAGTCCGATTCTTTTATCGTCTAAAAGCCAAAACGCATACTAAATTTCTACTTAGAATAATTAAATACAATGTTCACTTGGCTTAGGCCCTTGGATATCAATAAATACCACGGCATACCACTTAGGCAATTTCGCATCTTCTCCCTACCCTTATCCCAGCTATGTGGGATCGGCACAACATGTCCTCTTCTTCCACTCTCCTCTATTAGTCGTCATCACTACTTTTTTTTGCCATATCATATTTTACACAATCCATTTCTTTGGTCTACCTCTCCTTTGCATCCACCCATTTCTTGCATTTCCCTTGTTATAAGTCTCGCGTTATGTGCATAACATAATTGCCATGTATCAGTGGTGAAGGAAATCATCGTGAGGAAACCTGCGTACCGTGATCAACGGCATATGTAACCCGCTAATCCGTATTGGACAAGCGTGGAGTACCCTCCACGCTTGTCCAATACGGATACGCACGCACGCAGTATACCTACTGTCGGTACCCTCTAGGAGGATGCCCAAGCTCAGCAATGGGATCTTATGGACTGCTTTTTATATACGCTCAAGAAAAGGAAGTATCAAGGAAGGATATCAAATATCTTCGATCTCATCCTACCCTCTTTCATTGTTTTTTTTATAGCTAGAGTTCGACAGACAGGCAAACGGCCCACCCTGGCAGGTGGTCACCGTCGTCGCTTATGGACGTTTGCAACACCAGAGGCATTACCAGCGCACTGCCGGCCTCGAAGATATTTTATAACGCCTATTTTGAAGAACCCCATATTGTACCGCGCTGAGAAAACCTCAGCCGGAAGCTCATTCCAGATTCTGAGAGTACGCAACATGTACGTTCATGAGAACCGTTTCGTACAAGAAAGAAAAGGCTCCAATAAATGGGGATGAACATCCAGCCGATGGCGGGCAGTACGGTGGTAGAAAGATGACAAGGGGGTGCCCTTGTCATCTTACTAAATCAGAATGATGATTCTAAATAGTTCTTCAGAACACTCCCTGTTGTACAGACAGATGGAGTCTAGGGGATTGAGCTAACAGGCGGGTGCTCCATCCCATAAATGTGAGCAGTACTTCATATGCGGTCTGACCTGTGCTTTGTATAGCACAAGCCGTTGCCTTGGACTGAAATCTGCTTAGACCGATTTAGCACACTTAGCTTTTTGGAATTCTCCAATTGTCACCTAAACTGCACATCATTCGTAATGTCGACACCAAGGATCCCAAATTGTTCAAATGACCGATACGAATACGTCCTATATCGAACTTTCCTTCCAATATGGCGTCGTTTTGTCTTTAAAAAAACCATTCCTCAACAGGTATACACAATATGGACAGACCCTAGCTACCCCTCAATTGAGTCAGAAATAGCTTTACAGGAGTTGAGGAACGTCTCGTTGCACACGGAAGGAGAAGTTTTGCCGTATTCCATGCAAGTTATGGTAAGATTTTATTGAATCTCAAGGTCATTAATGGAATATCTTCATCAATATGACGGAGGGGTTTGGTATTTCACTTATTTCAGAAAACCCCACGTTTTTTGGGGCGCCATCTAGCGTCTCAATGTGGAACTAGCCCTGCATGTGGATGATACATTGGGTTTGGACAATGACCAGGCTAAGAGACTTAGTATTACTGCTTACTCTTAGTAAGAGTTTAACCTGTTGACTAGGGAATAAAGTTTTGTTCAATTCGTTTCACAAGGGAGATTCTTTTTTTAATTATTAATGCTGTAGAACAGAAGACAGGCTGACGACCCGCTTAGAATTTAGCAGTTACCGTCGCCTATGGATGTTTGGAACACCAGTGGCATCGCAAACACGCTGCTGTCCCATAAGGGTACGGGAACTTGGGTCACTAATGCCGGAATACAACACAGTTATTATGGCGGCATACTTAAGAAAGACATCGCCATCCAGACGGACTGGAGCCCTACCACGTAGCTAGGGTTATTTTGTCGCCTTTTACGACAGGTCAGTATTCTTTCATACCAATGGTCTATTTTCCATCCAGTCCAGTCTTTGGCAGCCTTTGTGGGTATCTGAATTTCTTGGTACTCATACACAAACCCAGACTATCAAAACTGATTTTCGATATAATCCAAATCATTTATTTATTGCTGTGGGACAGCAAACAGGCTGACGGCCCACTTAATAGTAAGCAGGTGCCGTCGCCTATGCATATTTGCGACGCCAGGGGCACTGCGAACATGCATCTGTCCGCTTCTACCTGAATCACTAATGCCACAACACAACGTTATTATGGCAGCATACTCATAGATTAGGGGTGGTTACCATACACAGACTTGGAGTCCTGCCACCTAGGAGTTCTTAATTTTCTTATTATTGTATACTAACTTTAGATATGTTTTACTTGATTTTTTAAGGAAGTGGACACCTCAAGCAACCTCGCATCGGAGAGTGACTTTCAGCAGTGGGGAGTGACTGCACAAGGAGCCAGACGTGGTAGACTGAATTCTGAAGTCGATTACGACAGGTTTGATGTATGTAAACACCGTCATGGGTGAGGGTATGAGAAAAATAACATATTGCTCTGATCGATCAGCGCCTTTAAGCCACGATGGAAAGTGACAGGAACTCATGCTAGAACACGAGTTCTACTATTATATATAATGATAAATAAATATACAATGACAATGGCATGCAGCAGAGATGCAAATGTTAGAGAGATGGATGAATGGAGTTACAAAAATGGATGAAGTTTGAAAATAGTGCTAGGGACTGAGTAACTGAAAAGTATTAGGTTAAGCCTGGCATGGTCATATAATGCGGAGAGGAGCGTCATATAATAAGGATGATGTTAGAAATCAGAGTGGATGATTACAGGAGAGGTAGACCAAAGAAAAGATGGATGGATTGTATAAAAGATATGGTTAACAAAGGTGTGAATGTACAGATGACGGCTAATAACTCCTTTATTAGTGGAAGGAGAGTTGTGCCGACCCCACATAGTTTGGGATAAGGGCAGGAAGAAGAATTTATACAACGCCATCTATTCCCAAAGTAAACAGAAAATCGCTTTTGTTATGAATACTAGACCACTTACGAGTAAACTGTTATATGTATACTTCGAGAGCAGATGGCGCTGCGCCAACTGTGTTATTATTATTTACTAGCTAGCTGTGCCCGCGACTCCGTCCGCGTGGAATAGTGACTTTAGGCAGCATTTTTTCGCTATATGAGGTCAACTTAAATTGGAAATTCAACTTACTAAGTCCAGCCTAAGCTGAACCCTATTTCATATGATTGATGATATAAATTTGAGGTCAACTTAAATTGGATTATCATTTTTAACAAAAACTATTTTGTTATTCTAAAATAAAAATTGTCTAAGTTACTCCTTAGTACATCAGCTATCTGCCAGTGAAATTCCCGTCAAAATCGGTGCAGCCATTTCAGAGATTAGCCGGAACAAACAGACAGACAGACAGACAGACATACAAAAATTGTAAAAAATGTTGTTTTGGTATATGCACCGTGTATACGTCTGAATGCACTTAGTAAAGAGCGGTTATTTTAATAGTACAAACAGACCATCCAATTTTATTTATTTGTATAGATTATACTTTGCCCACAGACATTATTAGTACGACGAGGCGGTGGAGAAGCAATATCACTAGGCCTGCCAGTTGAAAATGGAGTTTCAGCTCTGAAGGTGTACATAGAGGGCGCTGTAGAACATGCAGTACTCTATCCGCCTAATGAAGGTAGTGTATTAAAGTTACGATAAAAATTTCAAGTATGAATTCGATGCCGGATGAGTCTCAAGAAGCCAAAAATAAGCAAAATAGTTTCCGCATATGTCATGCGTAGTAAACGATGATTTTTTTTTTTGGTCTCGGGGAAAAACCTCTCTTGACGGGTTCCCCCGGCCCGGGGGGACCGAGGGATATGTGGGACTCCGGGAAAGATGTTCGACCATCCGACTACCCACTAAAAAACCCCGCTGTTCTCCTATCGCCTACGCCCGGGCCCACGGATATATGGCCTGCCGATCTCGTGGCCGGCGCCGGCCCGCCCTTTGTCTTAAGGCGGGCCCCTTCTAAATCGTTGGCGCCGGGGGTCAGGATTTCGTCCCCCGGCGCTCTCCTGGATCAACAGTTGAGGGGGGCCGCAGAACAGCACGCGGCCCTCTCCCTCGCGGCAATAGTGCGGGTGGCGGGTCCTCCTCGGGCGGCCCTTTTTACGGCGGCCGGAGACCGAGACCTACTTCAATTAACACATTAAATGTATGATTAAATGCGGTAATAATTATTTTTACTAAATAATATAATTATTAACTTTTCTTTGAACCCGATTAGTTAGCAGACGGTATACCTATAAGACCCCGCTCCACTCGGATCCGAGTAGTCGGCAGTAAATGTGTTAAGGGACATCATCAAATTCGTCGTAAGGTCAAAACGAGGCACGATAATGACTTGATTGTTGTTATTACTACATACAATACATGTCAGGTATAATAGGTTTCTTTTGATGAAATGAAAATTGTTCTGGAACTAATTACGAACAGTGACCTTAAATTTTTTTCCCATCGAATTAGATTATATAAACAAGTGACTGGAACTTAGAACAGTAGGGCTACAATCTAGCTTCTGCTGCGTCAGAAATGGTCTATATAGAATGCTCCTGCTAGCTCAAAAGGAACAGGAGCCAAGGACACTTCGATCGTTCCATTCAGCATATAAACCAAGCACACTTTCTACCACCGCTCTGCCCGCCAACGGTCTGGCGATCATCCCTATTTCCTGAAGCTTCCTCTTCCCGTACGAAACGGTTCTCAAGAATCTTCACGTTGCGCACTCTCCGGATTTCGAGTGAGCCATTGAGAGTATACCCATTGCAGTACGATATGGGGTTTTATTCTAACAAGGCATAATAAATTTTTTCTATATATTTATATTACACTGAACGCGACAACTACATCATGTAACGATTGCTTTAGCAACTTATAAATATACAAATAATAGAATAGCAGACTGTAATAGCACTGACGCGTAGACTAGGGTTGCCAACCCCAAATTTAAAAAACTAGGATATGATGTTGAAAAAACCAGGACAATTTAGTTTAAAAACGGGACGCAGTAATATAGTTGCAATAGTTATATTAATTCGTAGTTTAATAGTATGCAGTTACTATCGTCTATGTATGTTTGCGACGCTAGGGGCACCGCGAACACGCTGCTGTCCCATAGACATACACAAGATTATTATGGCGGTATACTTATAAACCAAGGATAGTAGCCATCCAGAGGGGCTTGTGACCCTACCAGGTAGCCAGAGTGGTTATGTCGCCTTTTACGATAATTCGACCCCAGCCACAGAGGTTATTCTTACTCCGCCTATGTACGGAGAGCATAACAACAACAAATATTAATTAATAATAAGTATTTGAATATTAAAAAAACAGGATGCTACTTAAAAACTATCCAGGACATCCCAGGACACCACAAAAACTAGGACATATCCTGGGAAAACAGGACGGTTGGCAACCCTAGCGTAGACTATATCTCTTTCTTTCGTTTGACCGACTTGAGCCGATCTCACCCGAACGAGCGTTACATAACCGAGCTTTGCAGCTCAGTCTCATTCAATAACCAAAACATTAAACAAATTCTCACTACAATTATTCTTTCCAGCTCCTCAGATAGACTTGTACAATACGACATCCGTGGCTACGTTCTCGCCGGCATCAAGAACCTATGGTCTGAACCCGAGGGACGTCTACTTGGTCTTCCCAGGTGCGAGGCTGGATGCTGACATGTACGTATCATTAAAAGTTATCTTTTGTCGACGCCTGCTTGTTCCCCGTTTATAAGAGACCAAACTTCACGCCTGAAATTCCAAGAAGAAGAAGAAAAAGAGAATTACAATTCTCATAAAAAAATAGAGGATAGACCGAAACTTAGCTTACGTAAGGACTACTTAAAACGTGCGAATTAAAGAAGAAATTTCCATAATGGCGTACTTCTTGACGTATCTCTTTCATCAGGTTATCAGTCCTGCCGGCCGCCAGCTCATCACAGACACCGGGTCAAAACTCCATGGTCGGGGTCTGGCACCTGAGCGTCAGGTGCGACACTTGTGACTACCGCCTGTGCGTAGCGGCCAGGTCGCGTATACACTTCGACGTTGAAGCAGATGGTAACGGTAAGTCTTAGAACGCCACTTTCTTCAGGGTCATGACGAAGTTCCTGTAACCCATTCTGGCATATTTCTCCCTTGCCAATATTTCTTAATTAGAGGACTGCAGCTTCTATTGCTAGCGTCGATAGGTAGTTCACAGTGCAGGGGTGGATTAAGAATACTGAAACCACGGCTCGGGGGCGGCGTGTCGTAAATGGTGACAAAATAATCCTAACTTGGTGTTACGAATGTAAGACCATCTGGATTGCAACCACCCATGTGATAACGAAGATGATCCAATCATTGATCCTGTGCTTGTTACAAGTCGATTATATTGCACTTACATTTCTTAAGATTTGTCTTTGTTATCATCGCGGATGACTATCGTATTTATAATGACTAAAAAAAATCTTAACCAAATAATTTTATGTATAACAATATGTACACGAAATTTCCTGGCGTTTAAACGAATGAACGTAAAAGACTCTATTCAAAAACTATACACCCGATTCGATGTAGGTGCTCACTAAGAACGGATTTTACGAAAATCCTATTCAAAATGTATTTATTTATTTATTTATAAGTTTGGAATTTGCCGTGTGCTACGGTTCACGAGAATAATCCATATCGTCGCAGACATCAAATAGCAAACGAAGAAAACTATAACGTATTTTCATGAGAATTTTATCAGCTAATCCTTGTACGTTCAAGGAATTTTCTCAATGGATGAAGCTCTTAAAAAGAACGTATATTACGTACGTACATTCTAAATAAGAACAGTTAACCATTCATATAATTCGCGCAACACACACGCCAACACTTGTGATGAATGCGCGTAATAAAAAAACTTAATCACTATAAGTTCAACATCCTAAACGACTCGAGGCCACTCTCTTTGAGATAATTAAATTTGGCACGTAATACCTACCAGGTTTAATATAGACCTCCTGTCCAGAACATCGGCCGATGCAACCTCATCAATTGAAAGAAAGGAAGAAATTGATTTTCTTTAGGAATATTACAGATAACACAAGTTAACATATGAGTTGCTTTAGTGGATATACCAGCGACGTGTGTGCCTAGAGAAGGAAATGTACGGGCACATTGTACGGGGAGTCACACATCCCGTCGCCTATTCTCCACGCAGAGGGATGTGCTTCAGACAATTACAATCCAAAAATAGGAAACAATACTAGTTTAAAAATTTTAACTATTCATTGAAGTGAAACTTATTTACTGCTGTTATAATTTGAAAATTTCATGAGACGACCCTGATTTACGTAGGCCTCCCCAAGTTTGGGCCACAAGTCCCGATTCCTCACATTTCCCTCCAGACCCGACCAGAAGCCTTGCGCAGGTCATTCCTCCATCTAGCTGGGGGCGTCTTGCACTACGCTTGTCGAGGACTCGTTGACTTCAGTGCCTATCGATTCCGCGACAGACGTGACTGGCCCATTAACACTTAAGTATGCAACGTTTACGATCTATGTCGATAAATTTGGTTCTCTTACGGATTTCTTCATTACGAATTTTATCTGTAAGAGAAACACCCAACATAGCCCGCTGAGCGACTAGAAATTTGTGGACCAGCCCCGGAGTCAGGGTCCATATCTCGGCCCTGTAGATCATCACTGGCAGGACGCATTGCTCGAAGACACGTCTTCAAGCACCGATGGTGACGAGAAGACAGTTTTTCTGTGAGACACCTTCTCATACATGACTTCATATCCTCAAAGTTCACATCTCCTTATCTCCATTTGGCAATGTACATTATAGTAATGATTTCAAAACATAAAAGTCATCGCATTTGATTCGAACACGCGACAAAAAGAAATTTAATATTCATAACATGTACCATACATAATTAGTTTTGAATTAAATAATAAATGAGACAAACAGTGCAGGGTCGGAGTAAGAATACTGACACCTGCGGTCGGGGGCGGCCTGTCGGAAAAGGCGACGAAAAAATCCAAGCTATTACTGGCCTTTTTTTATTGTTGAAGAACAGCAGACACGCTGACGGCCCGCTTAATAGTAAGCAGTACCATGTACACGCTGCTGTCCCACAGGGGTACAGGAGCCCGGGTCACTAATGCCGGAACACAAGGTATAATAATGGCGGCATAGTTATAGACGTTATATATACGTTATACGTTTTTATCAGGGACGTCTTGAAAAAAGGCCAAGTCAAATTACCCTAAACCGAAGGGCATGTATGAAGGGAATAATGAAAGTGGACGAAGCGAAACAAGTATGTAAGGATCGTAGCAAGTGGAAAGAAGTGGTCTGTGCGTACCCCTACGGGAAAGAGGCGTGATTATATGTATGTATGTATAGTTATAGACCAAGGGTGATTGCCATGCAGACGGGCTGGGCCCTACCACGTAGCTAGGGTTGTCTTGCCACCTTTTCCGACAGGCCGCCCCCGGCCGCAGGTGTCAGTATTCTTACTCCGACCCTGCACGGACACTAAATATGCCGCCATAATAATAACCTTGTGTTGTATTCTGTCATAAGTGAACTAGGTACCAGTTCCACTACGCGACAGCGTTTTAGCGGTGTCTCTACGCATCGCAAACATCCATAGGCGACGGTAACTTACTATTAAATGGGCCCTTTATCTACTATTCCATAGCAATAAAAAAAAACATGCAGTCTTTGGGGACTGCAGATAGAAGTGAGAAAGAACTAAATATTGTGAATTGTATCGTCGAGCTATTAGATTATTATTATCGGTTTATAAAGAAGTGTTTATGATCAAGGATTAAAGTTTAAATTGGTCATTAAAAAGAGCACAACGCCGCTAAATAAGTTTTCACTTCATAAACTACACATTGTAAAATAACAGAATGTTATATATATTTTTGAATATAAAACTTTTTACTAATGTGATCAAAGGACTTACAGATGACTCCCCCACCTCCTTCTCCACGGGAACCAGTACTTTGACATGATAATGAAAATAAATATTTAATCACAATCTCTTTTAAATACACACTTATACGTGCAATTTAAAATTATTGCAATAACAAAAAAAATCAGCACTTGTCCGCTGTAAAGCTAAGTGCACAACAGTTCAAATTATTATTTTTTTTGAAGTGAAACTTCTTTATCGCAACTATGACATATGATTTTTATTCGTGCAGGGGCGGAGAAAGAATACTAACCTCTGCGGCTGGGGTCGGCCTGTCGTAAAAGGCGACAAAACAACCCACCCTAGCTACGTGGTAGGGCCTTAAGCCCGTCTGGATGGCGACCACCTTTAGTCTTAAGTATGCCGCCATAATAACCCAAGTTCCTGTACTCCTATGGGACAGCAGCGTGTTCGCGATGCCACTGCCGTTGCAAACACCCATAGGCGACGGTAACTGTAAATTCTAAGCGGGCCGTCAGCCTGTCTGCTGTTCTACAGCCATAAAAAAATGATTCGATTAAAACTAGAAAATTCGATTAAACGAAAGTGACACCAAAAATACTGTATATAGACAGCTAATTTGGCCGCGAATTATTTATTCTAGACGTATATAGCAGTGATGCCACGTGCATTTCAACGAATTGCTGGTTAATTGAATGAAAAATTACAAAATAATGAATAAAAATAGAGAAACATATTCATAAAGTAGCTGTGACCGAGGCTTAGTCCACGTGGAGTAGTGACCTCAGATTCATATCATCAATCATATAAAATAGGGTTTAGCTTTGGCTGGACTTTGTAGATTGTACACACTTGCGCGGGTATATAAAGCGCACCGAGAGCCGCGCCGCCGCCTGTAGCATTCAATTATAAATTTAGATAGAATAAAATTAAATGTTCGACGTGATTCTTTAAATTGAGTTACGGAAAATTGGACATTTGGGATGCGCTTCACCCAGAGAAGCCATGGCGGACATTTGAACGAAGTTTTATTCCACACACAATGGCATCAACAGATCTGTCAAACGAATATAAAAATTCGATGATATCTTATACACACTTTGTTTTATTTAAATTTATAGATAGTAAGCGCTTAATGAAAGATTCGTTACTTTCGTTTTGTAAATAAATACATATGTATATAAATATTCAGGCTTCGCACAAACAATATGTGCGAAGCCTTTGCGCCGACGGAAGTCGAGTAATTCTGCAACCGTCGTATACACTATGTACCTTTTTTCTTTGGGGGGGGGGGGGGAATGCATGACTCACATCCCGCCGCGTGGGAACGGGCGGCGAGGTAGTGTGGGACTCCCCGTGTAATGCGCCCGTACGTCCCCTTCTCTAGGCCGGAAACACGTCGCTGGTATACCCACTAAAACCACCCCGGTGTTCCTTCACACGCATCAAGTGCCGAGGCTACGGGACGCGATGGATTAGACAGACCGCGGCCCGCTTTCGCTGGCCTCTTCAAACACTAATGTACACGCCCCCTAACAATATCGATATAAATTAAAGTGACTAAAAAAACGAATGTAAAAAATCCGTTTTCATTAAAAACATTAGCATGACTCAACGCCCACTTAAATACGAAAATAACTGCTTTTTGTACATTATAAATTAAGGATATGATACTTCATCACGCCGCGTCAGTGGGGTAGACAGAGACCATAGACCAAGTGTAGTACTTCTTGGAGGAGCGTGGTGGATATACTGTCTGATCACCGTGCCGGATGCCCATGCAAAGTTATTACCCGGCAAACGTTGTTCTAGCATAAAAATTTAAAAAAGAAAATATTACTTTCACCCCTTTAAGATAATATATTTATATTATGTAAAAAAAATATACATACTATATTATGATTTGTATCAGTATATTCATTTATATATCTGAGTAACACACCAGCGACGCAATACACTTCGAAATTTGACATTAAACGCCATATATAGATCAATAACAAATCGAACACGATTCAAATTTTAACCTGCGTAATTGGAACGCAACGTTCGATATTTAAATATAAAATAACGTATAAGGATGCGCCAATGACATTGTGAGCACGATTGTTTTTGCCGTCGGTAAGTTCACACTCTTAAAAACATATATCCTAACACCCCCTTGGTATAACAAATTCGATTCGATTCCAGTACCGACGCTGTGTGTTTATGTGTATAATAAATATATACCTAGTCAGGTCATAAATTCTGTCACATGTTTAATGTAAAATAATTGTAACACGTTTATTCATTATGTAACCATTCATATACCAAAATGAACTTAACAAAACATAGATTCTTATGACATTAAAGTTTATTCAAAATGACCTCCGTGATTTTGAATACAAGCCTTCAATCTGCGCGGCCAGTCGTCTATCGCAGCACGAACGAGGTCCATGTCAATATCGGCGGCTGCCTTAATCAAGGATGTCTTGAGTGACTCCAAATTGGGATGAGGCTTTGAGCACGCCTTTTCCTCCAAGTGTTGCCATATCTTGTAATCTAACGGATTCAAATCTGGACTGGAGGAGGGCCAGTCTTCGTGCCGGATGAAGTCGATTTCACGCGCCGCCAGCCAGTCTTGTGTGCTCTTCGCTCTATGAGCTGGCGCCGAATCTTGTTGGAATACCCAGTGCCTGTTATTGAACATGGTATGAGAAACAGGTTCCACAAGGTTCGTCAGGACTGTATTTTGATACACAACAGCATTCGTTTTTACACCTTTCTCACAAAAATGTACCTCTGTTAAGCCCCAATAAGAAACTCCCAACCATACCATGAGCGAGGATGGAAAATGACCTCGTTGGACACGCGGAATACGGTTGCTCGCTTCTTCACTACTGTGTGCGTACACCTTATCATTTTGTTTGTTGTAGCTCTCTTCTACGGTAAACATTTTTTCATCCGAAAAAAGAATTTCCCGATATTTTTTTCCCGCGTACCGCTTCAACAAAGCGCGGCATCTCTTCAGTCTCAGGTCCATTAGACGAGCATTCAAACGATGTCCTGTTTTTCTTCGATATGCCCGAAGCCCTAAGTCTTCATTTAACACCCTTTTCACCGTGGTTCTGCTTAACCCCATCTGAAGGGCCAACAGTTTCTGCTTACGTTTGGGATTTCTTTGAATTCGTGCCTTCACAGCTTTTATCACTGCTGGAGTCCTAACAGACCGAGGGCGACCACTTCTTGACCTGTCATCTACACTAGAGTCTTCATTGTATCGTTTGATGGTACTCGTTTATCGTATCTTTTGGTTATATTCAAATTTTTCAGTATGTTAAAAATTTGAATTGGCCGTAACCGCAACGATGCAACGTAATAACTGCAACACGGTCTTCTTTAAGCGTCCACTCCATGTTTAAAAATGAGTAAAATTCTAAAAGTATACATTTTTATTTTCATGAACAATTCGAAATTCGAATTCAATAAACTTTTTTGTGGCCAGCATTCTAAAAGAAAAGTTTTTACTGTGTGACAATACTTATGACCTGACTAAGTATTTATTTAGAAAAGGAAAATATATAATTAGTATATCAGTTGTCTAAAAGCCATAACAAAAGTACTTTGCTGCTTACTTTGATGGCTAGAGGGCGCTGTGTGAATTGTCCCATATAACTTAGGCAGTTTCTCTCACCTATTAAACAATTTATTTATTTGCCTTGAACAAGCTTGGCAGGTGACAGTTCCCTTTAGGGAGGACCTGAGCTCAGCAGGTGGATCCTATTATAGCTATAAAAATAATGAAAGATTAAAGCAGACACACAATGCGAAATTATGCTAACACTAACCTCGAAATCATGACGTTGACAGCTGACGGGTCCCCAATATGGCATCGACCTACCACTAGGTCAAGGACACTATAATGGTGGGCACTGGTTCTTATTTTAAAATTTTAGGAAACCGGTCAATTTTGTTTTTAAGATCAATTTAAATGTGGAATGTTTTATTGGTTCTTCGTATCCACTGATAATTTCCGATTTTTATATAATTTTATTGTTATTTATGCGTTTTTTATTTCGTTATTTATTTTAGATTATAATTTTTTTATGTTTATACGAATGAAAAAATGTATTGCATTTTAATTGAAAATAATGCTGTAATTTTGATTAAATGAAGAAGATAGTAGAAATTTTAAAAATAACATATTTGGAGTAAGCAATCTAGTAGCTAGGTTTTTTTTTATTATCATCATTCAAATTATTAATCCCAATCTAAAATACCTTTAAGAGCCCCGGGTCCAGTGAATAGTCACTGGTCAAAACTTCTTGACCTTGAAAGCATAAAAGAAATGTGAGAATAAATTCTTCTCCGTGCAGAGGTGAAATAAAGGCGACAAACCCACCCTAGCTAAGTGGTAGGGCCTCAAGCCTGTCTGGTTCGCAACCACTCGCGGTCTATAAGTATGCCACCATAACAACCTTGTGTTGTCTCGGCATTAGTGACCCAGGTTCGTGTACCTTATGGGACTGCAGCGTGTTCGTATTCCCCCCCCCCCCCTAGCGTCGCAAACATTCATAAGCGACGTTAACTTACTATTAAGTAAGCCGCCAGCCTGTCTACCTGTTCTTCAGCAATAAAAAAAAAGAAAGAAATCCCGTTAAATCTAACAGTTTAATTATAACCGGTTCTAAACTGCGTTAACGTTTAAACAAAACTCGAGAGCAGTTGAGCAATTTAAACATTACGAAAAAAAATATTTCTTAATTTCTCAAGACCGTTCAATGTATAAATAATTCAATGATTATGAAAATACTACTGTTTTAAATATCGCGAATTTAAGAGTCGCGAATGAAACTTACTTACAGTCAATGCAATTTTATTCGAGTGAAGTGCTTGACTCCGTCGCGATGGGCATCGGTTTACCAATGTCAAAGTAGAGAGGATAAATGACAGATGAAACAAATATAATATTATGTTTGCTTATGATTACCTTCTTCTGTTAACCCACAAACAAATCCAAATACGTACTAGCTACCATTTCGTGATAGAAGAGAGTTCAACATTTACAACACGCTTTCTCGTTTGTCTATGTATAATATTCAATATGTCACTGTCACTGTCAAGATATACAGGCGGGTGTGAGCGACGTACAAGTGTACGAAGACATTGCCGAACTCTCCTGGTTTACAGCTTTGACACGTGGAACATCTACGAGGTCATGGGTTCGATAATCGAAACCAGTTATCACCTTGAATAAGCGTGGCTTGTTGGCTATTTTTTTTATTGCTGTAGAACAGCAGTAAGGCTGACGTGACGGTCCGTTTAGAATTTAGCAGTTACCTATGGGTGTTTGCAACGCCATCGCGAACACGCTGCTGTCCCATAAGGTTGCAGTAACTTGGGTCACTAATGCCCGAACACAACACAAGGTTATTATGACTTATTATGAACCAAGGGTGGTTGCCATCCAGACGGGATTGGAGCCCTACCACGTAGTTTGGGTTGTTTTGTCGGCTTTTACGACAGGCCGATCCCAGCCGCAGAGGTCAGTATTCTTTCTCCGCCCCTGCACGGATAGATAATGTGGCACTCTGGACGATGGCTGTGTGAATAGCCTGTGTTTATTGCTGTGAAACAGCAGACAGGCTGATGGGCTCCTTAATAGTGAGAAGTTACCGTCGCCTATTTACACGACGCCAGGAGCACCGCTAATACACTGACGTTCGCATTCGGGAGCTGGAACCTGGGTCACTTAAACTGGAACACAAGGTTATGGCGGCACATTTAGAGATTGGAAGGCACTGAGTGTTTTGTCGCCTTTGACGAGAGGCCGCCCCCGGCCGCAAGGGTCTGTTCTCTTACTCCGCTCCCGCACGAAGAAAGACTCGCGTTCTAGCGTGATTCAGTAACATTCATCCATCTTTTCATATAGCTTGCTAGACAACTTACTCCTTATATAAAAGTAAATACTTGTAAAATATTCTCAATACGTAATCCACTTTTGTTAAAAAAAACCTATATATATATACACTGATTAAAATTATATATCGTTAAATATATATTTATCAAAATATGAGCACGCACTGTAGAGTTGTTATAAACGAACTGACATAAATATTATGTTTTTGTTTAGATACGTAACTAATAGGTTATTTATGGCAAGCGAAAATATATATATATAAATTTTTTATAACAACGTTGTCTGTCAGTATATGTATGCATTCACACAAATGTATGACGCTGTGGTAGACGATAGGAGAACAGCGGGGTTTTAATGGGTAGTCGGATGTCAACCATTTTCTACGGTATCCCACATACACCCCGATCTCCCCGGGTCGGGGGAACACATCACTTGCAGTTGTTCCTCGAAAACAAAAAAGGGACACATAAGGCCGGGAGGCGTACGGGCGGGTACTCGACAGCCCAATTTTAAAACATAGTAACTGACAAAAATAAAATGTTAAAAAATATAGATTGGATCATGTTCACAATGTGAACGCGAAACAAAAAAAAAATGATTTTGAAAAACTTGTCCCTTGGGCATCCGCTGATCCTCTACCGTCCGAAGTCCAGGGGAAGGAGAGCAAGGACATTCGCGTGCAGTCTCCATTCTACTTGGCGACTTTCCTCTGGACAACATGATATTCTAATTTTTAATACTTCCTACATTTATTCTATGTCTTCTTCCACTATCCTTCCTTTTTATCCGTGCAGGGGCGGAGAAAGAATACTTACCTCTGCGGCCGAGGTCGACCTGTTGTAAAAGGCGACAGAACAAACCACCCTATCTACGTGGTAGCGCCCCAAGGCCGTCTGGATGGCGACCACCTTTGGTCTTAAGTATGCCGCCATATTAACCTTGCGTTGTGTTCCGGCATTAATGTTTTGTCGCCTTTTACAACAGGCCGACACCGGCCGCAGAGGTTGGTATTATTATTCCGCCCCTGCCCGGAGGTTCACTTTAACCAATGGCTCCACATAATTACAATGAACAACGCCTGCACAAACCCTAGTATAGTTGCGTTTACTACAAAACTACTGTACACATTTTAATTGTATTTTAGATAGATAAAATAATCTAATCGATATAACACATGTCGGTTGAGTTAACAGATTGGGTTATCTACATTTAATTAACTCATGATTGTTTAGGATGGATAGACAGCTGTGATCGCCGCACAAACGAGTCAATCCTCAAACAACTGAATGTGGAAACCAGACTCTCGGCAATATGCAGACAGAGAGGCCTCAAGTTTTTCGGACACACAGTCAGGCGAGACCCAGACAGTCTTGAGAGGCTGATTATTACCGGCTGTGTCGAGGGGAAGAGGGGCTGAGGGAGCGCTCCTACATGTTGGTCACACACGATTCGGGACGCTACGGGAGCCACCCTTCAAACCGCCATCCGGATGGCGCAAGACAAAAGTGTCTGGAGGGAGCTGGTGGCGAGGACTACGCACCACAGTCACGTCCCTCAGTCATGAGGTTACGACAGTGAAGAAGTCAACTGTGGTGCATAGTGAGGTCAATAAAGGGGCGAATAATGGGGTGCTTAGAGGAGCGGATAGTCGGATAGTAGAGGATCTTGGAAGTGGTTGATGGTATGCTATCATAACTTCGTCAATTGCTTGTAAAGACGTTACACGAAGAGGCCGTTTCCATTTCACCCATACTTCGCTCTCAAGATCAAATCACACTTGCATCCGAAACATACCAAGCTTTTTTATATGAAGTGGAAATACTTGTGTGCTTGTCCTCTCGCCCTGCAGTTAACAAGGGGGCGTATATCTCTGATATACCCCACTGAAACCATTCCCTAGCTGGAGGCATATACTATACTTTCGCGTGCGCCTCTGAAGACTGCGAAAGAGGAGAGAGTGGGAAACGTAAGGAGTCTGGAATACTCATAGCATTGCCACAAGCCTCTGGGAGGGTACCGTTCCTTGACCCTTCCTTATATTCTATAATCGCAATTTTCTATTCGAGAAAAAAAACTGCACTCAATTGACTAAAAAACCCCCACTGTCTGTCCATAGCCTACTACTGCCTAAGCTCACGGATAAACTTGATCCGTCGACCAGGTGGCAGAGGCCGATAATTGCGAATCTTCCACCAACCCAAGTAGAGCCGCAAACCAAAACATGTATAGCTAAGTCTAAACAAGACAACGTCACAAAGGCGTAAATAAGGAAACGTTTCACGGGCAAAGGTTATCTGCATATCAGTGGAGAAATATTATTGAAGGATATGGACATTGCGTGTAATGAATAAGATCTAATTGAATGGATACCGTGTGTATGACACGAATTCATTATCGTCTCACCGTCCAGGGAAGGAGTAAGTCTGACTAAAAGTGGACTAAACCACCCGAGTTAAGTAGCAGGGCTCCAAGCCCATCTAGATGGCAAGCATTGGTCTCTAAAATGTCACCATAACAACCTTACGTTGTGTTCCAGCGTAAAAGTACCAGCTTCCAGTTCCAGTTTACTAAAAAGTAAGCAATCACCGTCGCCTATGTTGGCTACGCAAAGGGCATCACCAACAGGCTGCTGACCCGTGTCACTAATGCCGGAACACAAGGTTATTATGGTGGTATATTAAGAAACCAATGCCAGCCGGGCTTCGAGTCCTGCTACCCGGCTGGAGTTGTTTTGCCTTTTACGACAAACCGACCACGGCCGCAGAGGTATATATTCTTACTCCGCCCCTGCACGGATAGACTCCATCCCTACTCCATCCCTTACACGGACGACAGTTTATAGCGATGCCATTTGCGTTGCAAACAACGGTAATTGCTTCATATTAAATGGCCTGTCTGCTGTCCCAAAGTAGTAAAATCACTGGGACAAGATGGCGTTGTGTGGGTCAGAGTATATACCTTCGATTAATAACTGGGTATATATACTTCTTTCAGATATGATGAAGTTCACCATCATCGGCCCAGTGGCGAGCGTTAGGGAGTCCTTGCTGGTAGACGAATACGGCACCGAGCTGGCTAAACTAAATTTCAGGTAATATTTCAACCATTTGAAGATATTGGAAGAACAGAACGTATTGCTACTTACTACTTACAATACTTCTTTTACATATAAATAAAAAAAAATATATTACTAGCCGATCCACCAAAATCAAAATTGTGTATCTAAATCATTCTCGAATCCACTTGAAAATCGGTAAAGCAGAAGAATCACTACATAGTATAAAACAAAGTCGCTTCCCGCTGCCTGTCCATATCTATGCATAGATCTTTAAAACCACGCAACGGATTTTGATGCGGTTTTTTTTTAATAGACAGAATGGATTCAAGAGGAAGATTTATACGTATAATACATACATATTATAGTACAGAAAAGCAGAAAAATTCAAAGATTTGTAATGCGATGTCGTAACAAACATATTTTTGTGCACATAAATCACAAACACTGGCTAAACCTTATGAGATTGATCAAATTAATGTACTACGGAATTGTATATCTTGAAAAGATCGATAAAAAAGACCGCGATGGATGAACCAATTTTGATGAATTTCGGTATATAGAGTGAACCTTGAAGAAGGACATTTGCTAATTGTATTATTGTTTTTTTTTTTTAATTTATATGGCAGAACAACGTTTTCCGGGTCAGCTAGTGATATGTATAAAGACCAGCTGACTCTGCAAACGTTGTCATCATCATCCCAGCGTTATGTCCCGGTTGCAACCCAAACTTTGATTTCGGTGCCCGGGGTCCGCTTTTCGACTTTTTCTACTCCACTTCGCACGATTTTCAGCATCCCTGGTAGTGAGCCCATTAGCACGCATATCACCCCTTACGACGTCAAGCCAGCACTTTTTGGGTCTACCCCACCTGCCGGGGCCCGGCGGAGGCGGCATGGCCAAACTCTGCAAACGTTGTATTGCCATATAAATAAAAAAAAACCTAATTACGTACACCCCTATTTCATCCCCTTCAAATTTCATTTTTAAAACAAAACGTAGCCTATGTCCTTCTCCAAGGTCCAATCTATCTCTATACCGAAATTCATCAAAATTGTTTCAGCTGTTTAGGCGTGAATTCGTAACAGACAGAGTTAATGTCACATTAATAATATTAGTATGGAGTATGGGTACATAAACACTCAAACTTGGGACTGCATTAAGGTAATAGGATCTATAATTTCAGGTACCAGCCCATGGCAGGCGAACAGAAGGTGGAACAGATAGATCCTTCAACGGAGCTGGTGGCCAATGTACTCCTGCCACCAGTCAAAGGATCCAAGGTCTACGTGAAGATAGTTGGGAGAGATATACGAGGTAATTAGACGACAAGGTCAAATTGCGTTAGGTCAATTAGTAGTTGTGGTTGCGACAGGCCTTTAAAGCCATCATCATCAGGCCCGTCCTGGAACTTGGAACTGCGCCTGACGCGGAAGTAATTAAAGAAGACAGGGAAGATCAAGGAACGTTGTGGTCTGAAAGAAGATGTAGTAACAAAAATTAAGAAAGGTATGCTGAGATGGTTTGGCCATGTCGAGAGAATGAATGAAGAACGATTTACGAAAAAAGTGTATAAGGCGAGTGTGAATGGAAGTATTGGAAGGGGTAGACCTAGGCGAACGTTTCGAGACCAGATCAGGGACGTCATGAAAAAAGGACAAGTCAAGAGGACCCTAAACTGAAGGGCATGTATGAAAGGAATAATGAAAGTGGATGAAGCGAAACATGTATGTAAGGATAGAGTGGAAAGAAGTGGTCTCTGCCTACCCTACGGGAAAGAGGCGTGATTATATGTATGTAGGAAGATATGGAGACGATTTCAATTAGAACCGGACCTTCCTATGTAAGGTATGGGTCACTGGTTGGCGCCACTGATAATTACGGTCCTGAATAAAGTCTCATCTCTTGCTAGAGGGCGGTGAAGCTAATGATAAAACTTGTAAAAAGCAATACGTTTTCACATTTCGCTGATATTTTTTTATTGCTGAGGAACAGCAGCTAGGCTTAAGGACCACTTATTAATAAGCAGTTAACGACGCCCATGACGTTTGCGACGCTAGAGTCACCGCGAACCCACTGCAGTCCCATAGGAGTACATGACACTGGCTCACTAATGCCGGAACACAACACAAGTTTATTATAGCGGAATATTTATAAACCAAGGGTAGTTGCCAACCAGACGGGCTTAGGATCTTACCACTTAGCTAGGGTTGTGTTGTCGCCTTTTACGACAGGCCGACCCCGGCCACAGGGGGTTCGTATTCATACTTCGCCCCTTACGGAGGAAGTGAATATTATGTTACACTAGCGCCTCTGGCGACAAATTTAAACGCGACTACCCTCATTCCTAAAATTCAATTTAGTTTCAACTACTCCAGAAATAGAAACATATTTTAGATGAATATGGCGATATCTTTTCCAGGTGAACCATTCGTCCGCCTCTCTGGGCCGCTACGCCAACCGGAAAGCCGCATGGGTAGATCGACATCAGTCATATTCCCCGACAACGATTTGGAGAGGGCGGAAGCGTACAGCGCCTCCGTTTTCCGGATGGTGAATGATAGCAACATGTTGCCTTACAGCAGAGCCGTGTCACAGGTACTTGTAAATTAATAAGGACGGGTTAGCCTGAAATGCAGCTAGTGCTACAAAAAACACTGCCAGCCGTAACAATTTTCTATCCGGTTTGGAAGGGTCAAATTGTACGTGTTTTTTGTCAATTTTTTATCCGCCTCCCTCTCTTTGGTGATCGTCTATAGTGTATGAGAAGACCCAGAAATCATAAATACCGTTTTCAATCATTTTTTGCAGACAAAAGGTTCATATTTGTCTACATTAATACAGCGCTTGCCGCATGACGCCAAAAGTGCATGCATATGCATATACTATACTACCAACCAGCACGCTATGATGGCCGTTTTGACGTTTGTCCACTCATGAAGTTTCGTATTTATAGTAATTACATTTGAAGAAGCAAATTGCTGTTCTTTATTGTCAACAGTGACGTGCAGTTAATCATAAACCGCGAGTATTTCTTTAGAGGATATTGACGACGAAAACCTAAGGCCGCGTGGGACCTAGCATGGTATTTTGAAGACCTTAAAGGAGTCATGTAGTATGGGTATGTTTCCTAAAGGAAATTTCTGAACCCTATCGTTAATTCCAGATTGTCAACCAACGTGGATCTTTACTGACATCGGTGCAAATCGGGCTTAGCACCAGGCTGTATGGTGCACCAGGGGATAATCTGCAGGTAGAATTTAAAAGTACATTTCAGTATGGTTCAGAGTATTACCAGAGTATAAAAGTGGACAACAACCAATCATCAAACTTTGGAAGACCATATATAAAAAATATGAAACGCAATTTTGAGCGAAGAACTTCACACGGTCTTTGGCAACTATTTCTGTCTCTATGAGACGCCCTGGGGTTACCAATACCACCAGAGCCCAGGATGGACGTTTGCAACACTAGAGGCATTTCTAACGCGCTGCCAGTATAGAAGAAATAATATCCGGATGACCGAGCTTTGCTCGGTATTTTTTTTATAAATTGTGTTTTTTGGAAATTAACAATTGATTTTCTTAGTCTAACCTCAAAGCAAACTCATTGACTTCGTGTTACTTAACAACGCCATCTGCTGGAATAGCATTAGTGTTGTTGTGTCGTTAAAGCAATTTAAAAAAAATAGTATTATTATTCGCCGATAGATGTCAGGAAGAGTCATTTTTCAGTTTAAATTGGGACTACTCAAACGCCACCTTTTGACATTTTCTAGAAATGATTCCTAGCTAGATCGATTTATCGCCCCCGAAAACCCCCGTATACTAAATTTCATGAAAATTGTTGGAGCCGATTCCGCGATTCCAATTATATATATATATATATGTATATAAATTCGATATTTGAACAACTATAAAATACACACACACCCACATACATGCATACACACACACGTAAACATATCAATCCTTTATTATTTATTTTGTAAATCATATCTTTGTTATTTGTAAAGTATAGTGAAGAGCGGAACCTTTTGACACAGGTATTATATACTTACTAAAAGGTTCCCACCACCCATGTATTCTTATTGTAAACAAAGTTTAATAAAGATTTATTATTATTATTATTATATATATACATATACAAGAATTGCTCGTTTAAAGATATAGAATTACAACGCCATATTTTTAAAACCACATATCGTACAGCGATGGGAATACGATACGAACGATAAGAAAGAAGAGCCGCCCCTGCAACTTAACAAGCATTCTCACTTTCTTATATCTGACTTGGGAATTTTTTTTTAGTTACACTATGAAGTGACGAACTACAGAGAGCAGGCCGTGCGATTTGTATTCGAGGCAGTGGGAGAACTGAGATTTCTAACGGGAATAAATCCGGCACGGTAAGATTTTGACGTTCACAATTGTTTTTTATTTAATTTCTTCTTTATTAAGAGAGGGCTGTTGCCCAAGTTAATACTATATACTATCCACTTTACCAAAAAATAATATGTAAACAAACAAACCAATGTTTCCTAAACAAAGCTTGAATAAAACAACATGGCGGGTATAATCCGACCGTCATAATAAAACACTCCCTTCAATCGACAATAGTACGTTGAACAGTACACTTATAATTACCAGGATATAAAACCAGTAAGAGATTTGGAAGGATAAGGATCAGCGATAGCAAAGCCTGCAGATTCTGTAACGAGGTGGATGAAACGCCTCTGCACCTGCTGTGCTACTGCTGTTCCCTGATGCATAAACGTAATCTCATATTAGGAAAGCACATGCTGGAACCGGATGAGATACGAGCAGCTCTTGCCAAAAACTGCTTCGTTACATCAACGAGGCAGGCCTTGCCAATGAGCTATAGTAAATGTGGGGATCACAATAGTTCATTAAATTGGACGCAGTGATACTAGGTTGAATAAACTAGCATAGCCACCTTTTGAAATAATAATAAGAGATTTGGAAACATTGTCTTTTTAGGTTCTTTATAATGTAAGTTAGTTATTACAATTAGGCCAACTTGCACAACCAATCACTAAACCGATTTAGCGCTAACTTATTTAAATCGTCATTCTGTCCCTGTCAAATGTTGTCAATGTGACAGGGACAGAATGACGATTTAAATAAGTTTAGCGCTAAATCGGTTTAGTGATTGGTTGTGCTAGTCGGCCTTAATGTTGTAAATATGTAAATTTTATATGCATTAATATTTATCATTCATAATAATTGTAAAAATAAAATTATTGTTTTTTTTCTAAAAGTAAGAAATAGTAATATAAAAAACTAAGAATATAGGAGATATTTCTAATAAATAATTAAAAGTTGTTATGATAATTTTTATATCATGTTGATTATTATAAAATCGACATCCAAAAAACCCTTTTACGATTTGTTTACATTTTATTTTTTGGTAAAATGGATAAGCATATGATCAACACTATATTACCTTCCACCAATCACAAAGAAAGAAGAGTCAACAATATGATTTGTTTTTTAAATTAATCATCTTTAGCACCAGTGCGATTTGAAAATTCAATAAAACCAAAAAGGTTTGTCAGCAGACAGGCTGACGGCCCCCTTAGAATTTAGCAGTTGTGTCGCCTATGGGTGTTTGCAAAGCGAACACGCTGCTGTCGCATAAGGGTACAGGAACTTGAGTCACCAATGCCGGAACACAACACAGGGTTATTAAGGCGGCATACTTAAGACCAAAGCTGGTCGCCATCCAGACGGGCTTGGGACCCTACCACGTATTATGTGTCGTGCGCCTTCGTATTACCTACTTTTCTATACTTTTTTTTTTGTCCAAGACGTCTTATAGTATGCTCACTTCCTCGCCATGTCTATATGCACATTAAACGAGAAAGACTTACCACCTAACTGATTGACTATAACGTACCCTTATTATTTCTTACAGGCAAGTAATAGCAGCGGGACAATCATTAAACGTGATCGTCACTCTGACGATACCATCATCAGCCCAACCGGGAGCAAGGGACCTCATCACATTCACGGCATATGGTATACTTCTATTTGTATAAACTATCCGTTTTGGTCGTTTAAAAACTTTATAATACTGAATATGATATAAATACTGATATAATAAATATACTGTGACAATTGAGACAACGCTACCAGAGGAAGCAGCAGAGCGCTTGTGTTATAGGTACTGGTCAACTGATATTGCACTTATATCGTAGAATCGAAAGCTGATGAACACGCTGCTGTCCCATAAGGGTACAGGAACTTGGGTCACTAATGGCGGAACACAACACAAGGTTATTATGGCGGCATACTTAAGACCAAAGGTGGTCGCCATCCAGGCGGGCTTGAGGCCCTACCACGTAGATCGCTTAGTCTTTGTCCTATTGTTGTGGAACAGCAGACGGCCTGAGCATGTCTGCGACGTCAAGGGTAGCGCTAGCATGCTGCCATCCGCGTGTGTGAATACTAGGATATTATAGCGGTATATTTTGAAACCAGATTATCATGCAGCCGGAATTTGAGCCCTACCATCTAGCTTAGATTGTTTTGTCGTCTTTTATGACAGGCCACCCCCAGAGGCCAGACAGGCCACCTGCACAGAGAAAAATAACAAGAAATAAAAAATTCATATCTCTTATGTCTTCTATAGGTTTGGAGCAAGTCTCGATATCTTCATATGTGTACGTCACAAGCATCGGTGACGTCACATCTGATGTATGGGCGCCGGAAGTGAGTCACAACTTCCAAGGTACCTGCATAGGCAGGATGGGCGACGACTGCTCTCAGCATGTGTGGTCTGCTACCGTATTTGCAAGAGACGCGTTAGGAGGTAAGTAGAGATATGCTTGAATCCTTGAAATGCTCCTCCAATATCTGCTATGAATTCATCAACTTATTAATCCATTCTCTTTTTCCAACTGCTTAGGAATAGCAGTCAGGCTGACGGCCCACTTAATAGTAAGCAGTTAGCGTCGCATATAGACGTTTGCGACGCTAGGGGCACAGGAATCTGCCGGAATCACTAATATCGGAACACAACACAAGGTTATTATGGCGGCATATTCATAGAACAGGTGGTCGCCATCCAGACGGGCTTGAGACCCTACCACGTAGATAGGGCGGTTTGTTTTGTCGCCTTTTACAACAGGCCGACCCCGGCCGTAGAGGTTAGTATTCTTACTCCACCCGTGCACGAATAAATCTAGAACTATATCCAAGGAGAAGGATATCCGCCGAAAGCTCATTTAAAAGCACAAACGAAATTACGTCCTAAATAAAATGAGAATGTATGGATACTTCAAGTTTCCAAGAACTCTATTCGTTGTACAGATAAATAGCAAAACAAAGAATGGTGATATTCCTCTGAAGACCAAGAGTATCAGGGCTGTGATCAATTCTTCGAGAATAGGGCGGGAAATGTTTATATACTGGATTAATCAAATGAGGCTCAGACGAAAGCTGATCCATTGACAAGATTCATTATCCGGGGGAGATATTAAATAAAAACATTTTTTATGTTTTGCTGACAAGGAAACACTGCCTACTCGTCATCACCGATTTCGCTCAATTTATAGGACATGCAGGGCTTGGCTAGAAATGAAAGTACCTCAAGTGGGAACTCCAGATGGCCAAGCGTTATGAAAATAACGATATGGAAAAAATGTGTACGCGTCTTGTAAGTTACTTATGCCACTTATTAAGCGCGTCTTCCAAGCATCGCTTGGTGTAGCGACAAAAGCTCGGACTAGTAACTCGTGGGTTCCATTGCCCATGCGGAGACTTCTTTTTGTATCAGTTTCTCAATTTTTATATTATTTATTTTCAAATTAAGTAAAGAGGTCAATAATTTATTAACAAACTAGCTGTGCCCGCGACTCCGTCCGCGTGGAATAGTAACTTTGGGCAGAATTTTTTGGATATATCTTATGGTTTATGTTGGACTACAAACCCTATAAACGCTAAAATATAAATGAAATATTCAAACAGTCAGTACTATTATCGAAAGCAACTGTTACGCCATGCGCCTCCGGAATACGTACGTTGGAACCTACAAAGTCCAGCCCAAGCTAAACTTCAAGTTCAACTTAAATTGGAATATAAAATTTCCAAAACTTATCATTTTTAACAAAAACTACTTTTTTTCTAAAATAAAAATAGCCTAAGTTACTCCTTGATACATCAGCTATCTGCCAGTGAAAGTTCCGTCAAAATGAGTACAGCCATTTCAGAGATTATCCGGAACAAACGGACAGACAGACAAAAATTGTAAAAAATGTTGTTTTGGTATATGTACCGTGTATACCTCCTAATGCACTTAGTAAAAAACGGTTATTTTAATATTACAAACAGACTCTTCAATTTTATTTATTTGTATAGATGTATAGCTAACAATATAAATTTCTTGTAATTAGTTTCAACAGATTTAGACGTTTACTAATGAGTAGCTAATTTCATCATTTTTTTAAACTCCAATTGACAGGTCTTCTGAGACTCTCATCATCACCGGTGGGTCTAGTGTATGACAATAACTTCATATCAGGCACAAGAGAACAGGTCACAGCGACTTATAGAGCCACCTGCTGCGCACCGAGGATGCTGGTGAACGCAGTAGACAGCTTCGGGAATACCAACAGCTACATCATTGACATATCCAGTATGTTACCAGCTTTTCTTTGGTGTTTCACATAAGACATTAATTCTTCTTCCTGCCTTTATATATAAGCTGGCTCATGACAAGTTCTCATTATCAATGCTACTACAGACATGCGCAAAACGCACAAACACACATACACTCACACTCACGACAATACAACGCACACACATTCTCACCCACACAAAAATAGTAGTATATAAGGTAGATATATCTAGTTAAAGTTTTATATTTTATACTACATTTTAACAAGAAAACATCTCATTATGCTAACTATTGTAAAGACCGAAACGAACTCCACTACCCTCCGCCACACACTACAGGCTCTTATGAGACCTAGTGCGGAGAACAGGACTTATTCATCGGTACGCTTTAATTTTAAGAAACATTTTATTTTATGTTAACTATAATACTTGTACCTTGTAAAAATATTTCTATATACAATAAATTTTCATTTTCTTTATTCCAAATCATGTGGACTTGATACATGTTCTTTTCCACACTCTTTTAACGGTCACCTCAACATACACACCTCCCGCCAAACATCTTTTCTTTCATCTACACCTCTTTCTGTATCACGTGGCATTCTTCTTTTTATTATGCACACTAGAAGAGTACAAATAATAATCATCTAAAAACATTTCCTCGTTGGACTTAAAACTACCTTCTTACTTTACTTACATTAACTACCCTCAAAATAATGATATAGCAAAACTAAAATAAAAACACATGGGGATTTCGACTCTATTTTGGGTTTAAACACTTTCACTATCGGTTAAAAATACGTCTAACTTTTCAGGACTTTACCAGATTTCTGAAATCTGCAATACCCCACATACTGATCAATGTACCTGTATTGTAGTAATGTATCACACAGGGTTCTAGGATGCACTTGACGTCATTTGCGCTGGTTTGGTCTTGAAATTCAAAAGCCTCTAGTCCATTGTTTAATGGGGGGGAAGTACAATAGATGGTAAATGTTTCTGGTTTCCCATACAACCCACAACAACACATAGTGACATTCCATTGTCTACTTTCAGATTACTTCACACCTGCTGCAATAGCTGCTATAGTCCTCGGTATAATATTGGCGATCGCTCTGATCATCTTGCTCATAGTCCTCATATACTGGTGCGTGAGGAGAAGGAAGGAGTCACGGGAACTACCCTACAGCACATCAACTCGGAACATAAGCTAGAATAGTCGTGATTGATTTTTATTTTATTTAACTTTATATTAATAATTTCGCAGTTATAATTTCCAATTGCGTTTTCATATTAGCGTCTGATACAAAAGTTTCTCACATAGAAATAACATGACGGCTACCTAGTATCAAAACACAGTAACTGACAAAAATAAATTATAATAAGTAATTATATTAAGTAAAAGTAAATTAATATATTAAAAAATATAAGAATACTAACCTCTGCGGCCGGGTTCGGCCTGTAGTAAAAGGCGATATAAAACAACCCTAGCTACGCGGTAGCGCTCTAAGCCCGTAGGTATGGCAACCACCCTTGGTCTGTATGTAACCTTATGTTGCGTTCCAGCATTAGTGGCCCAGGTTCCTGTAACTCTATGAAACAGCAGCGTGTTCGCGGTACCCCTAGGTTCGCAAAGATCCATAGGCGACAGTAACTGCTTACTATTAATTTGGCTGCCAGCCTGTCTGCTATTCTTCAGGAATAAAAAAAAACAACACCAATTTATAAAACATATTTTCCTGTAGCCGCACTAAATGAAAAATAAAAAATCGATTTTAATAAATTTATCCCTGTATTTTGAAATTGGGACAGCCGGACAAGGTGCGCGTGCGCATGTATTATTAAAAATGTCAGGAGGATACGTTGCATGGATCCAATATGGCCAAATCGTGTGATTTCTGCTAACGAAAACAGAAAAGATTTCTGCTAAGTAAAACAGAACCTCCTAATCTCGTACATCCAATGTCCATAAATGATGGTATAAAATGTTCACATTACATGTCAGTATTAGTATCCACAACGCAAATAGCAAAAGCATTCCAAACAATCAATGTAGACCAGGGATTCCCAAACAATTTTTTTTTATTGCTGAGGAACAGCAGAAAGGCTGACTGCTAACTTGTTAGTTAGTTACCGTCGGCTATGGATGATTATGACGATAGGAGCACCGCAAAGACGCTGCATAGGGGTACTGGAATAAGGGCACTATACCTTATCCGTTTTACCAAAAAATAAAATGTAAACAAATCGTAAAAAGGGCTTTTTGGATGTCGATTTTACAATAATCAACGTGATATAAAAATTATCATAGCAACTTTAATTATTTATTAGAAATATCTCCTATATTCTTATTTTTTTATATTACTATTACTTACTTTTAGAAAAAATACATAAAATAATTTTATTTTTACAATTATGAATGACAAATATAATGCGTATAAAATTTACATATTTACAACATTAATTGTAATAACTAACTTACATTATAAATAACCTAAAAAGACAATGTTTCCAAATCTCTTACTGGTTTTATATGCTGGTAATTATAAGTGTACTGTTTAACGTACTATTGTCGATTGGAAGGAGTATTTTATTATTACGGTCGGATTATACCCGCCATGTTGTTATTAACTAATATTTCCAAGTGATAACCTCATAAAACTTCTTTGAATGTGCAGTCGGTTGACAAAAAAATTTGAGAAACATTGGCTTGTTTGTTTACATTTTATTTTTTGGTAAAGTTGATAGAGTATAATGCCGGAACACAACACACGGTTATAATGGCGGCATACTTATAGACCGCGAGTAGTTGCCATCCAGACGGGCTTGGGGCTCTACCACCTGGCCTTTTACGACAGGCTGAACTCGGGCGCAGGGATTAGTATACTTACACCGCTCCTGCATGGAAAATTTTAGGCAAGAGACCTCTTTTCCATAATGAATGGATACCTCAGGCCCTCATAGCTAAATTACTTTAAAAAGCCTATCTCCAGTATTTTTTTTCCTATTAATACACAATTCCTACTTACTTATATATTTATAATTCTTATAAAAAATTGGTACATATAACACAATTTATAAACTATATTAAAAGTTTCATACTTATAAGAACTTGTGTTAATTATTAGGGATCTTAGACCTTGCCAACCCCCAAAATCAGTTTGAACATATTTGAACGCCAAGGGGTCGATATTGACCACTTTGGGAATCTCTGGTTAAGTTATTTAGTCCAATTTTAAATTTTCACTGTCAATCGCACTAGTTTAAGAGAAATATTTGTGATTATAAGAGTTTAATGTAAGTTACCTTAAATATTTTATATGAGTATATTATACATGGAAAACACTTTGTGTTTTAAAGTAAATAGTATTTAAGAACTTCTTGTATTTTAGTAAGAATATGTTCTAGACAGGCTTAACCTTCCTATTTCCTATAAGAAAAAAAAGGGTATGCAAATCATATAAATATGGCATAAGTGAAACTTCAGAAAAGTAAACTAAGAGGGAAAGAGATAAATATAGAATTCAGGAGTAGTAGGGTAATAGTGTTTATTTTTTTAACACTTTGTGGAGGGGTCGTTTTTGAGTCTGCCCCTTTCCAAGTACCAGCTTAGTCGCACACGCATTTACTCCCCAGTACAGTCATTATGTTGTCCTTTATTTTCCTTTTAAAGGAATGTAATTTTATTGATATTTATACTTTATTCTGTATTTATTTTATATAAAAAGGGCCTTCCTTATAAACTAACATTCAGTCGATAAGCTTTGGAAATCGAAAAGCTGTTATATAGGCTAGCGATCGATAAAGTGTTAAAATATTTTTACCAAGCTCAAAAATTATTTTATATTTTAATTCCAAATATTTCATTTCATATATTGGTGTATAAAAGCTAAGAGAGCCCAACACAAACACTGTAAACTTGTATTGTCTCATTCTCTCGCAGGCTCTTCAAGGCTCTTCGCAGAAATCGTCCTATCACAACAGTGCTAGAGAAGTTTCACTTCAAAACACTGAAGTGTTCTTACTCCGCCCCCACATGGAGATGAAATTTATTCTCCAACTAGCTGACCCGGCAAACGTTGTTCTGCCATATAAATAATAAAATGTCAAAAAATTAAAAAAAAATTTTTGGGGGTGGGTCACCCCTAACATTTAGGGGGATGAAAAATAGATGTTGGCCGATTCTCATAGATACCGGATAAGCACAAAAAATCACTAACTCAATTTAGTTATCTGCCTACTGCCTACCCCCTAAGAACGATGGCGTGATTATTTATAGCCTATGACCATTTCTAGGTTATCATCTATCACCATACCAAATTTCATCAAAATCCGTTCAGCCGTTTAGGCGTGAAAGAGGAACAGACAGACAGACAGACAGAGTTACTTTCGCATTTATAATATTAGTATGGATAGTATGGATGTGATATTAGCATATGGAAAAAGAATTGATTATGTTTAATTTGGTTCTAACATGGTGAAAAATCAAATGAAGTCTTTTAGCTATCAGTAAAAATTATAAGACACTGTAAGGATGTATTGCGATGAGCCGATTCTTATGCCAGGTGTCCCTGGCAAAGTTATAAGTTCAAATATTTATATTATAATCTTCAAACATCAACCATAATCATATTATATTTTCAATACTATTACTGCACATTTAGAATAGATATGTAGTTTTTATTAATGTTTATCTTGATTAATGTAAGTTTTCAATCATTTTGTGTATTTCCTTTGATGTTCCTAAATTATATACAGAAGAATCTCTTTAAGTTGAAAACCTAGCATACTCGAAAAAATGTTGTGTTCCCTTCTCATTGAACCCCTAAAATCTTCATATCTCTAAATCTGTACCCTCAAAATAATTAGTAAGCAAATCCAGTACTTATTTACTCTATTGGACCTTTGTATTTCAAACATATGAGTAGCAATGTTTGATTTTACAACCTTTACGACTCGATTATTTGAAAACCAACTTTAAGAATATACCGATAATGTACAGCATTGTTCCTTATAAATAGGATTTTCATTTAATTCACCTGTCTAACTCAAAATTAGTTGGAATATTACCTAATCTCTACAAGTCAGATGTATTCTTACAAAATTCATTAAGTCGAAATCCTCCATAAGACAAAAACTCTGAACAATGGTTCTACTCTATTAACTTCAACATGAACCTCAATGAATATAGTGAATACACTTATTCAATACATAGTATATAATGTAAAAAATAATTACAAGCTTTCTTATATCCATCAAGTGATAGAAAAGAGCAAGGTATTTTCAAATCAATACACTAGCAAAATCGCTTAGTCAGTCTCAATCACTTAGTACTTTAACCCAACGCAACATTCCGATTTGGCACAACTCTCATTACACTCTGTAGAAAATTAGTTAGGGTAATTAATTTTGGGTTAATATCTAGTACCAAATTCACATAACACAACTTTTATTCAGTACATAATATAATATCAGTAACTATGATTGATGATTAGTTTAGCATATGCATCTCTTTTCAATCACTCCACCATATGATTAAGTGATTGAAAAGAGCTAGAATTATTTTTAATTGTTATCATTATCACTCAATCTTATTAGATTTTACAAGCTTAATTTTTTTTTTGTTATAATATGTTAAAGAGTATAGAATGAACATATTTTTGGCTGAGACTTTCCCATTGCAGTTTGATATGGGATTTTTCAAAAAACTATTACTAAAACTATAGCCAACAGTGATCACCTGCTATCAAGTAGGACATTTGCATGTCTACTGAACTCCAGATATAAAAAGATAATAAATAAACAATATAGAGCAAGTCAAGCATCTCTGTTAATATGTGTGAGAATAGTCTTACATGCTGGCAATATCTGAACATACTTTTTTGTTTCTATAGAACAGTAGATAGGCTGGTAACTTACTTAATAGTAAGTTACCACCAATGGATGTTAGCGACACTAGGGATTTTTTAATGATTAAAGGGCTAGTGAGCTAGATCACTTGACTGAATTTTCTTTCTTCTTTTTTTTATGAGTTATTTAACCACAAAGCATGAACTAAGTTTTATGTGAAGGAAATACACAAAATCTTTATATATTTACAAATACGGGTAGTACAATAATTAGTGCATGAAGTCTATAATAATTAATGTATAAGTCAAAAGAAATAAGCCATATTTTTTTGTAAAAGTTATTTTTTCACAAATAAATATTTTCAATGTATGTTTGTTTTATTTAAGAAGGGGGTTTTGATATAATACTATCACTTTTTTACTCACTGTAATAACACTTCATGTAATAGCTTTTTTTTATAAGCAAATGTCCAGTGACAGATAATCCTTAAGGCAAATTAGGCAGGACCTTAGGGGTGCAACATTACAAAGAGGCGTACAGAGACTGAATTTTTAATGATAAAAGTAAAACTTGAAAGCAGAATAAATGCAGTTGAGATGAGAGCGTTAAGAAGTATGATAGGAGTTAAACTGAGTGACAGGATAAGAAATAGTGAGATAAGGAAATGTTGTGGTCTGAAAGAAGATGTAGTGACAAAAATTGAGAAAGGTATTCTGAGATGGTTTGGCCATGTTGAGAGAATGAATGAAGAACGATTGACGAAAAAAGTGTATAAGGCGAGTGTGAATGGAAGTCCTGGAAGTCGAAGAACCGAAGGGCATGTATGAAGGGAATAATGAAAGTGGACGATGCGAAACCAGTATGTAAGGATCGTAGCAAGTGGAAAGAAGTGGTCTCTGCCTACCCCTACGGGAAAGAGGCGTGATTATATATATGTATGTAAAGTAAAACTTTTTCTTTCTTCTTCCTGTTCTTAACCCAAGCTATGAGAGGTACAACATGTTCTCTCCTTCCACACTCCTCCTCTATTAGTCATAATTTCAACATTCACACCTTTTTACACCATATCTTCTTTTACACAATCCATCCATCTATTCTTTGATCTACCCCTCTTTTTGTATGCATCCACTCTCAGTTCTAGCATTTTTCTTATCACATTTTTCTCTAGGTATTATATGACCTAACCATACTGGTAAAAATAACTACAAAAAATACCTTTTCTAGAACTTTAATGTTAGTTGAGACCATTACACACATCATGATCACATGATGAACATGATCTCATAATAACAGACAAAAGAGGCTGACAGGCCACTAAATAGTAAGCAGTCACCATCAACAATGGGTGTATACAACACTAGGGTCACCACGAACACACTACAGTCCATATAGGGATACTGGAAGTTAAGGGGCAAGAGCTGAGTAAGAGTGGTAAACCCAAAAGGCACAGGCTTGACATCGTAAATGCATGCCAATGGACTGAATACCAGGCATACCGTGCAAAAGGGAGAAGAAAAAGTCTAAAAGCGGATTCTGGGCATTATAACATAAATTTGAATTGCAACAGGGATTTAACACTGGGGCAATGATGATGAACTGCAAGGCATTTTGACGAAGTGTAAGTATGACCTTATGAGCCATTTTAGGTTTAGGTAGATTACATAATTATTAAATATAGATATTTCATCTAGTCATAGAATAGTGACAAATATGACATATATATGTATATTAAACAGGGTAGCTATTTCAAAAATCCACAAGCTTCATTTTACTATGAGCGCCTATCAAATCCAACATTTTAGCAACTGATTAATTTAAAATTCGAAATGCATATAATTTTTTTATTAATAAACATAACATATAATCACGCTTCTTTCCCGCTTCTTTCCCGTAGGGGTAGGCAGAGACCACTTCTTTCCACTTGCTACGATCCTTACATATACATATTTGTTTCGCTTCGTCCACTTTAATTATTCCCTTCATACATGCCCTTTCTTTTAGGGTACTCTTGACCTGGCCTTTTTTCAAGACGTCCCTGATCTGGTCTTGAAACGTCCGCCTAGGTCTACCCCTTCCAATACTTCCATTCACACTCGCCTTATACACTTTTTTCGTCAATCTTTCTTCATAATATAATATAGTATCCAAATATGGTAAAAAGTGACATCGGGTTGCCTGGAAGAGATTGCTTTAAGCGATAAGGCCGCCCATTGTCATACAGCATTATATTTTTGTACACCTATTTTAAGTTAAGTATCTGTATGTAATAAAGAGTTTTCATTCATTCATCATTCATTCCTATTTTTTTCAAAACCAACATTATTGTAAGGTCATGATATATAATAATCTATTTTGTTTCAGTTGATAATTTTCAAGATATTATGTTAATATCACAAGGTAACTGAAGGAACTTAATTTCATTTTCCACATTTCCTTTACCAATTCCCAAAAACAGAAAAAAAAACTGTATAAAGAGTCACAACTTCTGACATGTTTTAGTGGGAATATCAGGGATGTGCATCCCCCTTGTCAACTGAGAAAGCTCAGGGGTGTATTGCATGAGTCCTAAACTACCTTGCTACTATACTACGGACGCCAAGCAGGAAGAATTTATCCATTGACCTGTTATTATCTGTCTCTGTCATTCCCGCATATATTATATTTACTAAATATAATATACGCGGGAGTGACAGAGACAGATAATAACAGGTCAACGGATGAAATTCTTCCTGCTCGGTGTCCGGAGTATAGTCTCTGATAAGAGGAGTATGTGTGAATATCCACTATATGTATAGAAAAAAAATTAGGAAACACAAGCCCAAAGGGGGCCATAATCTAATATTATTAGAAATTAATAAATCTTTAATATATTATGTTAGAAGAATTATGTGAACACACTGCTGTCCCATAGGGGTACAGGAATCTGGGTCACTAATGCCAGAACATAACACAAGTCACAAGATAAATAATAGTGGCATAATTATGACCAAAAGTGGTTGTCATCCAGATGGGCTTGGGGTCCTATAACATAGCTAGGGTGGGTCGTTTTATCGCCTTTTACGACAGGCCAATCCCTTAGGCCTTGGGGGGGTATTCTTACTCCACCCCTGCATGGAGAAACTATTTGCTAGTACTGTCAACTAAGACAACACAGCAAGAGCACTTTGCTTAGATGTCATTATACCATACACTCTTGTCTTCGCTCACCTTTTATGTCTTATGTTGTCTTTTATGTTTATGGCTTATGTTGTCATAATACTTTTTTGTTAATATTTTATGTTTGTATATAATTTTGATTTATTGTATAAATATATTTAGTGCAAACATAGTTTTGTGTATATACTTCCTCCAAATATATCTACATATTACATAATTTTAAGATATTAATGTGTTAAAAAGCAGATTTTTAGTTTGTTAGTATAATTACTCACTGTAACGATATCATCTATGAAGGTTTGGACCTTTTTGATGTTGGAATTAAACGATAAGTCAAAATCCGGAGTGAAACCACCTTTAAATGGTGCATTTTTATACGATTTATATAAAAATGATGACATTTTTTCCACAGAATCTTCTAGAAAATCACTTTAAAACCACTCTAATAGTCAATAGAATTATTCTTTTAGTTTTGAATACTCAAAATGTGGGTGTAATATCTGATAACACAACATAGAAAAACATACGAAAATTTGTATTTTTAAGCTTTAAACCCCACTAATCGCGCGCGAAATATATTAGAACACTTCAAACGTTCCCCGAATAGTAGAGGAAGTGAATTTAAATGAGAAAATCACGCGAAATATCTGATATGTTAGTCCGAAACTATGCTCTACTTTTTGGCTCACCAAAGCAATTTACGTCACAACATCGAAGTTTCGCGTGTATATTTGTGATAAAAATAAATTATAGTACTCACCAGAACGCGTGATCAATGTTTGTGATGGAGCTGCAGGGAGTAATACGGCTTTGTGTGTAAGGTCTTCCAAGGAAAGACCTGTCACGGCACTCGACAACAGCGGGTTTTTCACTACATTCCTGTTTGTGTGGTCACCGAAACTTTTGTCTGACATATTGTCACGATATTATTGACCGGCAAACGCGAAAATTTTCACGAATTCACACATTTGGAGGTCGAAATTGTTATAATTTAATTATGTAAAATTACGTGTCACTTGTATATTTTGACAATTCAGAAGTGCAGTTGACAAAATGATGCGAATCATTTTGTTCTCATCGTCACACAGATATCTTAGATAAAATTCTGGGTTAATTTTATATTCTTTTATATTTTATTGATTGATTAATAAATAATTTGCATGAAATTTTTATTCATATAATTGAGAATACTAAAAATTCAGCTGTGAATATGTTTTCATGTTTTATAATTAAAAAACTGTTCAAGCTTATCTAAAATACTGCGCTTAACGAAAAATAAATTTAGAAACAGCTGTCAATTTTTTTTTATTTTCATTTTTGATCCTGGTTTGCACATAAATCAAAACATACGAAATAAAAGCGTAGATTTTAATATACTTGTTATATGGATTAAAACAGGTTTTAATATTTAAAAGTTCTATGCTTTGATTATAAAAACATTTTTTTAAATATGGCCATTTAAACTATCACTGTCTAAAATATATCTAAATATCTATCAATGTCAGTTATTTTATTTACACTACAGGTTTATTTATTTGTAAAAATGTAAATAAATACATAACTAAACATAAAAACAGAAGTTGATGATATTATTTTACTATGTCTGACAAGAAAGAAGACCCACCTGTTAAGCGGTACAGACGTGACGAAAAGTCTTCAGAATCCGAGGAAGACATTGATAATTATGAACCTTATGTCCCAGTTAAAGAACGTAAGAAACAACAGCTCCAAAAGTTGGGGAGGTTGGGTCAGTTGGCTGCTGAAGCTGCTGCAGAAACTAAAAGTTCCAGTGACAATGATCCAGATGACGAAAGTGAGTAATAACTTTAATTTCTTCGATGTCATGATACCTCTAAATGAGGCTCATTTCAAATTATTTTTTTTAATCGTTCTCTAACATCCCTCGTAATTAAGCTGTTACCGACCCCTACAGATGTTTGCAACTATAGTAGATCACTACCACGCGTGGAACTGGAACTTAGGTCACATATGCCGGAACCCAACGTTATTATAGTGACATATTTAAATGTAAACAGTGTTTATGTTTTGTCGTCTTTTACGACATAAAACTCCCGGACACAAGGTTCATTATTCTTATCCCACCCCACTTCTGCATAGAAAATCTTTGTATAACCCTTAACTAGTGACATGTGTCTCACTAACTTTATGCATTGCGAATTGACCACTTCCCATCATTTTCCACGTCTTCGCATATTATTGTCAGCTTTTTCTTATTTTTTTCTTTCTTTAAAATTAAATCTATAGTAAAAAGTACTAACTTTATAATTTTTTTTGTATATGGTTGACTGAAACCTTTTTGTTTATGATCTCAGGAAAACCCTATTCTTGAAGGGTTATCCTGGCCCAAGGGGGCTGAGGGATGTGTGGGACTCTGGGAAAAAAATATAGATTGTACTTGAAAAATACCTGTTTTTTTATACACAAAATTGATTACTTATTAAGTTTTTTCTGTTTATTTCATAAAAATGGTTAAATATTAGACAGTTTTGAAACATCAAATATTAGTTTTATTACATACAGTGTTGTAAATTTGTCATGTCAAAGGGTTTGAAAATTGTACACTTAGGAAATAATAAAAATTTTCATTACAACATTCAATCTAAATTAAATACAAAGAAATATTGCAGATTCTCAAGAAGAATGGGGACGTCGCTATGTCTCCTTACTAGATCAGCACAGTGAGTTGAAAAGGCTGGCAGAGGCGAGAGCCCTATCAGCAGCAGAAAGGCAGGCTAGAGAGGAGCAGCATATATTAGAAAGTGTTGCGCAAAGTAAAGCTCTTATGGGTGTTGCCGAGTTAGCTAAAGGTATGTTCTTAATTTATATTTTTTACTCCATCTATATAAGATACATGGCTTAACAGCAGTTCGGTCTTTTATTTTTTATTACTGCAGGACGGCAGACAGGCTGACGGCCTGCTTAGAATTTTGTATTTACAGTCGCCTATGGGTGTTTGCAATGCCAGTGATATCGTGAACACGCTGCTGTCCCATAAGGGTACAGGAACTTGGGTCACTAATGCCGGAACACGTTTATTATGGCGGCATACTTAAGACCAAAGGTGGTTACAATCCAGATAGGCTTGAGGCCCTACCACGTAGCTAGGGTGGGTTGTTTTGTCGCCTTTTACGACAGGCCGACGCCGGCTGCAGAGATTAGTATTCTTTCTCTGCCTCTGCACAGATAAAAACGGGTCTTGTGGCTATACTTTGTTAGCCAGCTGAGTGGTCACAGTAGCATGATGGGGAACCCAATATACCCACATTGGCTTCCCCTGCATCATTCAAAAGGAGCAAACGGGAGAGTGGCACCTAGTATGATGACTAGAAAACAACGCTTTACACCTTCTAGGCGTATCTGATATTCAGCCAAACCTGATATGTCGCTAATACTTACACCGAGACAGTTCATGAAGAAGGCGACGGTGACAGTGTCTACAAAAAAGGTGGAGCAGACTGAGCGGGAATGCGTCAAGCAGAGCCTCATTTAGGGCCACCAGCTGCCAGAAGTTGCTGACCGACTGGTGGCGATGATAGTAAGATTATACTAATAAAATTTTTCATGTCAGATATAAAAATATTACTCTACAGGCATACAGTATGAAGAACCAATAAAGACATCCTGGCGACCCCCACGGTGTATATTAGACCTACCAGAAGAGAGGCACGAGAGGGTGCGAAGACAACTACGGATACTCGTTGAAGGGGAGGATGTTCCACCACCTATCAAGACATTCCAACATATGAAGTTTCCTAAAGGTTTGTATTTATTTGGATCAGCAGACAAGTTGACAGCCCTGTTCATAGTGAGCAATTAAACCGTCGCCTATGGATGTTTATGATGCCATGGGCTACTCTGCCTTCCGCTTACATTTTAAATAAAAATCCATTCATAGATAAGTGACTATACTAAATTTCAATGTATATAACTAACTGACCCAGCAAACATTGTTCTGCCAAAAAAAAACTATATTTTTGACCAATTATAGCCTATTCTTGAAGGTCCAATCTATACCGAAATTCAGCGGTTTAGAAAATGTAACAGACAAAGTTACTTTCACATTTAAAATTTAGTATGGATATTTTATTTGCAGGTATTCTCCAGGGTCTACAGGCCAAGGGTATAAGCAAACCAACTCCGATCCAAGTCCAAGGAATCCCTGCAGTACTCAGCGGCAGGGACATGATTGGCATAGCTTTCACAGGCTCCGGGAAGACCCTTGTCTTCACTCTGCCAATCATCATGATGTGCTTGGAGCAGGAGATCAAGATGCCGTTTATTAGGTAATATATGTATAGGTCGCTGTCACAGACTGCGGGCCGAAGATCATTGCTTTTCCCATCCTGCCCGGATAACCGTGTGCAAGATATCGGTCTATTGGGCTAGAGGGTGTCTATCTTTACCATAAGATATAGGTAGTTTGAATGTTATATTGAACTTGATCGATATTGACATGTCAGTCTAATAGGCCGGTATATCGACATTTTATCAATATTTTAATTTTTTTAAATCTTATAGATATCCAACGTAATTTTAGTTATATCAAACGTTTAATGATTATGTAATGCAGGGGTCAAGAACGCCTGCACCTTAAACTCCAATAGAATGTTGTGTGTGATCTTCATGTAAAGTACTGCCACTGAGTTCTTTTTGTCATGTGGGTGCACAATAAAAGACAGGTTCTGTTATTCTGTGTGTGTACTCCATGATTACATATTTTATTTCTAATTTTTTTTTAATATGTGGAGTTTAGCAGGTTGGCCAATAACAGGTAGTTACCGTCGCCACCGACCACTAATATATATTATAACTTTCCTGTTAAAAACACCACATACGTACCGTGTTGAGAAAACCTCAGCCTGATTTGGAAGTTCATTCCAAATCCAGAGAGTACGCAACATGAACGTTTTTGGTATTTATTACGCTATTATAAGTAAAAAAAAATTGTGTATAAAAAGATGCGGTATAAATACGATAAATAGATTTGAACGTGTGAGCGAGAAAGAAGATATGCTGTCGCGTGTTGCTCGCAGATGCCGGATCACATAACAAGGTTGTTATGGCATACTTATAGACCAGACCAGGTGATTTGCCATCCAGACAGGCTTAGAGCCTTGCCACCTTAGTTTTGTCGTCTTTTACTACAGTCTTCCACCAGCCGTAGAGGTCAGTATTCTTACTCCGCCGCTGTTCTGAGAAGTATTTATTATTATTATTATTTCGAAAGGTGGCTATGCTAGTCTGTTCTAACCTAGTATCACTGCGTCCAATTTGATGAACTATTGTGATCGCGACATTTACTATAGCTCATTGGCAAGGCCTGCCTCGTTGATGTAACGAAGCAGTTTTTGGCAAGAGCTGCTCGTATCTCATCCGGTTCCAGCATGTGCTTTCCTAATATGAGATTACGTTTATGCATCAGGGAACAGCAGTAGCATAGCAGGTGCAGAGGCGTTTCATCCACCTCGTTATAGAATCTGCAGGCTTTGCTATCGCTGATCCTTATCCTTCCAAATCTCTTACTGGTTTATATCCTGGTGATTATAAGTGTACTGTTCAACGTACTATTGTCGATTGAAGGGAGTGTTTTATTATTACGGTCGGATTATACCCGCCATGTTGTTTTATTCAAGCTTTGTTGCTTGGCCCCAATCCGGGCAAGTTCATCGGCTTTTTCATTGCCTATGATGCCCGCATGCCCGGGGATCCAGCGAAGGATTACTTTATTTTTCTCACCTAAAGTATTTAAGTAGTCCATGCAGTTTTTGACGAGTTTCGAGGCTATTAAGTCTGAATTCAACGCCAAAAGTGCTGCTTGACTGTCAGAGTGAATGCGAAGTATTTACTTGTGTACCTCATTTTTTTTATTTCCTTGTTCAGGAACGAGGGTCCCTACGGATTGATAATATGCCCCTCCCGCGAACTGGCGAAGCAAACCCACGACATCATCCTGCATTTCGTGAAGCATTTAAAGATGTGCGGAAACCCTGAAATCAGGAGCTGCTTGGCTATTGGCGGTGAGATATCTATTATCTTGTTCTTACTTAGGACCTGGAAGTCCGCTGTAAACTATTATCCTCTCGTCAGTCGCTGTCAAAATATAATTATATATAATTTATGCTATATCTGTTTTGACAGTTTATAAGTTTCGTCAGATGTCAGATTTTATTCGGACCAGTAAACTAACGGACAACTTTCAATGTTCGCGCATGGAACGTAAAAGAAATGCCAAAACGAAACTAAGATAGATGCCGGTCTTGCCAATGTTGCCACTATCCTAAAACATGTTTTATACCAAATTCACGCTATAATTCTGAGAAATACGGTCACAAAAGAGGAATTTCATAAAGAAACTTTTTACGCGATACTATAAAATCATTAATATTAAATATATATTTGTTCTAATACGACAAAATATTAATTTATAAATGAATTATGGTCTTATAGTTTTATATTTAACGTACGGTTGAATCATACTCCATCTAGTTCCAAAGCGCGACAAAACAACTCACCCTAGCTACGTGGTAGGGCCCCGAACCCGTCTGGACTACTAAATTCTAAGCGGGCCGTCAGCCTGTCGGCTGTCCTAAAGGAATTTAAAAAAAAACTATCGTCTATTTCCTCTCGTAGGTGTCGCTGTGTCCGAGTGTATGGAGGTGGTTCAAAGGGGCGTTCACATAATGGTAGCGACGCCAGGACGTCTCATGGACATGTTGGATAAGAAAATGGTAAGACTTGTGAAGTCCCACTGTTGGCCTTGAACTTTTTTCTCTCCCCGAACGGGCGGAATACCCGCGCGCTTAATAAAAATACTGCAAAAATGCATACAGCGCCATCTAGTCTCAAGATATGCAGCAGAGTGCTTCTGTTATGGGTACTAGACAACTGATATACTCATATACTTCCTTGAAGCTTGTTTGTCCAAAGAGGATGAAGGTTCTATTACGATATCCTTTCACCGTCAACATTATTAAAAATAAAAGCATATTTTTTTTATTGATGTAAGATAGCAGACGAGCTGATGGCCCGCTTAGAATTTAGCAGTTACCGTCACCTATAGGTGTTTGCAACGCCAGTGGCATCGCGAACACGCTGCTGTCCCATAAGGGTATAGGAACTTGGGTCACTAATGCCGGAACACAACACAAGGTTATTTTGACAGCATCCTTAAGACCAAAGGTGGTCGCCATCCAGACGGCCTTGAGGCCCTACCACGTAGCTAGGGTGGGTTATTTTGTCGGCTTTTACGACTGACCAACCCCGGCTGCAAGAGGTTAGTATTCTTTCTCCGCCCCTGCACGGATAGGACATCATCTGTGTTGTAGAAATAAAATTGCAGCTACCCACATTTTCTCCTTGCAGGGGCGGTGTAAAATTACTTGAGCCCTAAGGCCGCGGAGAACCCGTCGTAAAAGGCGACATAACAACCCTAGGTAGACATGGCAACCACTTCGTGTCTCTAAATATACCACCATAATATTGAATTGTGTTACGTCACTAGTGACTCAGGTTACTGTACCTCTATGGGACAGTAGCATGTTCGCGGTGCCCCTGGCCTCGCAAATAGGCAACAGTAACTGCTTACTATCGAATAGGCCGTCAGCCCTGGCTGCTGTTCCGCAGCAGATAAAATAATCTGAAAATGTTTCACAATCGTCTTCAAGAAGGTCTATTAACTCCGTTCCTTGATGAAGGTAATATTATTCCAAGTATCGTGAGGAAACCTGCATAACGAGATCAGGGGCCGTTCATAAAATACGTCACGCTAAAATCAGCATTTTTGATACCTACGTACGCCCCCCACAGTGGACAAGAGGACGCACATCGCTAGCGTACCCACTAAAAACCACCCCAGTCTTCTTCTTCTGCCCGAGCCAGTGACCCCTGGATCACGCTACTCTTTAGGTCCGGTTAAATGTCTGCCGCTACCTGTGCATGGATGAGGCAGATCGCATGATCGACATGGGCTTCGAAGAAGACGTGAGAACGATCTTCTCTTACTTCTGCGGGCAGAGGCAGACCCTGCTCTTCAGCGCTACTATGCCGAGGAAAATACAGAATTTTGCCAGGTGAGGTTTTTTTCTGTAGGTGTTCAGAATGTTCTAGACGGTAGATATATTAAATAAATGTATTGTGACAATTGATACAGCGCTATCCTGTTTAAAAGTAAAGAGCAGAATGTTTGTATTATGGATACTAGATGGTTAGGCGCCTCATCCTATCCTTTTTTCCCTGCCTACCCGCAAGTTAGTTTAGACGCTGCGGCGCTTGACGGTGGTTTTCAATAAAAACTTCTCGACCACCGCCTCGCCGCCCTCTCTGCTTGGCGAGCGTCCGCGCCGACGACACGTACCGTCGAGTCTTAATTTTGCATCATCCAATAGAATAATAGCATTACATATCATAAATTAAAATTATAAAATACATTAAAAAAAAAAAAGAATTGAGAGATCTAAGCTTAATACGTAATACGTTAGTCATTTGCATAATTCGATAATTTTAGATTTATAATTTACAATGTTAGAGCAAAAAATGTCTACATCTGTGTAAAAGAGTGTTTCTTGCAAGATTTGACTTTTTTGAAGGTAATGAAAGAAGTGACACTTGCCTTGGATTTAAACGGGGACACCTCAGGAATACTTGACTTATAAGGAAAGGGGAATCCATGTGATTATTGAGTAATTTGAATAAAAATACTTGGTCCCTCATAGCCCTCCGCACTGATAATGAATGAATTTCAGGCAACTGTTGATTCATACGATAGCATTTATATTTTAAGTGTTTTATAAATTTATTCAGTACGGATTCAATACTGTCTTTATATATACTGTACTGTGGGTTCCACACTGTAGATGCATATTCCAAAATGGATCTCACGTAAGAATTATACAGTAAGGTCAACGTGGAGGGCATTTTAAAATCTTTTCCAACTCTAAGAATAAATCCCAATATTTGGAAAGCTTTATTAACTATATGATTCACATGGGAACAAAATGTCAATTTAAAGTCCAAGTGAACCCCAAGGTCTCTCACCTCAAATACGCGTTCCAGAATACTGTCACTCAAACTATATGTGAAAATAACTGGCTGGGTCTTTCTTGTAAAAGATTTGATGTTACATTTATTTATATTGAGTTTCAAATCATTATTATTGCAGTAGTCAGAGAGACGAGTGAGGTCATCTTGTAAAAGAGTACAGTCATAGTCAGAATCAATAGTTCTAAAAATCTTCATATCGTCAGCGTAAAATAAGATACTACTATTTTTTAAAGTGACAATTACATCATTTATAAAGATATTAAACAATAGAGGTCCGAGATGAGAGCCCTGAGGAACACCAGAAGATATAGGCACAAATGTGGAATAATAGCCCTTAACAGTTACTGCTTGACTCTGTTCCCTCAAATATGATTCCAACCATCTTAAAAGATCACCATGAATACCCATCAAACGAAATATGATTTATTTACCTTCTTTTTGCAAAACATGTTTGATATAATATTTAAGAATTACTGCGTGAAAACTAGAGGGCGAGGGGCTGTGTCTTCTCATATACTACGGATGGTCACCAAGAGGAGGGAGGGGGTAAAAATTGATTACGTGGTTCTTCATCATCACCTTAGCGTTGAGTCCCGGTTGCAACCCAAACTCACGCTTCGGCGCCCGGGGTCCGCTATCAGACTTTTTCTTCTGTACTTTGCACGATCTTCGGGATCTGGATGTCAGTCCATTGGTATGCATATAAACTATGACGTCAAGCCAGTACTTTTTGGGTCTACCCCTCCTGCCGGGGCCTGGCGGAGGCGGCATGGCCAGACATTTGTTCCCAACGTAGTTAGTTAGTAGTTTCGATCCGTACAGGGGCGGAGAAAGAATACTAACCTCTGTAGCCGGGGTCGGCCTGTCGTAAAAGGCGACAAAACAACCCAACCTAGCTACGTGGTAGGGCCTCAAGCCCGTCTGGATGGCGACCACCTTTGGTCTTATAAAAAAAAAGTCTTATAAGTATGCCGCCATAATAACCTTGTGTTGTGTTCCGGCATTAGTGACCCAAATTCCTGTATTCTTATGGGACAGCAGCGTGTTTGCGATGCCACTAGCGTTTCAAACACCTATAGGCGACGGTAACTGCTAAATTCTAAGCGGGCTGTCAGCCTGTCTGCTGTCCTACGCAATAAAAAAAAAAGTTAGCCGGTTGCCGTAAAACGTGGCCATTCCAGCGAAGGCGACGCTCCTGCAATTTATCCGCAATGACGGTTCGAGTTACCTAACATAAATTTATTGTGAAAAAAAAATACATATCTATGTAATAATGATTGTTATCTTTACATATACTCCGGACGCCGAGCAGGAAGAATTTCGTCCATTGACCTGTTATTATTTGTCTCTGCCACTCCCGCGTAAATATAATGCCGCTTTGCTCACACAGAGCAATGACCGACGGTGGTGGACGGTGGAAACAACCTTATTTTCGTCTTCTTACAATAGTGAACGGGAAATCCCCGGTTTTAGAAAGAAATACTACCAAGTTTAATCGGTATTCAGGTCGGCTCTAGTCAAACCAGTGACAGTAAACGTGGGGCGAGCTGGTGCCGCGTCGCTAAACGTTCGTCAGGAGTTGGAACTGGTCCAAGCGGAAGCCCGCACCGTCCACTTGCTGCACTGCCTCCAAAAGACCCCCCCGCCGGCTTTAGTCTTCGCTGAGCGGAAGCAGGACGTCGATGCCATTCACGAGTACCTGCTCTTGAAGGGTAGGTCTTACTTCTTACTCTGTTTTCATCTTCCCCCTAAACTAGAAGTTAAAGAACGAGTCTAGAATTTCAGTCCCCTGCTGTTTGTGAAGTAGCTATTAGTCGCCTTTAACGATTCATTATGAAAATTATTTCTAAATATACAGAGATACAACGCCATCTAGCAGAGAGCTTGCGTTATGGATACTAGACAACTTATGTACTATTTGTACACTTTTCCTTTTATATAATGTACAAAAACACATATAATTGGACCGGTAATCAAACCCGAAGCTACGGAGGGTGCCAAATCGGTTGAAGTTGTAGGAACTACAAGCTGTTCGGTTTCACAGGTGTTGAAGCTGTAGCAATCCACGGTGGCAAAGACCAGGAAGAGCGTTCAAGAGCCGTGGAAGCCTTCAGGAGGGGGGAGAAGGATGTACTAGTAGCCACCGATGTCGCCAGCAAAGGTGGGTTTCACGAATCTCTTGAAGGAACTCTTTCCAAACTCCTCTTATTGTTAGTTCATTTCAGTCAGTCAGTCATTCGAAGCTTATTGGGTCATATTTCAGCATCTTTTACCGTTGGTGATTGATTATAGACAATAGTGTTGATGTGAAATAAATGGTATTGATTGATAATATTTGGACGTGTTGATCTAAAATAGATGAATGTATTATAAATAGATTTTTTACGTGCAGGGGCGGAGAAAGAATACTAACCTCTGCGGCCGGGGTCGGCCTGTCGTAAAAGCCGACAAAAAAAAACCACCCTAGCTACGTGGTAGGGCCTCGAGGCCGTCTGTATGGCGACCACCTTTGGTCCTAAGTATGCCGCCATAATAACCTTGTATTGTGTTCCGGCATTAGTGACCCAAGTTCCTGTACCTTTATGGGACAGCAGCGTGTTCGCGATGCCACTGGCGTTACAAACACCCATAGGCGACGGTAACTGCTAAATTCTAAGCGGGCCGTCAGCCTGTCTGATTTCATACAGCAATAAAAAAAATTTGATTGAAAATAGATTGATGTTTTGATTGCAAACAGATGATGAGTACATAGCGCATGCACCGATAGCTACGAATGTTGCCTTGAAACGACCTTGACATGTCCTTAGTTCGATTCAAAATGCATTGAATGTAATTAAATTTATGTGATATTACCTAATTCATCAGTATTTCCATTCAAGGTTTGGACTTTGCAAACATCCAACACGTGATCAACTACGACATGCCCGAGGATATAGAGAACTACGTGCACCGCATCGGTAGGACTGGAAGGGCGGGCGGCGAGGGCGTGGCCACCACGCTCCTGGGGCGCGCGGCGGACGATTCCGTGTTGAGGGATCTCGCTCACCTGCTCAGGGAAGCTGGCCAGAAGGTGAGATCGTTTATTGAGATTATAGCATTACATAAGCTTGGCTGATGTTGGTTATGATTGGTTGGTGATTTGACTAAGGTTAGTTATGATTGGATGAGTTGACTGATGTTGGCTATGATTGGTTGGTTGAAGCTAAAAAATAGTATCTAAGCGTTCACTTCTGACAATAACCATACCGTTTGGAAGTAGGAAGTTGAGAAATGACATATAACAATGCGTCTGCACGCGATTTTACGTCGAAGCATATATCAATATAGCGTCTCGGCGAGCGTTGTGTAAGACAACCCCCCCCCCCTCCGGGGGGAAATAAATTTGTAATTAATTTGTAAACAAATACAATTTGTGTGTATTGACAAACTATCCCAGTTCGATGCACTTTTTTTTTGGTAAACTTCAGGATGAGGCATTTGGTATACCAATCAGCTGAATGATAACTTCCCGTTGCAGGTGCCTTCGTTCCTGCTAGACATGACAGGGGAGCCCGACGTGCCCGTTCCGGACGGCCAGGGCTGCTCATATTGTGGCGGTCTGGGGCATCGTATTACAGGTACATCTTCCATTTCAGGGTAAAATGACAGCCCATGGCATCTCTCTGTTGAGCCCTTATTAGATTATTTAGAATTAGAGTTATTTATTGACTTCAAAAATTGGTCTTTAAAAATATTTGAGGTCAGGTCTGTATCCAGTTATCAGGATCTACCAATCATTTCTTAATCCCCCCATTACCTTACAGAGTGTCCAAAACTGGAAGCCGTCCAAAACAAGCAAGCTTCGAACATCGGAAGGAGAGACTATTTGGCGAATACTGCGGCGGATTACTAATTGTTAATATACATAACTATGTAAATAAAATAAAAAACATCAAAGAACTACTACGTAATCTACTTTTGTTAATTTTTACCCAGCCCCCCCGAAAAAGTCCCTTTCCCTTCGGTGGCCATCCATAGTATATGTAAAAATGTAGTAAAAAAAAATTCTCATATTTGTCTTTATGTAATGTAGCTTTGCAGCGCTTGTCGCTAAAAATGAATGCATACCTATTTTTTTTTTATTGCTGGAGGACAGGCTGACGGCCCACTTAGAATTTAGCAGTTACCGTCGTGTGTGGGTGTTTGTAACGCCAGTGGCATCGCGAACACGCTGCTGTTCCATAAGGGTATAGGAATTTGGGACACTAATGCTGGAACACAACACAAAATTATTATGGCGGCATACTTAAGACCAAAAAGGTGGTCGCAAACCAGACGGGCTTGGAGCCCACGTAGCTACAGTGGGCTGTTTTATCGCCTTGTACGACAGGCCGCAGAGGTCAGTATTCTTTCTCCACCTTGACCAAGTGCAGATTTTGAAGTCCTCATCCCCCTGGATGAGTCACGAGGTATGGGCATATTCCCTTATGTACGCAATGCGTCAATAAGGCGTGGCTTTCGTTCGTCAATGTTATTCGAACAAGCGTTACAATGCCGAGCGTGACTTTATCTCGTTTAATGAAATAAAGTTATTATTAATATTATTGTTTTATTTATTACATTCAGTGAATTCAGATTCCAAGTTATAACCAAATTATTAAACCTACAAAATGAACACTGATCTTTTCACTTGGTAGGAAGACACCATCACCCCCCTCCCCCGGGGAATGTCAAGCGGTACTCCTATAATACAGATTTTTTATAGACTTTATTGATGATACTAAATAATGATTTTACACACAGTATACAGATTATTAACCCTTAAATGGGCACTTTCAAATTTGATACCAGACAAATCGAACTGAATGTATGTCATCTTAGTGTTTTTTAATGTGCATTAAAAAAATTAACCACAGCTGTCAAAATTGTTGACGTTTTGTTTTCACGCCATTTTTTAATTTGGGAAATTAGATTTCTGAGGGTTAAAAATAACAGCCCACAACACTACTGGGCAGAACAAACAGGCAATATGTCACACACCACTTATCTACGGCGGTTCATTAAACCAGTGATTTCGGTATGCAGATTTCCTCACAATGTTTTCCTCCCCCATCGTCGCTATTGCCTGCCACGGACGGAATTTAGGGGACTAGGTTGGAGTCAATCCCCTAATTTTGCCTATACTACCGGCTATGCTATGATGGCCGTTTTGACGTTTGTCCACTGCATGAAGTTTCGTATTAATTAGTAATTACATTTGAAGGAGCAAGTTGCTGTTCTTTATTGTCAATAACTGCACGTCGCTGTTGACAATAAAGAACAGCAATTTGCTCCTTCAAATGTAATTACTAAATACGAAACTTCATGAGTGGACAAACGTCAAAACGGCTATCATAGCGTGCCGGTAGTATAATTGCAGTTGGACGCGGAGTCTCGGCGGGCCGCCGGTAACGTTGTTGTGTATGTGCAGGGGTTTCTGGCCTCCAATAGATTTTTATTGGACTTCAGGCATATTTCTTCTTGGGAGTTGTGTTCATAATAAAATTCGGTTCCATGATTGCGAATCAAGTATAAAAAGATACTGTATAAACAAGATAAATAAGTGCAAAAGAGTGAGCGAGACAGAAGATACTCTATTTCGCGTCGCTCGCCGTATAATAAATCATATCTTATATCAACTTTCTATCTCGTCTCGCACGCCGTTTGCAGTGGGGTGATGCTACATTGTAGTCGACTTCGCCGATATGGATTAAGTCCGATGAAACACTCTTTACTATTCTTATATATTCCTCCTGCCCTTATCCCACATTATATGGGGTCGACACATGTTCTCTCCTCCCACTTGTCTCTGTTAGCAGTAGTCATCCTAACATTCACACACTTTATGCCATATCATCTTTTACGGAATCCATCCATCTTTTTTTGGTCTAGGTACCTCTACTCCTGTATCCATCCCCTCTTATTTATATTATTTTCCTTGTTATATGGCATTCTTCCCTACGCATTACATGGCCAAACCACGCTATAATAGTATATTATATTTTAGTTTTAACACTTCCTATATACTCATTTCTAATTTTATCCATTTTCGTAACTCCACACATCCATCTCATCAATCTCCGCAGCATATTATGTAACACCCTTTCGTCCCTCCCCTTTGTGGCCAAGTATTCCGATTCATACAATACGACAAGCGTTATTACGGACTTAGAAGTTTTACCTTTAAGTCTAAACGGCACTTGTGGATCGCAAATTATTCCTGAGACCCGTCGCCATTTCATCTATCCTGCATTCACTCTGTTTTTCACATCTTGGCCTATCTCACCGTCATTCTGAATTAATGATCCGAGGTACCGGAAGTTGGAGTAAGTTGACAAGAGACAGGCCTCCTAAGGTAATCTGGGTGAAGGCGGATATTCCACCAGTCACAAAATAGATGTTCAGTTTTGGTTCTACTTCAACTCAACACCCTCCAATCTCTCCTGCCATTTAGCGAATCTGCTCTGAACCTCATGAATATTTTCTCCAATCAGCACAATGTCATCGGCAAAGAACATACACCAAGGTGCGACCTCCTGTATTTCTGATGTTACTGCATCTACCACCAGGAGGAAAAGATAAGAGCCGATCCTTGGTGTAAACCCACCGCAACATTGAACTTGTCTGTGACGCCAGCTAAGGGCCGGACGTATGTACTTGCCATATCGTACTTCACACGAATAAGATGCAAGTACTTCACAGGCACTCTGTGGCCGGGGTCGGCCTGTCGTAAAAGGCGATAAAACAACCCACCCTAGCTACGTGGCCACATTTGGTCTTAAGTATGCAGACATAATAAATAACCTTGTGTTGTGTTCCGATATTAGTGATCCGATTCCGATATCAGTAGAGGAACTCCTCTACCTATATGGCACAGCAGCGTGTTCGCTTTGCCTGGCGTTGCAAATACCCATAGGCGATAACTGCTAGATTCTAAGCGGGCCGTCAGCCTATTTGCTGCTCTACAGCAATAAAGGAACATTAGGTAAGAAGAACTGTCTAATAGATGCGCATTCGAACCAAAGACGACACATACAGGTCAAGTAATAAAAGACTGGTAATAAAACAAAGTATAATAATAAATCTTTATTGACTGTACAACATAAAATTAATGATTTTTCGATACATAGCCAAGAAAAAAAAACATAGTTACTATAACCAAAGTTTTTTCTCGAAAATTCCACTTGAGAAACGATTAGCGGTATTTGAGAATCACGGAGGAGCGGAGGTAACAACCATTTCATAGGGGGGAGAAGCTGAAAGCGCACAGCTGGACACTGTATATAGTTCGAAAACCCGCCAGATGGCGCCAGTGTCGGCTAAATGTATGCTATGACCGAGTTAATAATTACACTAATGCTATTGTGGCGCCACCCTACGCATTTCGATGAACATTCTTTCATAAACACAAAGTTTTTATTTGTACCCTCAATGGCGGTAATAAATTAGGACCACGCGGTCCCGCCCTGTAACTGACCTCGTCTCGCCTTAAGCCGCTCCTATAAGGCGAACATTTATTTTCCATGGATACAGCAGTTCCACAGGGATTATATTGCATAATATATTAACACATTCACTGCACTCGGATCCGAGTAGGATGGTAACCTTAAAAGTCCCGCCCTACTCGGATCCGCGTATAACTGCTTCAATAATTACCTAAAACCATGTTCACAGGATTTTTTTAAAGTGGCAGTCAATGTGTTAAAATATACAATTTCAAAAAAAACACTTGCATTTTACCTCTATTAATAAAACACATTTAAAATATAATATTAAAACTATTTCAATACAATGCAAACGGCAAACGTTGTTCTGCCATATAAATAATAATAAAAAAACTTAATTACGTTCATCCCTATTTCACCTCCTTTAAGTTTTATTATCGCAACAAAATGTTGCCTATATCCTTCTCCAAGATCCAATCTATAACTATACCGAAATTCATCAAAATTGGTTTAGACGTGAAAGCATAACAAACTCGTACCCATACCACGTGACCTAGTTATAATAAAAAAAAACTGAAATATTTTTCAGTGTAATATTATTGATAAATAAATTCAATTTAACTAACTAACAATAAAGCAAGAAATTATTTATATTGCAAAATTTAAAAGAGAAATTATATATATTATAGAGAAGATAATTTATAACTACGACTTCGTCCGCGTTGCTTGATATACTGACAAAGTTTTCGTCATAAGGCAGAGGTAGAAGAGACTTCCCGTCTTCTGCGCATGCGCGCCACCCCGCTTGCCCCACTTCTCCGCAGCAAGAAAAGACACATCACTGAACACGTAACGCTTATAAAAATCGTTGTTTCTTAAAGCTTTAATAACTTTATCTTAAATGAAGATATAGCAATAATTTGTTTTTTATATAAGCGCCAAGTCTCTGATAAATAAGTTAGAAAATTTAATTGAAATCTATTCAGTAGATTTGCCGTAATGCGAGCACAACTGCAGACCTCTATGATTTTGTTTTTAAACATTTAAACCTTTTAAAATAAGGTAATCTAACGGTCTTCGGTTCGAATCCAATTTAACCTGTTAACCGACTTTTACGAAATATTTTATCATACACGAAGCACTATAATTGCTATGGGTATGACGAAATTTTTCGTCATGGAAATGTGGAATATCATACGAAATAATTATTTAAACTCGTTCAGTTAATTTTTTCTGAATTTAAGTTGTTTCATTTATATATTATAAAATACGTTGTCGAATTAACAGAATAACGAACTACCCACCTCAACACCATTATAAGTATTTGAGGATAATTTAATAAAAATTCTATTATTGTTCCCACTGTTTGGTGACTACCTTGTGAGTTACATTAAAAATGTGACATTTAAGTCGTTAAAAAATCCATTAAATGATGAAAATATAACTAAAAAGTAAGCGAATTAAAATACTTAATTGTAATATTGCATTTATAGAAAATAATGATAATAAACACAAATATATATTTAAGTAATTCTCACAGAAATTACTCCTAAATTAACTTTTTAATAGATTTCACAGAAACTTGTTAATAAACATGCATACATATGACCACAGTATATACCAGGCTTGGCCAAAAGTATTGAGCACTTTAAAAATTTCGCACGTGTAGGGAAAGTATGGCCAATAAACAAAGTTTTTATCTATAGCTCGTAGTGGACACATCCAGTGATTTAGTGTACTTTTAGTGTTTTGTTTCGCGAGTTTGAGGTGATATCGTCTTATTATGACAAAAAGAAACGAACTTTCATTAGAAAAACGTGTAAAAATACAGCTTCTACATGAGCAAGAGAAGTCACAGATAGAGGTTTCGTAAACTGTGAAATGTTCGCGCCGATCCGTGCAATATGCTATTAAACGATTTGCTGCTACCGGATCTCATCAAAATAGGCCCAGAAGCGGGCGCAAACGCATCACCACAGAACGTGAGGATCGTCAATTACTGAATCTCTGAAAAACAGGAAATAACATCTTCTGAGCTCGCTGCTGAGTTTTCAGTAGAGACTAACCGAACAATTTCTGCTCGAACTACTCGCAGAAGACTGCTGCTGGAAGCTGGCCTGAAAGGCTGTAAAGCCAGAAAGAAGCCATGGCTTTCCCACGACAGTATGAAATCTCGGTATGAAGTGGGCCTTGAAATACCGAAGTTTCACCGACGAAGACTGGACTAATGTTGTTTGGTCAGATGAATCGAACTTCGAGGTGAGTTGTCAGTTTAATGCACTTACAATATTTAATAAAATCATTTAAAACATAAAGTTATTTAATTTTACAAAACTCAATATTTCTTTCTTTATTGCAGGTTTTTGGACTTTATTGCACCTTTGTGCGTCGCCGAGTCGGCGAAGAATTTAAGCCAGATTATGTAGGTACCAACCGTAAAACACGGAGGCGGAAGCTTACTCATAATAGTCTGGGGATGTATGACCGATTCAGGAGTTGGCGAATTGTTCGTGTGCGAGGGTCGCATGAACTCTACAAAATATATAAATGTCCTCGAAAATGCGTCGATGCCTTCTTTAACAAAACTTTCGGAAAAATCAAGTCGATCTTCTGGACTGGCCTGCCCAGTCTCCGGATCCAAACCCCATAGAACATGTATGGGGTTTATTAAAGCGCAGAGTCAGGCGCCACACAATCAACAACAAAGATGAGCTGAAACGCTGCCTGCGCGTCGAATGGAACGCTATAACTACAGAAGACTGTAAAAAGTTAGTAAGCTCTATTCAAAAAATAATATCTGCTTTGATTAAAGCTAAGGGTGGACCCACTAAATAATGATTTTTTAGCAATAAATAACAGTATAAAACCTTGTATATAATTGTTTTATTTTAATTTGATTTAATACTCTTCACAAAATCGAGAGATGGCATGGGTGCTCAATACATTTGGCCAAGGCTGTATGTATAAAAACATATAACCAACATGTTATATATATACAGAAAATCGGATCGAAGAAAATTATTGATTTTAAGACTAAAAAAAGACCACCTAATCTGCCTGTGACTCATCAAAGAATAACTCCAAAGCGAAAGCGGATGGAATATTCAATAAAATCATTATTTAATCCAAAGAAATTTATTCCTTGGGAAACTGTTATCAATTTTAGTTATTGTCACAGAAAAATCATCAAGGTCACGTAAAAATTTATCAAGGTCACAGAAAATATATTAAGTTCACAGAAACTTCCAAAAATAATACCGCTAACACTTCTCAAATGGAATTAAATACATTTTAGGTTACAAAATCATAACCCAAATATTTCTTATTTTTTCTCCTAACCCTGGAGGCAACCTTCTTATCCTCGTCATCTTCATCAAAGCTCAAATCGTTCTGAATAACCCAATCCCCGGACTCGTTCAACTTCTTCGAAGGCATACGTTTACGTTTCTTCTCCACCTTCTTTTTCTTCTTCTGATCATCGAGGACCAGGTGCTCGTATTCCTGGACTATATAGTTCTCCGGCTCGTAGCTAGTGGTGACTTCAACACCAACGGACGGATCCACGTCTGGCAGTATATAATAGTTCTCAAAGTCACCTTGTAGAGTCACTTCGTTCATGTCAGCGGTGAAGTGGCGCTTCTTCTTCCCCGAGTTAACATGTTTTATATACGCATACTTAGGTTTAGTTTCCTCTGGAAGTATACTCACCATCCACTCAGCATTCTGCGATGGTATTTCTTTCACTTCCTCCATGGATATCTCTTGTTCTTCGGCTATTTCGTAGATGAAGTTATCGGATATGGTCGAGTCTTCCATGATCTGAAGGACCTCACTGGTCGGTTGCGCTGATGTAGACGTTTGCGGTATTATCTGAGGAAAAATAATCTATTTTAGCTCATTGCCTAATATTGAAAAAAAATAAACGGGATTTTTTTTTGTGTAATGGCTAACAAAGATCGGAATGCCCACAATCATGTGTTACATTTTTTTTTTAATATATATATATATATATATATATATATATATATATATATATATATATATATATATATATATATATATATATATATATATATATATATATATATATATATATATATATGTGTGTGTGTTACATAAAAAAGGAAAATGCTAGAAATGAGAGTGCATGGATACAAAAGAGGAGGTAGGCCAAAAATGTAATGTTGGAGAACATGTTCTGCCAACCCCACATAGTTGGGATAAGGGCAGGAAGATGTATAGAGACTAGCCTGGTTGCATGGGCCATCCAGACGGGCTTGGAGCCTTAACACCTAGCCATGCTTTAAAATAGGAACAATGAGTTCACCGCATTCCTTTGGACTTCGTAGACTATAAAAAAGGTTTAACATACCTCAATAACCTGCTTGGGGTCACTCATTTTGGTGATGACCTGTTCCGATTGGGTGATAGAAGCCTCCGATTTGTCAGTTTCAACCTTCACGACCCATAATTGCTTTCGTTGGAGATTCTTCAGCGACCTATCGAAGATTAATTGCATCTCTTAATTAATAAATGAGACATTCCACACAGCATCATCAAGCTCAAAGTAAAATGGGTACTAGACAACTAATATACTAAATGTAGTTTTTATTTGTAAATAAATACATATTATATATTAACACACAGACGCGAAGCGGGAATCGAACACGTGACTTTCACAAGCGGGTACATGTCATACGAGTATCACATTGTGTAGGGAAGTTATTGTGCGCCAATTTCCTTTTGTTTTTTGAAGTGAAAACTTCTTTAGCATCATTGTGATCTGAAACTCGATGAAACGGAAAAGTCACTGTAAAAAGAGACACCTTTATATACATCTTTCTTTTTTTTTTAAGTGTGTAATAACTTGAATAATTTTAACCCTAAATTTAGAGCAGATTGTAGATCTTGGGTTGGGTCTCTGGGTATCGGATCGGTCCGGCTTCGAATCCTGACTGCACACATGTTTTTAATTTTTTACTTTTTTTATTGCTGTAGGACAGCAGACAGGTTGACAGCCCACTTAATAGCAAGCAGTTACGTCGCCAATGGATGTATGTGAATATAGGGGCACCACAAACACACTGCTGTCCACATAGAACTGGAAACTGGGTCAATTATGCCGGAACACAACAAAATATTTTCATCATAACTGCATATTTAAAGACCACACTCTTGGGCTTGCAACTCTATATAGCTAGGGTTGTTTAGACCCCTTTTACGCAAGCCGACCTTGATCGCAGGGCTCAGAATTCTTACTCCAGTCCTGCATGAATAAAATACTTACAGGTATCCTAGGGTGTCGACAAGCTGTCTCACGTTCAGCCTGGAGACATTCTCGTTGGCCTCCTTCGGAGTTTGCTGCACACAATAATTGTGCTCCATGCGCATTATTTCTGCAGCTGGGAACAATTAAATCATTATCAATAATCTCGGTGCCCGAGAGCTGGTAAGTGTTTTTGTATGAACAAATCTCCATCTATTAGCAATCTTCGCGAGACTACACCTCACTAAAACCCCACTGTTCTCCTATCGCATAAAACTAAACTGGTCGCTTTACTGAAGAGGGAAAAACCATATATAATTAGTTTCATTATTTATCAGAAATAAACCGGTTCTAGCTAAGCATGATTTGGAGACAAGACAGTAGAACCCCTTACATCCCTTCCCTCAATAATTGTGCTAAATGAGTTGAGGATGCGCACACGCAAGCAATGAGCCCTCCCCCTCCCGGGCGTCAGGCAGTTGAGGAACACTGGGGGTGGTTAAGTGGATATACCAGTTGTATATCCGGTCCGTATGTCCGTCAATTGGCATACTATGACTCCTCAAACAACTTTTGATTCCACATAATATATCTTCTTGTATAAGCCACACAAATTGGTAATGCGCCTGGCGGCCATATTGGTGACATCAGTACCGTTAGTAACGTAAAATTATGGCTGCTGCAAAAAAGGACTTAAATTATACATGAAGTGTGAACACATTACGTGGAATAATAAAGGTAAAACTAGGGTACCGATTTAAAAAATGTTACCAAAACCGATTGCATTTAATTGAAAGGCCCAATATTCAAGCTTGGAGGGCTAAATATTTACGTCACATGAGACAAAATGACTTACTTGGCGCTGACAAAAAACAAGTGATTTATGTCGACGAGACGTGGATACATGCCCATTACACAGTCAAAAAGTGTTGGCAGTCCGACACGGATGTTGAAGTGAAAAAAAATGATAGCCCTGTTTGCCGGTGGATTATAGTTCATGATGGGAGTGAGTTAGGATTTGTCAATAACGCTCTTTTAATGTTGGAAGCGGATACAAAAACAGGCGATTATCATGACCAGATGAACTCAAAATTTCACGAAATGATTACAAGAAAAGTTTAAACCCAATACAGCACCTAACAGTATTGCTGTAATGGACAACGCCTCTTACCATATTAAAGAGGAAGAAAGAACTCCCATCATGAGCTCAAAAATACAAGTGACGGTTGAGTGGCTCCAAGCACATAACATTGAGTTCCCGGAATATTTCACTTATTTAATAATAAAACATCACCAAACGCTGAAGAAATACATTATTGATAAATTATTGGCTGATCATGGTCACGACGTTGTTAGACTGCCACCGTACAACTGTGACCTCAGCCCCATAGAATATATTTGGAACCTCGTAAAACAAAGAGTTTCAGACAAGAATGTTGAACAAGTGGAGAGTAAGATCGAATCTTTAACTTTAGAGGCTTTGAAATCAATCACTCCTGAAGATTGCAAAAAGGAGGTAGATTATGTGAAGAGACTGGAAGAAGAATGGCGAAAAGATAGATTGGTCGACGAGTTAATAATAATATAATAATAACAACATTTAGTTTTAATTAAAAAACACATCAAATTTCCTTTATAAACTTTTATTAATAAATAAGAATATTACGTTTTGTTAACTGTACTTTTTCTTTGGTGATGACGTCACAAGGGCGTTAATTTGACAATGTTCAAGCGCATTACCAATTTGCGTGGCTTAGTCTACTTAGTTTTTGTTTTCAACACTGGGGCGATGTGTCTCTGTTAAATCTACTATCAATAATCAACTTTATTAAATTGGAATAAGGTACGAAATCGTAAATAAGTACCTGTGGGCTTTTTCTCTACTCGTATGAATTTCTCGTATAAGCCTTGAAAGCTGGTGTCCGCCCCAGGCCAGCCGCCTGCAACCATTAGGGGATATATATATATACATATATAATACGGACACATCTCGAGTAATGGCGGCAACTAACGATATAGGCGTCTAAGGGGCGGGTTTTCTGTCAAAATGAGCGGTCCACCCTCAGGTGTTGAAAAATATTTGTATGTGGAAACTATGAAAAATAGTTTGTAAGGGGAACTACCTTTGTGTTTGAAAGTATCCATCGAAATGCGTTATGATGGCGCCACAATAGCATTAGTGTAAATTTTAAAGGAAAGCGCAAAGGTATTAATAGTAGTGTAGTATTAGTGGGGTTTATACCATACACTCCATAGTGGAAACGATGGTGACATCGATTGCGACGTCAAGGCATGCATTGCTGCCGCGTGGGCCAAATGGCGTGAGGTAACTGGTGCCATTTGTGACCCCAAGATGCCGGTAAAGTTGAAGGGACAGGTCTATAAGACCATCATTAGGCCTGTCCTTTTATACGGCTGTGAAGCGTGGCCGGTGTTAGAGCGACACAAGCAAGAGCTGCGTGTCACGGAGATGAATATGCTGCGGTGGATGTGTGGAGTGACGCGGAAGGACCGCGTTAGGAACTCGCGCATTCGCGGCAGTCTTCATGTCTATGACATTGCGGATAAATTACAAGAGTGTCGGCTCCGTTGGTACGGCCACGTTTTACGGCAACCGGATGCTTACGTGGGTAACAAATGTCTGGCCATGCCGCCTCCGCCGGGCCCCGGCAGGAGGGGTAGACCCAAAAAGTGCTGGCTTGACGTCGTAAAGGGTGATATGCGTGCCAATGGGCTCACTACCAGGGATGCTGAAGACCGTGCGAAGTGGAAAAGAAAAAGTCGGAAAGCGGACCCCGGGCGCCGAAGCGAGAGTTTGGGCTGCGACCGGAATACAACGCAAAGATGATGATGATGACTCCGTAGTGGAAACGATACACACTCCAATGCTTGGTGGTTGCGTGAACTTCTATCAACGGATTTATATGGGTAAGCTATACGATAATATTCCTACAACGTGCAGGGGGAGGAGGGGTTGGGGGGGAGTAAGAATACTGACCGCTGTGATCGGGGGCGGGGGCGGCTTGTCGTAAAAGGGGTCCTATTTTCAATAATATTTTACTTTCCTTCCTCCCCGTAGAATAAGAGATGACGTCACTATTTTTCACAAAGCAACTAACAAATTCGATTTACAATCATTTTTGCAAAAATAAAAATATATACATAATTGGAAATAAGAACTGAAAAAGCGCAAGATCTCCTTTAGATGATTTTGACTACGCGATGAAAATCTACGCCCCACCCCACCCTGTGACCAGGCGTGGTATTTTTAAGACCTCCCCGCCTGAACGGTTCAAGTATACCATTTCTTAGTTAAAATGACATAGGTCTTTAGAGTTATAAACCTAATTTTTTTATTGTACCGCAAGGATTCTTTACGAATATACAAATTAACGGACACACATAATCAAACCACAAAAAAAAACTATTAGCATTATATTAATATTTTCCCCTCTATTCACAAATGTATTAATAATAAAAAGTAATATATATTTGTACAAAATTAAATACTGTCTTATTGATATATCATCCTCATCAGTATCCTATCAGCGTTAAATCCCAGTTGCAACACAAATTTCCGCATTCTAACTTTTCCCTCTTCACTTTGAACTTTCGATATCCTTAATAGTAAGTCCATTGGCATGCATAGCACCCTTTACGACGTCAAACCGATGCTTTTTAGGTCTACCCTATCTACTGGGACCCGATGGTGGCAGCATGGCTAGACATTTGTTCCTCACATAGTTAGTCGGCTATATAATATATTATAGAATCTAGATGTTTATGTATAATATGTATTTACTAGCTGTGCCCGCGACTCCGTTCGCGTGGAATAGTGACTTTAAGCAGCATTTTTTTGGATATATGAGGTCAACTTAAATTGGAAATTCAACCTACTAAGTCCAGCCTAAGCTGAACCCTATTTCATATGATTGTTGATATAAATCTGAGGTCAACTTAAATTGGATTTAAAATTTCTGAAACTTATCATTTTTAACAAAAACTATTTTGTTTTTCTAAAATAAAAATAGCCCAAGTTACTCCTTGGTACATCAGCTATCTGCCAGTGAAATTCCCATCTAAATCGGTGCAGCCATTTCAGAGATTAGCCGGAACAAACAGACAGACAGACAAAAATTGTAAAAAATGTTGTTTTGGTATATGTACCGTGTATACATATGAATGCACTTAGTAAAAAGCGGTTATTTTAATATTACAAACAGACCCTCCAATTTTATTTATTTGTATAGATTTACAAAAGTATATCAGTTGTCTAGTACCCATAACACAAGCGCGCCGCTGCTTACAGGTGGCGCTTTATGATTGGCAGTTAATTATTTATATATGCAATATTTACCTCGTTTTTCACTGGCAGTGGGCGTGCGTGTTGGTGCCGGCTTCTCTTGAGGAGTCAGCAGCTCCGGCAGCATTGGCGAGTCTATCCATAAGCCTTGGTTGTCAAGTTCGAAATGATACCTGGTTATATTTAAAACAACACATTCACAATTGTATGAAACTAGTTAACAAACCGCCGGCAACCGTCTGCCATATTACTTTTATATTACTGCAGAACAGCATACAGCCCGACGGCCCACTAAATAGTAAGCAGTTACCATTGCTCATGGATGTTTGTAATGCTAGGGACACTGCGAACACACTGCCATCCCATACGGACAGGGATTTAATACTCATCCCTGCGTCCGGGGATGACCTATCGTAAACTACTTATAAGTATGCAACCAAAATAATATTGCGTTGTTTTCTGGCATTAATGAGTCAAGTTCCAGTGCTCCTATGAGGACAGTAGCGGGTTTGCAAGCCCTCTTGCACCACAAACAAACATAGGCAACAGTAACTGCTTACTACTTTGGTAGCCAGTCAGCCTGTTAGCTGTTCCTCAGTGTTGAAAAAAGTTGGATCTTACCCACACAACTGCAAGCTGACATGTCTCCAAAGGCACTCACTCTCTTCCTGCATTGCACCCTCGATCCACTCTTGTCTCTTGTTATCCTTGTCCGATGATATATTTGCACTATAAAATTAATCAATATGATTAGGCTTATATCACTAAAGTGGAACACCAGAAGAGTCTTCGATCAGACGAGATGAGAATTTTTTTATAGCTGGAGTCCAGCAGTCAGGAGAAGACCCATCCAATAGTAGGTCAACGTCCCTATGGACATTTACACACCAGGGGCATTATCAATGCACTGCCAGCATCCAAAAAAATGTATAATGCTTTTTATTAGCGGTGTGCGAATATCATTGGAATCGAATCGAATATTAATATTCAATTCGAAATTCGAATCGAACATGAAACATACACAGCAAATAACATGAGTTTTTTTCAATTTATTCCATCCATTCGAGTTTGGAATCGAATATTAATATTAATATTCGATTCAGAATGAATAATTCATAAATTCGAATTATTCACACCCCTACTTATTATAAAAACCATTTAATATCATACTGGGATGGAAAAACCTTAGCTAATCTAAAAATGGATGTGTGGAGTGACAAGAAATCTATAATATATATAAGAGAATACCACAAAAAATATAATATATATAAGAGGAAAAATGAGATAATTTCTTAGAGGAGCTAGGATTTTGCTCCCAACCTAAAGTACTCTTTTTTTATTTATCCCTGAAAAAACCAAATGTCCATACCAGAGCTCAGGGAGAAAACTAACATGCTTATGTTGGCTTAACCATTTGAACCCCACTGTAGTCACCATGAAGATACTGCCTGAGACACCATGACCAGCGGCAGCTACAATGGTATACAAAATAAAAACCCTGGTTGTCATATGTATTAGGGTTACAGCATCGACTTTTGTTCATTGCTTTGAGAAAGCTAATATACTCTGTCATATAAGACAGGCACCGTAAACAAAAGGAGAGTTGAAAATACAGCAACAGGAAGAAATTAAAAAAGGAAAACAGGCATAAGTTTGATATGATAAACTGATTATAAAAGACAAATATACAGAAAAACCAAAATGATCACTGTCACAGACCACACCGTCACTGTCGCCTAATACTGCTGAATCTGTTGAAGGGCAAACAACTATTGCTCCAACTATATGCACCAAAACAAATAATCTAGAACAAGTGAATCTAGCTACATCGAACTCACTCTCACTAACCTCAGCAAGCAAGAAATAGCAACAACTGAAACGACAGGACCTTCCGGTCTCCCGGCATACATTAAAAACAATGAAACACACACACAACCACAACATCCTTTACCAAACCCGCTGGTCACCAAGGGAAAGTAACACCAACATCCTCCAACAGAATACATACTACTCAAACAAACAAATTCACAAACCAATTATAAATTCACAGGACCTCATGTTTGGAGGAGGCCTTTGCCAAGAGGCACACAGGAATCAGAGATATTATGTAAATTTTTAAATAACTTTATATGTCTAGAAACTTTATATCTAGGCTATTTTATTTTATTTATAAAACAGGCAATTTCATTAAACCTGAAAATGTCATAATTGTTTATCTATACAAATAAATAAAATTGGAGTCTTTTTGTAATATTAAAACAGCTTTTTACTAAGTGCATTTGGATGTATACATAGTAAATATACCAAAACAACATTTTTTTTTAATTTTTGTCTGTCTGTTTGTTTCGGATAATTTCTGAAATGGCTGGACCGATTTTGACGGGACTTTCACTGGCAGATAGCTGATGAAACAAGGAGAAACTAAGGCTGCTTTTATTTTGTAAAAGAGAAATAGGATCTCACAAAAGAAAAATCCTTTATAGGACCAGCAAAGCTGGCGGGAAGTAAATAAATATACTGCAAGAATTGGCACAATACCATCTAGCCCCAAAGTAAAAGGCATTATGGCATAAGGTGTTTGCGTTATGGGTACTAGATAACTGATGTACTATTTATATACTTTTTAATTCACAGACTCCATATGGGAATGGAACTTGATAACACAGACATAATTATATAATAAAAGTCATGGTACAGAGGTTGTTAAATGTTAATTGATGTAAGTTTATCTATGTTTCTCTTTATTTTTTCTCTGCCAACATAATTCATAAGTTAGGAGACTAGGAGTGTTTATTTAGTCTATAGCTATTGCAAATTCTATTATTACAGTAAATGTTGTGTGTTCTTTAGGACACAATTTTATAAATCTATATAAATAAAATGATAGAGGTCTGCAGTTGTGAGTGCATCACAGCAAACCTACTCAGATTTCAATTAAATTTTTATTTCCTAGTCACTTGGCTCTCACAAAAAAAAAAAATTATTTTCATAAGCACTATGTGTTCAATGATTTGTGTTTTCTTGATGCAGAGAAGTGGGGCAAGCTGTGTAGGGCGCACGCATAGGACCAGTGAAGTGTCTTCTACCTTTTTTTTCTATTGCTGTAGGACAGCAGACAGGCTGACAGACTGCTTTGAATTTTAGCAGTTACTGTCGCGTATGGGTGTTCGCAACACCTGGGGCATCGCGAACACACTGCTGTCCCATAAGGGTACAGGAACTAGGGTCATCAAAGGTGGTCACCATCCAGACGGGCTTGAGGTCCTACCACGTACCTAGGGTGGGTTGTTTTGTCGCCGTTTACGACAGGCTGACCCCTGTCGCAGAGGTAAAAATGTCTAATTGTGTAATGAATATCTGATATGTGCTAAAAGTTAAACTCTGAGATAAAAATATTATATAAAAATGTATAAGAAACAATTTCATTTAAAGTGATTTATATTAAATTAATGTAATGATTATAATTACATTGTCTGCTGATGTTTGCAACACCAGGGGCATAGTTACTGTATGGTTAAGGGAATCTGGGTCACTTATACCAGAACTCAATATAAGGTTATTAAGACGGCATGTATAGACACAAGGGGGACCAACTAATTTATAGCCCTACCACCTAGCTAGGGTTGTTTGTCGCCTTTTACGACCAACTCCCTTCAGCCGCTGGGGTCAGTACTTTAATATGTGGACAGTAAAATTTAGTCTAATAATGATTGCAGTTGGGTTTATTAAGTTCATGTGAGTATTAGTCAACAACCAAATGAACAAACAATAGTTGATGATAATTTTAATTGTATCCAAAATGGTTTAACAGATTATTATTATGGTAAAAAGGAATGTGATAAAAATAGAGTTAAATAAAGCTGTAGTATTTGTTAGGAATCTCCCGCCAATTTGAAAATAGGTATACAAGCAACCTGTGTCGAGGTCATCAAACAGGGCATAGACTAAGTGAACAAAATCTACATATAGAAAAAATACTATGTTATAAAAGATTTAGTAGGATATATCAATAAAATACTTACTTGTAAAAGGAAAAGCTGCAAACCACATCATACTCCAAGTTGCAACCTTCCACAACGCACTTTAGTGCACTCATAATGGATATAACCAACGTTAACAAAGATGGACACCTCGCTATCACATCGTTATATTTATTGTTTTGTATAAAAATAATAACACTTAGCGCGTAAACTAACTTTCAAACAAACTAATTTTGATGGGTCCTATGGAAAATTATCAATCAAATGTCGAAAATGACGTGCCTGTCACGTAAAATGTCGAAAATTTAGCAAATGTCCGTCAAACGACTGCCATGAAATGGTGATGTAATGCTTTAATTCTTCTTAATGGCAACATTGTATCTCATTCGATTAATAATCGATTGTAATTATTCAAAATATTTTTAAATAATTCATTGAAAACTCATTGATATAAGGTGTAGTAATATTTAATGCTTTACTGACTTATGTATTACTAAATGTAAGCAATAAGTATTTCATGCACTTATTACTATTCTAATCATCTCAGTTTTTATGTGTTAGGGTAAATTAATTAGAATCACATTAGTAATATGATATAATAAACCTTGATTAAAGTAACGTCAGTCATCAGTCACTTTCTAATTTCTTATAGATGTAAAACAAACCTATCTATCAAATACTAGAAACTACCTAAACATACATACATATAATCACGCCTCTTTCCCGTAGCGGTAGGCAGAGACCACTTCTTTCCACTTGCTACGATCCTTACATACTTGTTTCGCTTCGTCCACTTTCACTTTATTCCATTCATACATGCCCTTCGGTTTAGGGTACTCTTGACCTGGCCTTTTTTCAAGACGTCCCTGATCTGGTCTCGAAACTTCCGCCTAGGTCTACCCCTTCCAACACTTCCATTCACACTCACCTTATACACTTTTTTCGTCAATCGCTCTTCATTCATTCTCTCGACATGGCCAAACCATCTCAGCATACCTTTCTCAATTTTTGTCAGTTCATCTTCTTTCAGACCACAACATCTCCTTATCTCACTATTTCTTATCCTGTCACTCAGTTTAACTCCTATCATACTTCTTAACGCTCTCATCTCAACTGCATTTATTCTGCTTTCATGTTTCTTCTGCCATAACCAACTTCCACTTCCGTACATGAGTGTCGGAACCAACACCCCCTCATGCACAGCCAGAAGAGCCTTGTTAGACACCTTCCGACTGTTCATAAAGGAGTGCAAAGCTCCATTCACCATGTTTCCTGCATTCACTCTTCTTTCAATATCACTCTCACACTTTCCATCTCTTGTAAACTTTGAACCCAGATACACAAACTCATTCACCTGTTCAATTTGTTCATCACCAATCACAATATTGCAGCCTGTCACTGTTTCATCTCTTTCAAACAATATCACTTCGTCGTCTTTACATTCATCTTCATTCCCTTTCTAACAAAAACTCTACTCATAACAGTTTCCATCTCCTGGACCTCCTAGGCCGAAGACGCAAGTAATAATTGAACATCAGCTTAAAGAAAACATTTGACGAGTAACTCATTCATTCTCAACCCACTTTCATTATCTTTTAAATCTGTCAAGCAATTGTCCATGAACTGATTAAACAGCCACGGTGACGCTACACATCTCTGTCTAACACCTTTTTCAATATTAAACCATTCAGTGTGTGCCCCGTTTATACTTACACAAGCACTAGAATCCTTAAAAAGAGATTGCAATGCTCGTATGAGGATACTGCTCACACCATTCACGGACAATGCTGACCACAATTCATTCCTCACCACTTTATCCTATGTTATAGTAGTGAGGAATGTTTTAATATACATAAGTAGTCTAGAAAAGGTCTATGCCTTTTCTAGACTACTTAAACATATATATTTATACGTATATTTTAAAATCATGCTACCGATATGTTTATTTGTGTCAGTCAAATTTCACGTAAACTGAAATTTAATATGAAAAATTCTGTACACACTTGTGGGTGCAAATTACATACAGCAGAAGTGAAACATCAGAAAAGTATACTTCATATATTAGTAATTATTAGTGCATTAAGGCTACGAAAACCCAAACATAAAGGTGATGAAGATTAGAAGGAGACTGCACACTTGTATTCTATCTCATTGTCTCACAGGCTTAATACTATTTATGAATATATCTCTTTTACATTTCACCAAATTTTCAAATCACAACTGTGCTAAAAAACGTCACCTTTAAAATCCTCGGTGAAACATTACATATAGTTATGATCTAAGAACTTTAGTATATTCATGACCTAAATGGCAAGTGATTGATGTTGCATGCGAATCTTATTAGTGCACTTTTGTTTTAATATGCGACAAATTATACTTTTATCTGATTTAATGACACAAGTGTTAATGGCATAGGATTAAGCCAATATATTCTAATTTACAACCCCCTCCTGTTAACGAAATATAATGAAAATCTAAAAATCCAATCTTAGTGACCTCTTGTCCAATAACATGCTGTAAAGATCCACCTATGTGTTATCTCTGCTTACCATTATGTCCTTTGCCGAAGGTTATGTATTGTTGTGAAAGAAGCCGCGAATTTCAAGGCTTTGCCAAGAGGAAGATTGCTGAGCCACCACCAAAATATATGAAGATGGATGCGTTGTGCGCAAGCTGCCTGTGTCCTGCATTCCGTTGCGCTAGAGCGCAACGGAATGCAGGACCAAGTGCATTCGAAGACGCTCGGCACTGCGAATTTCCTATTTAGGAGCCCTCGTGACGTAGTTGTAGAATGTAAATTGTTCACGGATCCCATTAAAGTCGGCGACCCGGCAAAAGTGCCACCCTGCATACCCGAATCGACACTCGGATTTGGTTTACTCAAGAAGAAACCAATAAAAGTGTCGCATGAGGATATATTAGATGACTGACAAAGAAATTTCGTGTCCTACTTTCAATGTGAATAGAAAAAAAGAAATTTAAATTAAAATGATGACAGATTTTTCCCCAAAACGGGGTTAACGTTTGGCAGGCGGCTGGTTGTAAAAACTAAGCCACAACTATTAAAACATGTAAAATGTTGCGCCGACTCCATATAATGTGGGACAAGGGCAGGAGGAAGAAGGTTGAAATCTAAGAAATGGAACATAATCAAGATTGTTATTCTTAAAAAACCTCGTCATTAGTTTATTCTACTAGTGTTTAGCGTTCTCCCTTCGAAAACAGAATTTGTAAATCCTAAACTTCGCAATCGTAAATAAAAGGACCAATACAAGAATTAAGATGCACAGATTTACTGTATAAATTATGCTTTAAGTGTGTTTGTTGCATAAAAAATGTTAATTTTGCTGTTAAATATTTAACTATAATCATATTTAAAAAGGAAAAATAAAACGTATGTATTCAGTAGTAAATCGATAAATTTTAAATCGATTATTTTTATCGATGTTGCCATATTAATAATACTCAGAGTCAGAGACAATACATTTATATTCTGACGCATAATGAAAATTATTTAATTTTTAATTTCTACCTTGATGAACATTTAAAGGTTCTGAATTACTAATCAAAGTGAAAGATACGCATTATAGATTTTTTCGGTAGTCATATTCTTGTTTATTAAATTAGGTTATCACCATGCGCAGTATTATAATTATTGTCTACGGTTGGCGTGATCTCAATAATTGATTAAAATATTTCGTACTTCCGGCGCTTACAGCGTTGCATACAAAAGAGCAAAATACAATTTAAATAAACTTTCATGGATGGATAAATGTATAATAATTTTCTTGTTGTTTTTATTTTTCCTTGTTGTCTTGGTGACATTATTTTGACTTATTGTCAAATATTTGTCATTCCAATTTGACAATGAACGTCTCATTCACGGTACATGATATTTAATTTGTTTAGAATATAACATCATCATCCTAGCGTTAAGTCCCGGTTGCCACCCAAACTTTCGTTTCGGTGCCCGGGGTCCGCTTTCAGACTTTTTCTACTCCACTTCGCGCGATCTTCAGCATCCCTGGTAGTGAGCCCATTGGCACGCATATCACCCTTTACGACGTCAAGCCAGCACTTTTTGGGTCTACCCCTCCTGCCGGGGCCAGGCGGAGGCGGCATGGCCAGACATTTGTTACCTACGTAAGCATCCGGTTGCCGTAAAACGTGGCCGTACCAATGGAGCCGACACTCTTGTAATTTATCCGCAATGTCACGGACATGAAGACTGCCGCGAATGCGGGAGTTCCTAACGCGGTCCTTCCGCGTCACTCCACACATCCACCGCAGCATATTCATCTCCGTGACACGCAGCTCTTGCTTGTGTCGCTCTAACACCGGCCACGCTTCACAGCCTTATAAAAGGACAGGCCTAATGATGGTCTATAGACCTGTCCCTTCAACTTTACCGGCATCTTAGGGTCACAAATAGCACCAGTTACCTCACGCCATTTGGCCCACGCGGCAGCAATGTGTGCCTTGACGTCGTAATCGATGTCACCATCGTTTCCACTATGGAGTGTATGGTATGGTATGGTATAAACCCCACTAATACTACACTCCTTCTAATACCTTTGTTTAGAATATATATTTTCAACTTATTCAGTCACCGTAATGGTTGGATGCTACTAAAGCATTGTGTGCTTAGTGAGTACTCAGGCAATTTCATTTCTTTTTCATCTTAAAAAAACTTAAAAATAAAGATGTTTGCTCTTCGACGATCCCATTGAATAGAAAAATATAATTTGTCAGCTCTTTTCCTTCTAAAAGAAGTATTTTTGCACTGAATTAATAGCTGTATATGCGTGAATGGGAAATAAAAAACAAAATATTTTATTATTAATTTATTTACCAATATAATCAAATATATATAGTGTATAACTTACAGCCATAGGGTTGCAACGCCGCGACTAATTAAAAAAAAAACCAATTTAATTATGCATAGACATCACTAATTTTCAATAAAAACTTTTATGTAATTTCAGGATTGAAAATTCTTATATATTGGGACCTTTAATTATAGTGCGACTTAATGTATTTGATACTATAATGCTCTGTATATATTTTATCTATTTTAATTGTATAGTTAAAATAAATAACATTTACTATCATTTTCAACCACACAATTATGGATTGGAAAGTAAAAATGTTCATTTACGATAACTAAACAATAAGTCATGAGGTGACAAAAATTTCTTAATGTACCGAACGCCACATTGAATTTATAATCCAATTAACAAAGTGTATCTCAATATAGATGACATGTATAGTTTAGACAGTCTTAAACAGGTGACTGTCGCCTAAAATGTGCATGTGATCAGTGCTTAATATGGGTTTATTAAAAAAAATATCTGTCAAAATATTACCAAGCATATTAACCCTTTCAGACTGTTCATGGTTAAGAACATAAAAAATCGAAACATAAAAAACAGAAATACTACTTTTTTAAAGCTAACAGTTGAGTTTAGTTGCAAAACATGCTATAACAATATTTTTTGGAAACTCGTGAATTGTGAACTAAACCCATGCTGATTCAGTGGGATTTGATTCAAAATGCAAAATAAGAGATTAAATCTAATATGGAAATATATATTTCCATATTAGATTAAACCTCTGCAATATAATATGGCATTGGTGCCATAAAAAATTTGATAGCTATGTAATTTAGAGTAAAAACATTCTAAACAATTCTAGCTATATAGCGGGTTTTTGCAACTACACACCTCAGTTGACCCTAGTTTATTTATAAGATGTTTTTTACGCCTGTTGTGACATTAAAAAGTCGAAAAGAATCAAGCATTACATTTAGCGTTACATTATTGTTGTGGAACAGCAGACAGGCTGACGGCTCACTTAATAATAAACAGTTACCGTCGCCTGGACGTTTGTAACGTTAGGAGCACCGTAAACACACTGCTGTCCCATAGGTGGATACATTAATATTACATTTTATTATTAATAATGAATTATTATATTAGAAATCATATAAAATAATCAAGTAATTTGATACATATCCCAAATTAATAGTTCAGATGTTTATGGACAGTAAATAATTAAATATCTACTACCCCTGTAATTGAATTCTGTAATAACCCTGTAATCAGAAACGACAGTTTCATTCTATTTCCACAGAGCATATAAAACATCGTCGCTGCCAAATCAGTAACAGCTATGTGCAAAAAGTTTATCAAGAAAAAACATTCTAATATAAAATTTAATAAGAAACAATTTGTTTTAAGTGATTTATATTAATGTAATGATTAGAATCACATAGCGGTATTTATACATATATCAAAGTTTGGCTGGACAACTAGTCTTATTAATCAAAATGTTGGAATCTCATATTCACCATCGAAATTGATTTGGCAATGACGATACATCAAATGTATAAATAAATTTGATTTAGCTATTGAGTATCAAATCCATTTGGCCGCGGTATAATGAAATGCAAATGAAATTTATTGTTTTCATCGGATCATGAAAAAGGTCACGTCGCGGCAGCCGCATTAGCAAGCATCCTTAAAAAACACATCTCTTATTTTTAAACCAAGACTATACCTACCTAACGTACTGACTATAATAAAAAAAAACAATTTAAGCAAAAAAATGATCAATTAATCTATACAACAACCAAGTTTTAGTTGACTTTTTATTTTTTCATAAAAACGATGACCGAAAAACAACAATATTTTAATTTAAATTTCCCACATTGGAAATCTGTTTTAGTTTTTTTTATAACTAAACAAAACGAAATCATATTTTTACAGCGCTTACACACTATTTAGCATTACATAATTTTTTGTATATTTTTAATTCATACATATATTTTATTATTATTATTTTTTACAAACTTTTAGCAATAAGACATTTGATTTGACATGATAATTTATTTTTTGGCTTGACGTCGATGCGTGCCAAAGGATACATAGATACGTACACTACGGATGCAAAAAACTCGTGGAAAGTGAAGTCTGAAAGCGGAACCCGGTCACCGAAACGGATCGCAACCAGGATTTAATGCTGAGACGACGATTATTCATAATTATTATACTTTATACGTTTAGTTAATACAGTTTTTTATTGAGGAATCAAATCGGAGAATTAGAAGGAATCGATTTATTTTTAACGAATGACTCATTTTCTGTTCTAACTGGAGCAGATAGGCAAATTAGCCACTCGCTAGCAAATAATCACTGTCGCCTATGGACATATTCATATCTCTATAGTCGCAAACGTCTATATGCATCGGTGACTACCTACTATAGTGTGAACCGTTCCAAAAAAAAAACATTCAGAAATACAATTTTCTGTAACTATACTCTGGACAATATTATCAAAAATACAGATATGCCTAAATTTTTATATATTCCTGACATTGGTCAAATCGACATGACATACTTCGTGATCCATGGAAGAGAAAGAAAATATCTTATTATGTACCGTTTTGAGGGCTTAAAGTTTCAGTAGGAAAGGAATATTTTTGTAAATGAGTGTTCAGAAGGAAAACTCTTTGACATGATCCTTTTCATCAAACCAAATGTCCTAACACAGTGATTTACGTTTATTATGTCAACTGAAATTAACTGAGAATGACACTGACATATGACAGCGATTCCTAATTTGACATTGACATGTCGAGTATGTCATAATCGCAATTGGCTTGCATTGTTTTATGTCATCTCCTTTTGCGTACGTTAACTGACACAAAATTTGCCCCAATAAAAATCTTATAGAAATAAAAAAACAACTTATTTTTAAATTTATCTTTACATCCCATTTCATAATAGCGGCGGATGTGAGTTTTGAAATTTTCATTGTAATTTTTTTTAATCGTACATATTTGCATGATTACGATTCTCATGTTAAAGATTGTAGATGCCTTAGAAAAGAAATAAAATCTACTCGACAGCCATGATAAAGCTCGCTCTTTGAACGTCATATTTGCAAATTTTCTATAATTAAAAAATTTAAAACTACATCCTCCATAGTATTCATTTTAAATGAAAATAAAATACGATTTCTACTATCTATTATGCAGTTACTGTTGACTTTTTTTGATCAAATAACATGACTTGGGCTGTAAAGTAAAAAAAAATACAAGAAAATAGGAAAACACGTCCGCCGCTAGCGTCAGCTGTGAACGATCGCTTCCGTACATATCAAATTTAAAAAAATCATACACATCATAATTTCATACAAATCACACTTTTAAATGGGTAACATCAAATGCATTGCTTTATTTCACTATATTACAGTGGGACGGCTAAATTAAATATAATAACGCGTTAATTTTGGCCGTTAATTTTTAAGTATTAAAATTCTAGACACAATTATTTGTTAGGACCAATCGAATCAGTCTTAGAAAAAGTGCCTGAATAAAAAATATTTGGCGAAATTTTTATAAATTATTTTTAATGCATTATAAATAAAAAAAATTAGTTTATTATTAATTATAAACTTATTTTTTTTGATTGGCAGCGTGAAAACAATAAAAAAATGCGCATTTAAATTAAATATAAATATATTATTCAACAGAATATACGTAAATTAAAAAAATATATACACATAAACAAAAGCGTCTTGTTTATGGCAATATAGGACCTAATTTGAAATAGTCTCTACTAAGACGGCCAAAATATCGCGATTAAATTTAAAAAAAAACATCAAGTCATAGGAACTCTATTTAAAATTAAAAACCTTATATGGATAATAGAAGCGATCTAAGCCTTATATTAAAAGAGACACAGACGACGTTCATTTTTAACACACAATTTCGTACCAAATTCCTTTATTTGCTATAGGTAAATGCTATATTCTTCAATGAAATCAGCAATGTTTTTTTAATCTGTAGGACAGCAGAAAGGCTGACGGCCCGCTTAAAATTTAGCAGTTACCGTCGCTTATGGGTGTTTGCAATGCCAGTGGCATCGTGAACACGCTGCTGTCCCATAAGGGTACAGGAACTTGGGTCACTAATGCCGGAACACAACACAAGGTCATTATGGCGGCATACTAAGACCAAAGGTGGTCGCCATCCAGACGGGCTTGAGGCCCTACCACGTAGAAAAAATGTATACTGTTTTTGATAAACAACTGATTAAAAACAGCATTCTGTAATTTTCGTAGAATTTTTTTAAATTAAGTATTTTAAAAATCACACGAAAACACATGGTTATTATTATCTACCCAGTATTATTGATTGTTCATTATTTACAACAAATACGAGATTTTGTATAGCTTTCAGAGAATTAATGATACTTGATTTCAATACTACCCACAAAAGATTTTTACAAACAATGTCGGTATAACAAAATATATTCCGAAACCGGAATATACTTATTATTTTACATATGTATTGTGTTGAGGTTATTTTTCCACACTACTACACATTTATTTATACTAGTCAGGTCAGACCACATATGGAGTACTGCTCACGTTTATGGGCTGGAGCACCTGTCTGTCAGCTCAATTCCCTAGACTCCATCTAACGGCGCGCAGTTCGTGTTGTGGACGATCCCATACTCACAGACGGTCTAGACACGCTTGAACTTCGGAGAGACTTTGCGTCTCTTTGTGTATTCTAGCGTCTGTACAACGGGGAGTGTTCTGAGGAGCTATTTAGAATGGTGCCCTCATCGTCTTTTTACCATCGCACTGCCCGCCATCGGCTGGGTGTTCATCCCCATTTCTTGGAGCCTCTTCTTTCTTGGACGAAACGGTTCTCAAGAACGTTCATGTTGCGTACTCTCAGAATCTGGAATGCGCTTCCGGCTGAGGTTTTTTCAGCGCGGTACGATATGGGGTTCTTCCAAAAACGCCCATAGGCGACGGTAACCACCTGTTAGGGTGGGCCGTTTGCCTGTCTGCTGAACTATAGCTATAAAAAGAAATAGGCCCTACTAGTATAAATTACTGCATAAATTTTTACTTTCGTGCGAATTGGATGTACAAAAATAAACGTCGCCCGTTATCGCTCTTAACGATGTATATTATTTTCGTAATATTAATCACTAATATATCTAAGAGCTAAGATTTTTTTACATGTGTGTGCTGTTCGAGTTTTTAAATATCATTTAAACTTTTTAAATTCCCTGTTCAGTCGGTAAGGATTACATTACTAGAAAATTTCACTTCTTACAGACTATAAACCTAGATATCTCGGCACAGGTTGTGATGGTACGCGGTGGCCAAGTGGTACACGCAAAGACCAACGCTAGAGCCGGTTCGAATCCCATGTTGGCATTTACCAGTTACGCAGTTATCGCATAATGTGCATATTTTATGAGAAATAACATCGTGAGGAAACGCGCATACCGATATCACTGGTATGTGACCCGCCAATTTACTTTGGTCGAGCGTCCTCTCTAAGAGAACACTCATGAACTGATACAAGTTTGCCAGTATTCTAGTAGCAGTAGTCAGTAGGAACCACGTATTATTCTAGAAGTATAAAGAAACTTCTCGTACAGCTTAAAACATCACGCACAGGTAAAAAAAAAAACAAAAAAAACAATCGAGTACATGAAATCGAATGAAACAATTATAGTAAAAAACACACTTATATACTAGAGAAATAACGATGCAATCCTTTACACGTTGATGAGCTGATCTATTTAAAAAAAAATCTAATAAACCAACAGGGGTACGTCTATATTCGTCAAAAATCACGTTGGCTCAGCCCTGTAGGATAATGTCAACATGTTTGCCAAATATGGGGGAAGGAGAATCATCTCATACGGGGGAGAAGTCGAAGTGTCAGAATGGTGCTATTGCAGCTACTTATAAATGTAGATGTCGTAGACGAATTGAAGTACGCACAGTTAAAAATTCTCTAACTCACTCTAATACGCGCTTTCCTTTAAAAATCACGCGACTTGGCGGCCCCTTAATTTAATACATTTTAACAGACGTTTTTCAAACGCAGAAATACACCACACGTCTACCCTCCACATGGGTAATAAAAGAACGTTTGGGTTGCTGGCAATTATTAGTGGGTCGTAAAGGGCAATATATGAATCGCGCGCAACAATTTTTATCTATTTTCTACGTCAGTTGATAGATTTTTTTTTTAGAAATATACAACCGACAGGTAATAACTTCACTCCGTGCAACGACGGAGTAAGAATACTGTAAAAGGCATCTAAATAACCCTGGCTAGGTGGTAGGGTTCCAAGCCCTTCTGGATAGCGACCATCCCTAGTTTCAAAGTATGCCGCCATAATAACCTTGTGTTGTGTTCCGGCATAGTAACCCTACGTAGACGGCAGCGTGTTAGCAGCGCACAGCACGTTTACAAACATCCGTAACCAACGGTAAGTGCATATTATTGTATAGTGGATAGTCAGCCTGTATTTTTGACCCACAGCAATAAAAAAAATGGATCCAGATCAGAATTGTTAATGTCAAATCTTTTGTGATGCGCAAATTGAATCAACAAACCTTGCAATACCGTTTTGTACAATAACAAGGCCATTGATGGGAATGGATCGAACCTTGAAACTCTTCTGATCTGGATACATACTCGTTTGTACAAGAAGGTGAGCATAAGGTCAAAAGCCATGTTACATAAATGAGACTTCTTAGACAATCAAACCAATTTCAATATTGACAAGATTGATTGATGGTTTGATTGATATATTGACGAATAGATCAGCACTATCAATTATGGATCGACACAACGTTTCGTTACTCACACACATCTTAAAAATTATACATATATACTGTCTCTAAACTCGTTCATTTAACTATACATAGACGATTACTTTTTATTTAAATGTAACACTATAAGTATATTTAATTTTATGGTTAAGTGCAATATACAGTATTAAAATTGCTTTTAAATACACAAAGCATCTGATCGAACATGGCAATTAGTAGACAGTCAAATTAATTGAAGACATATTGATTATATGATATTAATGGTGTAAAGAGAATAACGGAAAACGCTTATTATACGTCATCAAACTAAGAGACAATCAAATACCCTTTTATTGCGTTTTTACGGAAAAAAATAGCATATCTATCGGCACAAAGTAAATGTGGGACTCGAGTATATGTTTGAAATATAACTCAAATTTTAATTTAGCATCTGATGTAGTAAAAATCAAAACGTAATAAGCTTCTAATCACGAAATCATTAAGCCAATCTTACATCAATACATCTTCAATGTGAGCACCATTAATTCGCCTTAAAGGTTTGTCCCGTAAGATGCTTTAAATACCGTCACTACAATAGCCATGAAACGTGTCTGATGTGAGATTTTAAGACGATATGATTGTATAATGCTATGATTACATTTCAAATGCATATATATAATGTAATTGAAAATATTAAAATCATAATCATTTAAATCCCTGACAGAATAGCGTCAATTATATTCAAATCCACACATCATCACTACGCTGAAAGTTCCAATACATAATTATATTATATATATGTATATACACACTCAGTACTTTTTACGTAAAAACCGAACTCGTCCGAAATAAATACACGAAAATGAAAAACAAATTGAGCAAGTTAGTTTTTACATAGACAGTGAAATCACGCAGTAAAATGTTTACAAATATTATGTCTCGAAATGTTAAATACGTTATGTATTTATTATTTACTCTTCTAATATTCGAAAAGCATGAAGTCATTTGAAAGTTCATAATTTGCATCATAGGCTGTATTGATAGAAATAAAATTCATTATTAATTTACAACTAATTATTATAACTGAATCAATCAACATCAACCCGTCAATACGCTTTCAATATTTCGTCACAACATATTTAACATTCCCCAATTATTATGACCAAACAAAAACACGTTTATGTTATTAATATCATACTAAAAAATGTGTGCTCTATTTGTCACTAAATACGAATAAAAGTAGATGTTGGCAGTTATTTCTTAATAGCTGACTTGGATGGAACAGTCAAAACGATTAAAATCATCAATCATCCTTTCAGTCAAATGATTCATATATAACACTACCATTACTTTAAAAGGCTGTAGCAGCACCGCGTTTATCTAAAACGGCGCGCAAAGCACATCTGCTTCGCTCACGTATTCAATATTTATTTACCTCTTTACCTTAGCATCTATTTATACACTTAAAAGCACATTTTGCCAAATATCCATTGGAATCCTGAAACCGTTCTTATTGGAACACTACCATCAAGAAAACCTCTGAGCGAATCTCTGTATTGAACAACAAATCTATTGGAGGCCAACTACTCCTCCACCTCAAAAAGCTATATTTGAAATGCATATTGAGTCATCCCTCTTTCGTAAACGAGATATATAAAATTATCTCTTGTAAACTATTCTATTTGGGAAAATAGTTTTGATAGCGTTACATCGATTAATATCTTGCATCATTCAATAGAAGCATTTTTCATCATTTTATAAGAGTACTAGCTGACCCGGCAAACGTTGTTCTGCCATAAAAATAATAAAATGTCAAAAAGTAAAAAAAAAATTTAGGGGTGGACTACCCCTAACATTTAGGGGGATGAAAAATAGATGTTGGCCGATTCTCATAGATACCGGATAAGCACAAAAAATTTCATCAAAATCGGTCAAGCCGTTTCGGAGGAGTATGCCAACGAAAACTGTGACACGAGAATTTTATATATTAGATTATAGACTAAGTAAATGAATTCTAAGACTACAACATTTAAAGGACATTCATGACGCTGCAGGTAAAAACTCGTAGGTTGGGGGAGCGTGAAAACTTAAATAATTTAAGAGAGGCCTTCTTAATCAGTCCAAATATCGCTATATACCCTATTCTGGACTTCTAGACTGAAGCCGTACTCAATTTACCGTCCAAGTCCCTTAACTTCGAATAATGATCGTGTACGGACATTTAAACTATCGGACTTAAATCTTCAAGACCCTAAATGACGATATAAACATCCGACGTAGTTTGACTCGTCTGATAGTTTATCAGATTGACAGTTCCACCAATGCCGCCATGTCAAAATCATAGATAATCGTATAAATAAACTAAAACATAAACTCGTTACTTTATCATTTTTTTTTTCCAAATTTATAATTTATATTTTTTTTTTCCAAATACACTTTTTTTTTACTAGCCAGTCTTTGCGACAACTATACACTTCCTAAGGAATTAGTGATGTGGCTGATTGCGCTTCATTATCAACTTATTCGATGCCTTTCATTTGATTAAAAAAGATCATTTCAAAAATATATGAAGATAATAAATTTCATTTTGCATCTTCATAAAAAGTTCGTTAGATAGGTGTAGTTAGATAGGTGGAGCAATTGAAACAACCGCGGCGGCTTCCCCCCCGAGATTTCCAGCGAGGTATTTGTAACTAATTTTATCCGGGATATAAAATAATACAATATGTCATGTCAGCACGTACCGAAATGGAAAATAGGAAACAAAAACACATCTATACCGTTCCTATTCAGTTACGTGATCCAAATAATATTAAGTACTTCTCCTCCACCACGTGTATGTAATAATTACCCCAAAAATCAAGTATTAATAAATCGATTCGTCTAATAATCATTAATTAAATCACAATCGACGTAACCGCAACCACATCACTACATAATATCATACATCGACTAACCGGTAATCGCTCTGTACATTTTTTTTTTTTTACGAATTGCCAAAGAACAAAACGAGATCTGTTAATATTAAATGTTTTAAAAAACACATACCGAGGGGTGAAATGTTAATTGTTTTAAGCTACATTTTATTAACTTTACAGGGAAGCTATTTTGGAGAAAAAAATCGCTGATTCTAAATATTTATGTCGAACTCAATGTCGCTTAAAACTTATCCTTTCATCCCTCGATATTATATTATTTGAATACAATTTAATATTAAATGTTTTATTGATATATAATACGAAAACTTTATAAATATTACCATAATAGAATTATTGGTTTGTATTTATTGTAATGAGGGTAGTTAGAAATAAAAATGTAAAAAAGTCGCGATTCTAAAATCAATTGTAAATCAAAATTAATAAATTGATCTACTAGTAAAAAAGCGAAACTAATATTTTCAAAATATGCGTGCAGATTAGACAATTACGTATAGATGGCGCATTGCGATTAACCGATTAGCTTCTTCGAGGTTTTTTGACGAACAAAATTTTTTATGACAAACTACCCTCCAAACCAATAATTTAATATACCGGATACAATACAAAATACTATATTTAATACCGTTGAATAATACATACATATTTATCTATATATATATATCGTTATATCTAAATTTTTATATACTTACACTAGAAAAAGCTTGTTTTTAGTCATTTGAAAATGTCAATCTTAATTTGTTTAGAAACGGCGCCATTGTAACACCGATTGGCGTCCCTGCTCATAGTCAATGCGTACAAGCTGAAACAATAGAGAAATTCATTGTATTTTTTATCAATAACATTTAAACGTCACCTATGGATGTTTGCGACGCCATTGGCACCGTTGACACGCTGCCGTCAGCGTATGGCGACTGGAACCAAGGGCGTATCAAGTCTGTGTAGCGCCCGTGTGCAGTCATTAATTTGGAACAGTCAAAACGTATGCAAATTGGAGTTTTCCTTACATGGGTTTGAGTTATAACGCCCGTCGCCTGTAACACCGCTGCGCCTGCGTGCAACGCACACCCTACACCATAGGTAAAGCCGCTTTTGACCGGACCACAATAAAAAGTTCTACCTCGCCTTTTGCCTTACTCCACGCCCCCCCCCCCCCCCCCCCACATGGAGAAAAACGCGAGCTCTCCATAAGCAGGCGTCATACCAAAAAATAGCAGCCTATAGCGTCCCACAACTGGGCTTAAAGCTTAGGCGCTTGTCCAAGGCGACTTGGCAGGTTACGAATACCGGTGATGGTTTTCTCTTTTTTTCATTGCTTTAGTACAGCAGACTGGCTGACGGCCCGCTTAGATATTAGCAGTTACCGTCGCCTATGGGTGTCTGCAACGCCACTGGCATCGCGAACACGCTGCTGTCCCACAAGGGTACAGGGACTTGGATCATTAATGCCGGAAAACGACACAGTTATTATGGAGGCATACTTAAGACCAAAGGTGGTCGCTATCACGTAGCTAGGGTGGGTTGTTAAGTCGCCTCTTACAACATGCCGACCCCGGCCGCCTTCACCGAGGTGATTTTTACCAACAGACAGGCTGATTGATAGCCACTTGGTATAGTAAGAAGTTACCGTAGACTTATATTATTATCATCTAAAATAAATTAAACTCACCTGGGCTCCATATTTGAACAGCCTGTAACCCCAAAGACTGCATGAATAGAAACAGGTTTAAAACTAACACAAACCAGTCATAACCGGTTCAAACTAGATATAACCGGTGAAACACGATCACTTTTACACTACAATTATTATAACACATGATCAGTAGAAAAAAAAAATGTTTTCATACGTTCTGATTGCCATTTACATTGTATAAAAAATTTCGCTTTTCATTCCAAGTGTATGCATGCTTATTTATTTATTTTTTATTTTTTTCTTTTTTTATGCACTTTTTTTTTCTTTAAAGTATAACACAGTGTCCAATAGCATATAGTGGGGGGGGGGGGGGGTTAAACTACATTTTTTTTTCATATATACACATCGTTTGTTTGTTTATCACTGCGTTTTAGCCACCGTTTGTTTCAGTTCGTTCGGAGGCACCGGCTCCGGCTTAGGTTTCGGCTTGGCTGCAACAAAAAGAACATCGATCACGTCTCCGTACAAGAATCCGCCTTATAACCAGTAATATAGATGTCGCTTTTATATAAGGAACGTGTGACGTTTAACGCGGTAACCGTATGAAAAAACAAATATTTCGGCTTATCGCAAAAGGCGACAAAATGCACCCCCTAGCTAGATGGTTGGCAAACACTGTTGGTCTCTAAATATGCCGCAATAGTAACCTTGTTTTACCAGTTCTCCCTTACGTGGAAGACAGCGTGTTAGCGGCGCCCCTGGCACCGCAAACATCCATAGGCAACGAAACATTTGGTTAAAAAAAAGAATTAAGGTACCTGTGGGCCTCGCGTTGACGATTACGCTCTGCGCGCCGCAGGAGCCCGCCCGTCCTCGGTTGCTGTTACTACTGCTCCCGGCGGCGCCCGGATTCGACGGAGGCGCCATAGGACGGCTGCGAAAAACAAGACACACTATTAAATAAAAACAACTACTACTTTGAATTTGAAACGAATTCTTTAACCATCATTTATAACAATCTACCATCACGGTTTTAATAATAATAAATATATTTGAACATTCCATTCAACGCCATGTATTCCCAAAACAAGCAGTAGAACGTTTGTCCTATGGGGACTAAACAATGGATTTTATCCGACAAGGTTGTTGCTGTCGCTTACGACTATCTGCGACGTCAGGGACTAACACGCTATCGTCGGCATAGGTAACTGGAACATGACTACACTGTGCTACCGGCACGCTATGATGGCCGTTTTGACGTTTGTCCACTCCATGAAGTTTCCTATTAATTAGTAATTACATTTGAAGGAGCAAATTGGTGTTCTTTATTGTTAATAACTGCACGTCGCTATTGACATAAACATAAAGAACAGCAATTTCAGCTCCTTCAAATGTAATTACTAATTAATACGAAACTTCATGAGTGGATAAACGTCAAAACGGCCATCATAGCGTGCCGGTATAGTAATGCCGGAACAGAACACAAGTTTATTATTATTGCGGCATATTTAAACAGGGATGATTGCCATCCATACGGGTTTGGAGCCTTATATAGGTACGAGTTATTTTGTCGTCTTTTACAACAGGTCAACCCCGGTCACAGGGGTTAGGTTAGGTTATTCCTATTCCGCCGTAGAAATACTGTGAAGACAACAATGTATTTCTTCACAAGTAATCGAAAACACGTAAAACAAATGTTCCCGAAAAATCACTGAACAGAAAATTATAATCTACCCGCATTGCGTAACCCAAAATCTCTATTTAGAAGAGAATAGAGGCCTAAATTGCGGGACAGTTCAACAGGGTATGTCTTCACAGGTAGGTCTACATACGTTTGACCTTCTTCCTGCCTTCATACCACATTATATGGGGTCGGCACACATCATCTCCTTCCACTCTCTTCTGTTAGCCGTCATCTAAACATCCATCCGCTCTTTTTCTATTACGAAGAAATATATAAAAAAAAAGCGTGTAAAATTTTAGAAAATTATATTTAGCGTATAAAAGTTACGAAAGCTCGAATGAAGAAGAGACGAAGACTATAGAAAAACACTATATTTGTATTCTATTTCATTCTCTCGCAGGTTAAATGCTATTTATGATTGTTTGTCTCTTTTTGTCATTGACGTTGTATTTACACACTTACCTATAGTTGTTCCTATGGGCGGGATGGGTGCGATCGCTCTCGGAGACGGAGCGGTGACGGTCGTAGGGCCGCGCGTGGGGTCCACGGCCCGGGGCCTGCGCGCCTTGCGAGGCCAGCAGCTCGTTAAGCTGAGGCTGGGAGGGAAGGGAAATGTTTCCTGTTAATTATTTACACTTCTATGGTCCGATAGAGTCGACTACAGTCTCGGAGATTTTCATGGCTCCAGAAACATCTATAGACCCAGAGATTATTATGATTGATTGATTATGAAGGACTTCAATCCGAGCAGGGGCGGAGAAAGACTACTGACCTCTGCGGCCGGGGTCGGCCTGTCGTTAAAGGCGACAAAGCAACCCACCCTAGCTACGTGGTAGGGCTTCAAGCCCGTCTGGATGGCGACCACCTTTGGTTTTAAGTATGCCGCCAAGGTTCCTGTACCCATATGGGACATCAGCGTGTTTGCGGTGCCTGTAGCATCGCAAGTATCGACAAGCGACGATAACTACTTATTACAAAAGCTTGCTGTACTACAGCAATAAAAAGTAAAAAAATTACCTCTAAAACGCGAAAATCCTCAATGCTCTTAAACTTGGATAAATATCCTTGCAGTTTGGGGTCTACTTGGAGCGCGTTGGCGTGCTTGTAGTACTTGAGGAATGCCCAGAATTTCTCGAGGCCATACAGTTGACCTGGAAATAGAAATTAATTAAAAAAACATTTTTCTACATTCATTATTTACTTTTTATAATGTTTTCTCAATTATTCAATTTAGAAATAAATAAATATACTATCAGAATTGTCACAGCCCAGAGTAAGAATCGGAGCTCTTCCGTTATGGATACTAGACAACTTATATATTTTTAATGTATTTTAACAATATATATACACAATAAAGTATGTTAACGCCGTTTGGCTATAATGGGTCTAAGTGACAATGCTATATCCTATCTCTTTTCCTCTTACCTAATATCCGCTCCCCGTCCTTGTCAAAACAAGTGTGACCAACTTAAAAAAATATTATAACGTCTACGGCCGTACAGTGATTTTCGGTTTTGTATTACTTAATCATCATCATCATCATCATTTCAGCCGGAAGACGCCCACTGCTGGACAAAGGCCTCCCCCAAAGATCTCCACGATGATCGGTCCTGCGCTGCCCTCATCCAACCTATCCCGGCGATCTTGACCAGATCATCGGTCCATCTTGTGGGGGGCCTACCAACACTGCGTCTTCCGGTACGCGGTCGCCATTCGAGGACTTTTCTGCCCCAACGGCCATCAGTCCTTCGAGCTATGTGCCCAGCCCACTGCCACTTCAGTTTTGCAATCATCCGGGCTATGTCGGTTACTTTGGTTCTCCTGCGAATCTCCTCATTTCTGATTCGATCTCGCAGGGAAACTCCGAGCATAGCCCTCTCCATTGCTCTCTGAGCGACCATGAGCTTTCTCATAAGGCCCATAGTTAGCGACCACGTCTGCGTTCCGTATGTCATCACTGGCAACACACATTGGTTAAAAACCTTCGTCTTGAGACACTGCGGTATTTGGGACGAAAAGATTTTACGGAGCTTCCCGAACGCTGCCCATCCGAGTTGGATTCGACGAGTGACCTCTTTCGCGAAATTGGACCTGCCTAACTGGATCGTTTGACCCAAGTAGACGTATTCGTCAACAATTTCGAAAGTACAGTTCCCAACTGTTACGGGGGTAGGTGCGACATGGACATTAGACATGATCTTCGTCTTGTTCATGTTCATTTTGAGACCTACTCCTTGGGAAGCTGTATTGAGGCCATCAAGCATATGGCTTAAGTCTTCCATGGTTTCAGCCATGATTACGATATCATCTGCGAATCTAAGGTGAGTAGAGTCCGTGGTGGTCACGGTATTACTTAATATAAAAATTGAATAATTTATTAATTATTGAGTGTAAATAATATAAACAAATGTGTGCTTTGAATACTTTGACGAGTGTAACACCGGTGGGCCCACGCGAAATAGAACTGTATCATTCATATTCAAACGGATATGAAGCTCTTCGCCTAGACAGACCAGTGGGTCTGTCTAGGCGATGAGCGCGCCAGTCACCAGTAGTGACTGGCGCGAACAAAGTAATTAGTATGGATGTAGCGATACTTGATGATCTACTTCGCGTATGAGAAGTTCCGTTGTGCCGCCTCTATATCACCCAGCGCATCTTTCCAGAGCGGCAACACAGTAGAATGCACATTGGTGAATCATAACTAGAACTGGTGGGGTTACAACATCGTCTGGATGGCAACCACCCCTGGTATATGAGTATGCCACCGTAATAGCCTCGTGTTCTGGCATAGGTTTCAGTTCAGCCTGTCTGCTACACTACACCGCCTGTAGTAACACCTCAGCAATAATAAAAAAAAACATTATTTGCGCCATTTCACGCCATTGACACTTTTAGGAAGCAAAAGAAGATTCCCTCCCTCCCTCCTACCACCATTCTTTGTTAAATGGAATATCCACACTCGCGTCAAACTTAGCCATTTTATCCTTTAATTTTAATTTTATGTGACTTTGCCATGCATTATCTAAAAATATTCTCAATCATTTCCTATTTACTAATATTGCAAATATGATGTTTAATTTAATTAAGTCGCAAATAACACAAATTAAAACTTAAAAACAAAATATCTAGGAAAAATCCTTGATGTTTTGCCTTGGCGGTGATCGAACACAGACCATAGAAGACCGCTAACGTGACCACTACACCAGCTGTATAATTAAATACAGTCAAGAATTTCTGAAGTCAAGTTCATTAATAACATTGAATAAATGAAACGAGTGCGTACTATTGGCAAACGAGTGCCATGCACGAGTGTATGTTATGGAGTGAGTTACCTTTCTCATAGTCGGCGATTGTCTCTTGCTGGAAATGCTGGTACAGCTCCGGGCGGAACTTCCTCTCAAGACCGTACGAGTAGAAGCGGAAGAGGCATTCGAGCCCGTAACGGAACCCTTCGGCCGCGTCCTCGTTCGCCAACGTTCTAGTAAACAAATAAATGTTACGTCAGGGATTGGCATAAATAATACTTTGCTCTGCGGCCGGAAAACAACCCTAGCTACGTGGTAAGGCCCCAAGCCCGTCTGGATGGCGACCATTTTTGGTCTTAAGTATGCCACCATAATAACATTAGGTTGTGTTCCGGCATTAGTGACCCAAGTTCCTGTACCCTTATGGGATAGCAGCGTGTTCGCAGTGCCACTGGCGTTGCAAACACTTGCACCCCCCACCCCTAAAGGGAACGGACTTACAGTATACCCGCCACCAAGACGGATTGGCGAGTCACACATACCGGTGATCTTCAAACTTAAAAGTTAAATGAATTATGGTCGAATTTCGATCCCTTGAGCGACTTGTTTGTTAAGTGTGAAGATGTGTGCTAGTTTTAAAGATGTGATTATTTTAGTTATGTTATTCACGATATAATATGCTTTTTTTTCCTTTGTATATATTTTTAGTTTATTTTAGTTTATTTAGAAGAGAGGTTAAACTGCAATTAATGCTTGTTATATCCGTTCAATCTCGTGTTATATTTACTTTTCTATGCCATTTTGTTATTGAACTTTGAAAACTATCACGTTTTTTCGTGACATTACGGTGCTAGCGGAAAACCAGCGCTGATTTTATATCTAAAATCACCATATACTGAGCTAGTCCAAATTTAGGGCAGTTTCCCAGGTGGATTATTAATGTATGTACGTGTATTATGGGGTCTTACATATTTTCTTTTTTTCTCGTTGACATTTTCAGCCATGCACAAGCATGGCGGCTATGCTGTACGTCCCCTATAGATAGAAGACCTCACCTAAGCGATGAGAAATTCAATATCTAATATATAAAATTCTCGTGTCACAGTTTTCGTTGCCATACTCCTCCGAAACGGCTTGATCGATTTTGATGAAATTTTTTGTGCTTATCCGGTATCTATGAGAATCGGCCAACATCTATTTTTCATCCCCCTAAATGTTAGGGGTGATCTACCCCCAAAATTTTTTTTTTAATTTTTTGACATTTTATTATTTATATGGCAGAACAACGTTTGCCGGGTCAGCTAGTAACATATAATAAAATACAATAAGATAAGCCAACTCATTCATTCAGTATAAATATCATTCATTCACTCACACCCGTACAATCAACTCACCTGAACTCGTTGTACATGGTCCTGTTAAAGTGGTCCCGAAGGAAGAATGACCAGAACCTGAACAGTGTATTCATCTCTTGAGACTGGCCGATGCCCAGCTTCTTGCGTTCTAAAAACAAGGACAATATTAGGAGATTCTTTATATGTATTATATCACTGTAGGGAGGTCCAACAAGATCTATGGAACCATCTTTTCTCGACCTCACCTCATCAAATACGGAAGTTTTTTTTTAAAATAGTAAGTTTGTAAATACCTGTGGTTATCATATCAGGGAAGTCTTTAAAAAAAAATTGTAAATAATAAAAACTCACCTTTCAGACACCTGGAGTGGTATTTGTGGTACGCCTGTTGCGTGAAGTGGTTTTCCCTCAGCAGTCCGTGACTTGGGTGGTGGAAAGTGGGGAGAGATTGGGGCATGGAGCCACACGAGGAGCCTAGCGTTGGAGACGTGCCCAAGGACGACCTATGGAGCGGAATGGCAGATTAATTAAAGAGAATATTTCTCACTTATTATTTCAGACATCCCTCAAAATGGAATACTGTATGTCCACCACGCCTATCCAGATGAATTGGCGAGTTTCACATGTCATGCTGCATAAGCGGTGTTTGCCAGTGCAGACAGATCGAGTGTAAAATTTACCCCCACCCCCTCCCCTCCAACTCTCGCGCGTGCATCGCACATAACGTAAGCGTCCATGTTGGTGTGTCGAAAGTATGGCAGTCAGGGGAAACTGAAATTAGCCGTCAAATAGAGGGGAAAATACCCCACTAGAGTTAGCGACTAAAATCGTTTTGTCTTGGCTACTTTCGACTTCATCACACCGATATGGTCGCACAGGTTTTGTGCGACGCGCGCGCATTGTAGAGGGGGAGTGGGGGGGGGGGGATAATTTTAACCACGATTAATCTCGACTGGACCATTCCCTTTGACATTCGAACGATGCATGGGGGAAAGAATTTTTGAAATCTGAAAATAATTTCTTGTAGTTTAGTTCCCTAAAGAAATGTATTAAAAAAAACTCACCCAGTACTGTGAGTCCTCGATCTGTGATCGCGGATATCCATAATCCAACCGACATGGTGTTCCACAGGGGGGTTGAGGCTATGCCTGGTCTTATGTTTTCTGCTGCTACTGTAAAAAAAATCATATCATACCAGCGGGCATGGAAGATGGCGTCTTATTCTGTTGTCCTGGATTAAAACTACCAGACTCACATATTTAATAATTAATCAAAACCAATTCAGATCTAAAATTACATCATAACTATATAGACTGGCGACGTCTACCTCGTCTATCTTCACCCCGATTGGATGCTATTAACTCTGTAGGGTAAGTGTCACTGAGACATAGGCCATAGGTGGACTCGCAAGCCGGGGACGTCGCAGAGTAACGTCCAAGTCGATTCTGCGATCCCCGACAAAGGCTTTACCTGTCGAGTAAGGGTTTACCAGTCGAGGGGTCGCAGTGCCAGTGCTGAGAACTCCCGTATACCCGCGTAGGCGTCCCCTGGCATTCCGACTCAGTTTGCCCAAATAAAAATAATATTTTTGTGTCTGCCGCTATTTCCAGAGCTCGGGACAACTCATCCCATTTCATCCCATCCTTCATTCATCATCATCATTAGCAATAACTTCCAACTTCGGACGGTTTTCAGCTTTCTTCTTAGGCTTTAATAGACTAAACTGACATGTATATCACCATTTTTTCATCAAGCCAGCACTTCTTGAATATTTTTTTTTATTGTTAAATAACAGCAAATGGGCTGACGGCTCACTTAATAGTAAACAGTTACCGTCGCCTATGGATATTTGCGACGCTAAGGATACCGCTAGCTAACACGCTATTGTCAGTATAGAGATACTGGAACCTGAGTCATTAATGCCGGAACACAACACAAAGTTATAGTGCGGCTAGTAGCTTGGGTTGTTTTTGTCGCCTTTTACAACCGCCCGATACCGGCCGCAAGGGTTATTATCCTTATCCGCCCCTGCACGGAGTAAAATCTACCATCTATCTATGATCTGTCCATATGGGGTTTCGGAAGGGGGTCACCTGTTCGTTAAAAAATTACATTAATATTGGTAACTTGTTTATATTAATATTAACACTTACATGACATCAGTGGCGTGTGGATCCTTACTGGCCGCGTAGAACCTCGCCGTGCGTTTTGGCCTCTTCGATTTACTGCCATGCTGCTCGTACTGTTGCTCCACCTTTTGGCAAATTATAAAAGTGTTATCACGAGCGGTTTGTTATAGACCCTTTTTTCAATTGTGTATTTAAAAAGAAAATACAGTTACTTAATCGTATATCACTATTTAGACCGTAGGATCTCTGTGATATAAAAATGTGGCTACATCATCAAATGATTAGGGAGTAAGAAACAAGATACAGATAGATTACAGCATTTTTTCTCGTCTAATATTGAGGTGAAGAAAATTATTCCATTATCTTCGATATACTCAAGCAGATGCTCGTAGTGTTTCTAAGTTTGCGCCGCAGAAACTAGATTCGATTTAAAGAGGGGTAAATATGACACTGCTTCGGGACGCTTTGCAAACATTAGTTGAGTGTCCATCCGCGGATTAGTACCTGTGCCTGTACAGGGGCGAAATAAGAATATTAACCTCTGCGGCCGGGGTCGGCCAGTCGTAAAAGGCGACAAAACAAAGCCCGTCTGGATGGCGACCACCTTTGGTCTTAAGTATGCCGCCATAATAACCTTGTGTTGTGTTACGGCATTAGTGACCCAAGTTCCTGTACCCTTATGGGACAGCAGCGTGTTCGAGATGCCACTGGCGTTGCAAACACCTATAGGCGACGGTAACTGCTAAATTCTAAGCGGGCTGTCAGCCTGTCTGCTGTCCTGCAGCATTAAAAAAATAGTAATGTGCTTCCAGCTGAGGTTTTACCATCGCATTACTATATCGGATTTTCCGGATCGGCGTTAGCAATGCCTCTGGTGTTGCAAACGTCTATAAGCGACATTAACCACTTGCTATCAGTTGGGCCGTTTACCTGTAATCTGAACTTCAGCTATAAAAAAATTCAATTGAGACAATACTCACCCTAGGTCGCGGAGGCGGTGGGGGAGGTTCAGCCGGGTTCGCGTGCCTCTCAGTGGGAACGGCCGCTTCAAACTGCTCGCGGCTTATCACACTCACCGTACGGTACTGGTTGCCGCTGCCGTACGACTGACGGGGAAAAAGTCATCATAAATTAATTCTTACATTATTTTCATTACCCAAGAGATGTGAATTTGTTTCTTCTCATACCTATACAGGGTGACTTTGACAAACCCGTCTAATTTTTTTTACGCACTAAACATCATTTAAGGAACCCATTTTTGCAAAAAAAATTGTATGTAAAATTTTCAAAATAAAATATTTCATTCCAAGGAAAATATGACCACTAATTCAATCGTACAGAATAGTCATATGGTGCAAACTCCGTACGTTAACCTGTTATTACCTCTCTCTGTCACTCCCGCGTAAATGAGTAGTGCGTATTCGCTCGCCCGGTGCAATGACCCCCGTCCTCGCCCGCTTACTAGGTCATTACCAGTTTTTTGCTGTACCGATGGAGAGGTCATTGACACTCTCGCGCCGTATTATGTAAATTGCGAGTTCTTTGAATGACTTTGTGATGGTGATTACTCAACATTTTTGTACTATGCGATACTAAACTAAAATACACGTTTCTCATAACTTTTACTAAAGATTCTTCTATGTGAATTTGGACGGGTTTGTCAAAGTCACCCTGTATATACTGATCGTTCTCAAAAAGAGGGAAGGGGGTAAAATTGTCAAAACCAGATCAGGTGGTATGGGTACTTCTCCTTATGCTACAGCAGTCAACAAACTACCCTCCAACTTTCTCTTACTACTCTTTTTGCTATAGGAGAAGGACACGTATCGATTTCAGGTCGTCTCTCACTTTCATTCCAGCTCTCATTACGTCTTTTTTAGTCAACTGACTTTAACATGTTAACCGGACATGACGATATTTTTCGCCATGGAAATTTGGAATGTCATACTACAAAATAATTATTTATATTCGACCCCTATATACGACCTATTGCCAAAACAAATCCCGCGCCCCATTAATGTAAACTTCCTCTTAACACTTGTGCACTCTAATATATACACTCTCTAACTTTTTAATTACTAACAGTATTTACTTATAAGGCTACATGTATACATTTAATACTAACTTGCTTCTTTTATTGTCCTCAGGATCTCAGAATTCAATTTACCGACCATATTTATCTAATACTATTGCTACATTTAACTTGTCACTTTTATTAATAACATAGACATTGGCAAAATCAATGCCAAATGCATTGGAGCCATAAGTACAAAGAAAGAAGAAGTTTAATTAATTTTTTCTGCATTAAAGTAGTTTGATTTGTATATTATATGCTATAATCAATCAATTAGTTAAAAGAGTGTTTCATTTTATCACTTGAGGTGTGATGATATTTATTTTATCCGTGCAGGGGCGCAGTAAGAATACCAAACTCTGCGACCGGGATCGGCCTATCGTGAGAGGCGACAAAACAACCCACCCTAGCTACGTGGTAGGGCCTCAAGCCCGTCTGGATAGCGACCACCTTTGGTCTTAAGTATGCCGCCACAATAACCTTGTGTTGTGTTCCGGCATTGGTGACCCAAGTTCCTGTACCCTTCTGGGACAACAGCGTGTTTGCGATGCCACTGGCATTGCAAACACCCATAGGCGACGGTAAATACAAAATTCTAAGCAGGCCGTCAGCCTGTCTGCCGTCCTACAGTAATAAAAAAAAACTTATAATTATGAATACAAAAAAACTCCCCATTGTAAAACGAGTTTAACAAAAGTTTATACTCGGATGATGAATGTACTGCCAACGCTGCACCCGTCCGACTGACAGAAGACAGTCGTACGGAACGCCTGGTCGACATATTGATATGGCACTCACGATCGCAGTAACTCTAGACAATATTGAATTATTGTGAAGAGTGGACATTTAGTGCGTGTTTTTATTATTGTTGCACAGCGGACCGGACGTTACCGTCGCACATGGATGGACGTTAAAGGCACCGCGAGAACACCGCTGTATGTATAGGTATACTGGAATCATCATCATCATCATTTCAGCCGGAAGACGCCCACTGCTGGACAAAGGCATCCCCCAAAGATCTCCACGATGATCGGTCCCGCGCTGCCCTCATCCAACCTATTCCGGCGATCTTGTCTTCCGGTACGCGGTCGCCATTCGAGAACTTTTCTGCCCCAACGGCCATCAGTCCTTCGAGCTATGTGCCCAGCCCACTGCCACTTCAGTTTTGCAATCATCCGGGCTATGTCGGTTACTTTGGTTCTCCTGCGAATCTCCTCAGTTCTGATTCGATCTCGCAGGGAAACTCCGAGCATAGCCCTCTCCATTGCCCTCTGAGCGACCATGAGCTTTCTCATAAGGCCCATAGTTAGCGACCACGTCTGCGTTCCGTATGTCAGTCATCACTGGCAACACACATTGTTTAAAAACCTTCGTCTTGAGACACTGCGGTATTACTGGAATACGAGTCACTAATGCCGGAACGCAACACAAGGTTATATCGGCATACTAATGGAATAGGGGTAGTTGCCATCCAGATGTATTTAGGGCCCTACCACCTATTTAGGGTTGTTTTATCGCCTTTTATGACAGGTCGGGGAAATGACACGGGGAAAATTTATATGAAGAAATTAACTAAATGTGTGAGGGATTCGACAAACATTTCATACTAAACTAATAAATATACTATGACATAAAGCGACATCTAGTTTAAAGTAAGCAGAAGAGCGCTTGTATTATGGGTATTACACAATTAATATACTTTTTATAAATACATAAACACTTGGGATATAAGTAGTTTCTTTAGGAATTTTCTATCTGTGCAGGGGCGGAGAAAGAATACTGACCTCTGCGGCCGGGGTCGGCCTGTCGTAAAAGGCGACAAAACACCCCACCCTAGCTACGTGGTAGGGTCTCAAGCCCGTCTGGACGGTGACCATCTTTGGTCTTAAATGTGCCGCTATAATAACCTTGTGTTTTGTTCCGGCATTGGTGACCCATGTTCTTGTACCTTTATGAGACAGCATCGTGTTCGCGATGCCACTGGCGTTGCAAACATCCATAGACGACGATAACTGATAAATTCTAAGCGGGCCGTCAGCCTATCTGCTGTCCTACAGCAATATATATACATATAGGTTGGGAATCGAGCCCGTCAACCCCACCCCACAAACACTCAGAAATGCACAACAGTTAAAATCGTTAACTACAAAACTCTCAGTTTCGAACAAGAATTGCCTTTGAAAATTGAGTTGGTACTAACCTCTGTAAAAAATAATCGAGAAATGGGTGTGTCATAAAAATAACATGAATGCTAAACCACGCCCATTTGTTTTGCCTTCGCGTGCAGTCAACGTCTGTTTAAATTGTATTTTAGACAAGAGAATTCCACTTACCGAAGGATAATCTGTGTCATTCCATAAGTCCTCTTCGTAACGTCGAAGACCATCGGTTATGACCTGCAAATTTAATAAATATATAATCAATAATAATAATAACCCACAATGCCTGATTAGGAAAGGCCACGACATCGAAGCAACCCTGACTTTGCCTCACCCGGCGCCGTCCCGCACATCCCCATGAACATAGCAAGGACAAAAGGCAGCAGGAACGTGCTAGGAAACGGCCTTGGCGCTTCCACCACCAATTAAGGGGGACACGGGGAACGGTTGCTAGCAGAGTCGTGAAAGGGTTTCCAACTGTTTCTGTCTAAAGCAGGCGCGCGTGTTATCGCATCGAGCCATTGATTCTAATTTTGAATTTGAAATAAATAAATATATTGGGACAAATTCCACAGGGCCATCTAGTTCCAAACTAGTAACATAGCACTTGTGTTATGGGTACTAGATAACTAGTATACTACATAAATACTTTCTTTTGTTAATAAATATATATACATAGACGATCTTATTTTATTGCTGTGGGACAGCAGACAGGCTAACGGCCCGTTTAGAATTTAGCAGTTACCATCGCCTATGAGTGTTTGCAACGCCAGTGGCATCGCCAACACGCTGCTGTCCCACAAGGGTACACAGGAACTTGGATCACTAATGGCAGAACACAACACAGGGTTACTATGGCGGCATACTTAAGACCAAAGATATACATAAAGACCCACGTATTTTACATTTCTCCCAACTCCTTCAAACTCGGGCATGCCGCACACGACCTTGCTATAGAAAAGAAATCAAAGAAAACCCGTCAAAACTCAGATATTGAGCACTCCTGCTGGCGCGTCAACCGGTGATGGTAGTGTCCATGGTCAATTTGGGTGTAAATTTTCCAAACATAGCTTACATATTTTCCAAAATAGCGCGGTAACTTTATTTATATGAATTTCTTCTATCATATATTACTAGTAAAAATTATCTGTTAATTCTGTACTTAATTCTTTTGGTTAAATGGTAAATAAATTTTGACGAGTAACATTCACCATCAGACCGTGACAAAAGAACAAGTCAATTTCTTATATCCCTCTCTTTTTGTATAACCGGTCTTTCAATCTTAGTAACATGTAACAAACGTCCCGCACCTTCTAACATTCACAGACAACGAGAACTTAATTTTATTTTTGGGTGTTGGAAATGCATGACGTACACCATTTTTTTGTGGTCAACTCTATCCACCCTGCGGCTTGGGAACGGGCGACGGTGTAGGTAGGGACTCCCCGTGGAATCCGCCGCCCGTACGTTCCCTTCTCTAGGCTGGGGGACGCACGTCGCTAGAATACCCACTAAAAAACCACCCCGGTGTTCCTTTACACATCGAATTAGTCAGGCCGTGGCCTCTACTGGCTTCTTTAAAGCCCTGGGACGATAAGCCTAAGCATCTGCTTCCTCATGCAAGAGGGAACTGGGTGCTAGTTTCTTACTTGCTCCAAGTCCTGGGTGATCTTGGTGCGCGTGTTCCAATCGCCCTGTCTATCGTGGCCGTCGTGCTTCGGAACACGAGTCGCAGTCTGAGTGACGATGAGGAGCCTGCCCACGTCGCGATCGGTGAACTCAAAATCTGACTCTTCATCGGACCTATGAATAGAAATTTGTACATTAACAGCCTGTAAATAGTGTATATTTTACTTTTTATTGCTAAGGAGCAGCAGTCAGACTGACGGCCCATATGCTATTAAGCAGTCACCGTTGTCTATGGATGTTAATCACGCTGCCGCATAGGGGAACTCGGGACCTAGGTCACTTAAGCCGGAACAAAACAGGGATGGTTGCCATCCAGACGGGCTTGGAGCCTTATCGCTTAGATGGAGTTGTTTTATCATCTTCAACGCCGCTGTGATCAGGTATTCTTATAACGCTCCTGCATGGAGAAAATAAGAGAACTAAAAGAGGGACATAATTCTCAATTTGTAGAGCGATGTCTCATTTTACACGCTGCAAACTTCAATATAGTTAGTGTGGGACAAAGGACACGTACTATTAAACCACTCTAGCAGATCGTCTCACTCTTTGGCTTTAGACGATCCGCTACTCTACAATCTACTGTAAAATCTCTCTGCCGACTGCAGTACGTACGTGTCTTTACACCTTTAAAAAATTCCAAAGCGGAGTTCAAGAACGAGGACCAAAGGCCGGGAGAGTCCTTTTCCTTCCTTGTCCTAAAACATTTTCAATCAACTTCTATTTTTACCAATTACCTTACTTCAATAAAAAATTTACCGTACGATTTCAATTTAGACATAATACTCACTTTTTTAAATAATATTTGTCGCCTAATTAATACGTACCAAGCATCAGTGAAAGTGTTGAGCCTCGGCGGCGGCAAATCCAGCTCCTCGTCGAGCTGGAAGTGTAACTCCTCGCGTGGCTCCTCCTCCGCCCCGCCCACTCCAACACCTAACGATCCACTCGGTGCCACGCCCACGCCAACAGATGGGGGGACACGTTCACGCGAACCCGCCTTTGAACGACGTTTCACCTATATATAACAACGTAGTTAACTATAATCGTGGGTGGTCTAACGATGGTCTCTATTGATCTAAGATTTAAAGGAGCCTTTGAAGCCAGATTCATTTTTGAATACTGTCACAGGAAGAAACTCTTTTTTCTTCTTCTCTTTTTAGTAGATCAAAGTTTGGGGCCCTAGAGTTACCGCTAACACGCTGCCGTCCGTTATGGAACTGGAACCTAGATCACTTTAGTCAGAACACACCACAAGGTTATTATGGCGGCATATTCAGGAACCAGAGGTGATTGCCATCTAGTCAGGCTTGGGATGCTACCACCTAGCTTTACTAATGCTACAGTAGTTAGCAGAAAAAAACACATGTATTCGATTTGTTTAATTTACTGTACGAAATTACCACGTGGTTCCAACAGACTATTTTAAGAGGCATAGGCAATTTTTCTACACAGTGCATATTACAAGTTCCACGTAGCGACGGTGAAGAAAAAACATTGTGAGGATAGATCATTGTTATATATAACCCATTAATCCACCTTGGATAAGCGTGGTGGGTCTACTGTCTCCTCTGAGGGAAGGTCTAAAGCACTTATAGTCAGACGTTAGGGGCGATTATTATCTCAAGTTTAAAGGGTAAAATTGAAGCAAATGTTAACTTATATTTAGCTAAAAAAACAACAGAGAAGAACTAGAGAGAGAGAGAGAGAGAGAGAGAGAGAGAGAGAGAGAGAGAGAGAGTTAAAAGAAGAAAGAAGACGTACCTCAGTCCAGACATCAGTCCTCTCGGAATTCGGACTGCCGGATCCCGAGTTCCTATCAGCGGCCTGTTCGGATTTGTCACTATTCGCCTCTTCTGTAACAACAACATTTTTGCAATATAACTGTTAACGCCAGTTGGCTGGCTATATGAGTGTAGGTGACGATGCTATATCCTTTTCCTTTTACCCTATATCCGTCCCCTGTCATTGTCAAAACCTGTCCTTGTATTTATAAGTAATATCATCACACCTCAAGCAATAAAGGGAAATAGTCTTTAACTTACTAACTTTATTTGGTGGCATCGCGAACACGCTGCTGTCGCATAAAGGTACAGGAACTTGGGTCACTAATGCCGGAACACAACACAAGGTTATTATGGCGGCATACTTAAGACCAAAGGTGGTCGCCATCCAGACAGACAGGCTTGTGGCCCTACCACGTAGCTAGGGTGGGGGGTTTTGTCGCCTTTTACGACAGGCCGACCCCGGCCGTAGAGGTTAGTATTCTTTCTCCGCCTCTGCACGGATACAATTATTTTGTAATATATTTCAAATATGCACGATGAAATAATGTTGTCATGCCCATTGTACTTGTACGATGCCGGTCACGGACCGGGATTGCACCGTAATTCGCACTGACCTTAATTGCACCCTTTCCATGTTCGGTTCAGGTCCGCTCGCGGAGGAACAGGTGCACGGCACTAGCTAAATGTCACACACACTGAACGCGCCAATGAGAGTTTGGAGTAACTGAAGGGAGGTCGAACGTCGACCGTCCCGCGCGTTTAGGAGTTCACGCGATACTACTTTATTGTATTCGTCCCACGCTCGCTTTTATCATTTACCTCACCGGGAGTGAGGGTAGGTAACAAAAAACAAGAGGCGGGATTTCAAATACCCTTTATGCAACGATCGAACAACACTAGGACTTCATGTATGATGAAATATTATGTCATACTCAGTTCACAGGTTATTATAGTCAAGTCAGTTCCTCTTAAAACTGCGCCAATGCCGGATGTACGGAATGATTGGTAAAATACGCACGCGATAATTAATGGAATTCAATCTCTGATATATATATGGTCAGACTAAATTCTTGAAGGCATTTAAAGCAATAAGAAATCTTGCTCAACAGCTTCAACATGGACCCTTTTGTAGTTACGTGACCACGTGAGTCGGCGGTCATTAATTATGATCACCAAAACACACATTTAAAAAGAAATTAACTCACCGTGTCTCCTCGCTTGTGGCACGAACTCGGGCACGTCTGGATTCAGGTGGTCGTGGTGGGGTGTCCCGCCTAACAGGGGAGATGTGCCAGGCCTACCGGTACGGAACATTCTGGAAAAAGTTGATATTTTATTTCATTGGTAGCATACAAGTGGGAAAAATATAAGACTTCTTTAATAACAGAGTAAAAGCAGACAGGCTGACGCCCCACTAAACGGTAAGCAGTTAATAAATAAATAATAAATAAGCCTTTATTAATGTAGAATTACATTTACATCTATTACTATAATAAGTGTTTAGTTGTCGGCATCCGGTTTCTCCACTACAGCTTCTCCTTCGACAAAGGCCTCCTCTAAAGACATCCATCTTTCTCTGTCCTTCGCAATTTGGCTCCATGCTGGGCCAGCTACTTTTTTGATGTCATCATCCCCCCATCTTTTCCTCTTTCTACCTCGATTTCTTTTACTGTCTCTGGGATACCATTCTGTTATAAGTTTAGTCCATTTCTCTTTTTTGCCTCCTATCATGTGTCCGGTCCATCTCCATTTTAGTTGTTTATAAACTGTATTGACATTCTTGAATTTTGTTTTTGCTTTTATTCTCAGAATAATAAAAGAATAAAAGTAAACAGTTACCGTCGCCTATTTGCGACGCTAGGGGCGTTGCGAACACGACATACATTCATTTATAAAACACAATATTATTTTGGAGGCTTACTCAAGACCAAGGATGGTTGCCATTCGTAGCCTAGGGTGGGTTGTTTTGTCGCTTTTTACGATAGGCCGACGCCGGCCGGATTACATGTCTGCGGAACTCTAGCAAAAACAAATTCACTCAAACTAACCTTGGCAAAGGCGGTGGCGGTACCGCTCTCAGCAAACTCGAAACTGGCGCCACCAGGGGTCCACCCATTGTTGCCAACGGGAATATTCCCACCATTTGTTTCTTGCGTCTGTGTGTAATAACAAGCAGATGTTATTACACTTCATCAGGATTTAACGACCCCTCACGAACCCGGATGTTTATGAACAATATGTATTTATTAATAAAAGAAAGAAGAAAATGTATTTTTATTTAAAAATTAATTTTTTTATTTTATTTAGGACAGCAGACAGGCTGACGGCCCGTTTAGAATTTAGCAGTTACCGACGCCTATGGGTGTTTTTAACGCCAGTGGCATCGCGAACATGCTGCTGTCGCATAAGGATACAGGAACTTGGGTCACTAATGCCGGAACACAACACAAGGTTATTATTGCGGCATACTTAATACCAAAGGTGTCGCCAACCGGACGGGCTTGAGGATCTACCACATAGAAAACAGTTTATAATTAAGCACTATGTAATATTTGTCCCAAATTGGTCCCACCTCAGCATTTGCTGGTTAGTATAGCGCTGATCTTCCGCTGGGGCCATTAAGTGACACCACTAACATAAAAAAAAAATCTCCAAACAACAATTGAAGGGCTGTAATTCTAAAGGGTCTAAGTGCCAATTTTATGTTTTAAAGATATAACAAAAAAAGGTTGTGCGAAAGTGCGTTGGTACTTAGACCGCGCCACAACATCATCTGTGTACGAGTGAAAAATTAATAGAGGATAGGCACTTGGATCCATTTGAATATTATTAGGCTTGGTACATATATCGTATTTTTGTAATAATATAGATTTTATTTTTTTGGCACTTAGACCCTTTAGAATTACAACCTTCAATTACGTTATACACTTATCCCTTAACTTGTCAAGTTTCTTTATTTATGAATTTTTATATACAATTTATATGCCATAATTTTTGTCTGCCCCATTCCAAGTACCGGCTTAGCCGTGCACGCATTTACTGCCAGTACCGGTCATTACGTTGTCCATTTTCCTTTTGTTTCAAAGGAATGTAATTTTATTGATATACTTTATTTTGCATTTATTTTATATAAAAGGGCCTTATAAACTAACATATATTCAAGGTAATAGTAAACCGTCGTTAGCTAAAAGCCGATTAATACGCTAGCGGTCGATAAAGTATTAATAGTCAGAGGATTTATAAAAAAACATGATAGATATTAAAAATAATTATAATCTTTGCCAGAAGCCTTACATGAATACTCCGTTTGAGATCAAAATATTCGGACTGAACTTGTGTATGCACATATACATTACCAAGTAAAGGGTTAAAACTACTAACGTATAATGAAACTATAATCTAAAAGTGAAATAAAGCAGAGTAGGCAACTGTATCAAACATTTTATTGTTTTTTTTTTTTTTTTATAGTCATGCCAGCTGGCGTCGGGTAAGTAAAACTACTTACTTACTTACATAAGAATAAAATTTACTGAGGAGAAAATTAATGTCACTGATCTATAAAGCGTGGGGTGTTCGATATAATTCCTTAAATTTAATTTTTTTATTAAATTCCGAAATGCAGTTTTAAAAACATCGTACAAAGCCCCCCAATAACCATATGAGAAAAATAGAATAAATTATTTTTTTATTTAACTCATATTTGATCAGAATTGAACGCTTTTTCACAAAAAAAAAAACACTATTATTACTACTATTACCGTTTCTCTCCAGTTTTCTGATCTTCTGCTACTGCTTCTCCATTCTCATTCTGTAAAGGCGGATCGTCGTTCGACTCTTTTTTCTTCTCTTCTTTCGTTACATCCTGTTCTATCTGTTTTTCTTCTATTTTATTTTCAGAAGGCTGCTCTTCAGGTTTTTCCTGTGAAGAATACAATTTATTCATAAATAACTTACATAAATTGACAGCTAACACTTAACTTACTCTCCCTTGTTACTCCCTCACTCACACACACTCCCTCTCTCTCACTTAATAATATTATTTTCTCATTTGTGAATTTCTACTAAACTACCAACTCTCATTCACGCACCCCCAGTTTTACTAATACACTACCTTCCATCGATCTCTCTCTCTCTTTCGCTTACAAATGTCGTCTTTCTCATTCACTTACTCGTCGCTCACTCATGTACTCCCTGTTGTAACACTAACGCACTCCCCGTGTCACTCATGCCCTCGATCGCTAATTTTCTCGCTCATTCATTCAATCTTTCTCACTCACGAACTTCATCTCTCATTCACGCACTCCCTTTCTCTTATACAGAAACTAGCCAAATACATAATTACTTGAGAACACCAAAAGGAACAATTTCATAAAATTTCAGGCTTTAAAAGCACAAAGAAGGGAACATTAACTAAATCATCTGCGACATAACACCCACCCTAGCTACGTAGTAGGGCCCCAAGCCCGTCTGGATGGCTGGTCGCCATCCAGAATACTAACCTCTAATACAGAAGGAATACTAACCTCTGCGGCCAGGGTCGGCCTGTCGTAGAAGCCGACAAAACAACCCACCCTAGCTGCGTGGTAGGGCCCCAAGCCTGTTTGGATGGCGACCACCTTTGGTCTTAAGTATGCCGCCATAATAACCTCGTGTTGTGTTCCGGCATTAGTGGCCCAAGTTCCTGTACCCTTATGGGATAACAGCGTGTTTGCGATACCACTGGCGTTGCAAACACAGATAAGTGATAGGGTAACTGCTATTTTCTAAGCGGACCGTCAGCCTGTCTGCTGTCCTACAGCAATAAAAAAAAATCTTAACAAATATATCCAGTACTAACCTCAACACATTGCTCTGAAGGTATTTCTTTGACATGTTCCACATCTTTCTTCTCCTCATTAGAAATATTCTTTTCCTTCTCTTGCGAATCATCAACACTCTCCTTCAGTTCAGTTTGTTTTGGTTTATCACCGTTTTTTGTATTCTCCGCCGGTTTCTCTATAACTATTGATTTCAATGTATTATTATCGGTATCCATCGATTTTTCCGTTTTTTCGCTCTCGTCAGAATTTGTTGGATTGTCGTTGATCGGCCATTTCAACGGTTCGAATGCTGTTCTCACCTGAAAAGTTAAAACAAAAACATATTGTAATAATAATAGAGAGGAGCCAAGTCAGCTTGACTCTCCATGTGGTGGAAGTTGGTAAAAATAGACCAGGGTCTAGTGTAAGATTCTCCATCCACTATTAATAAAAGGCGACCAAACAACCCTCCCTAGCAACGTGGTAGGACCCGAAGCCCGTGTGGATAGCGACCACCATTGGTCTTAAGTATGCCGCCATAATAACCTTGTGTTGTGTTCCGGCATTAGTGACCCAAGTTCCTGCACCCTTGTGGGACAGCAGCGTGTTAACGATACCACTGGCGTTGCAAACACCCATAGGCGACGGTAACTGCTAAATTCTAAGCTGGCCGTCAGCCTGTCTGCTGCCCTACAGCAATAAATAAAAATCAGTTGATTCGCAGACTCGTTCTTATTTTATTGCTAGTTTAAGTATTTCCGTAAAATAACTATAATGGACACAATTGATATACATTAACAGGACCATTTCAATCCACCATAGACAAGTGTGAAACTCTCCATTCTCTATGATCCGACACAAGCAATGGGATGTCACCCGATAACTATTATTACCTTGAATCCGGATATGAGCTGCAGCTTATCAGACTCCCGGATCGCGTCGAGCACGAGCTGCATCTCGGAGGTGAGCGCGCGAACTCGGTGGAAGGAAGCGATCAGAGTGACGGGTATGGTCCCGTCGGCGCCCATCTTGCGTCGCAGGAAAAAGTCGCGCGCCAAATTGTCCGGGCTGAAGTAGTACTCGCTGTGGAGAAAAAATATACATGGTTCTTCGTTAAATCCCTCTAAGTTTTAAGTGCTATATGTTAATGTAAGATGTTATTGTGTAAACACTTAGATGTGCAAATAAATATTTATATTTGAAAATTTTGAATTTGAAATTATTCTTTGTTTTGTCAGGTAGTAGGACCAATCAAGCTTTGTTTAGGTAATTATGTGTGTACCCTTATGTATGTCTCTGACTGCAATTCGGTAAACGTGTCGGGCAGGTGGAGATAAATAAAATATATTTCTTCAGTGTCAAACGTTTCTTTAATTACCGTAACAAATAAAAGCGTATTACAATTTGTGCTGACTTGCAGCTGTCGCTAGCTGCCACACCTTGTCTTTATAGACATACTTATGTATGTCGCCATAATAACCTCGTGTTCCGGCATTAGTAACCTTATGGGGACTACAAATTTTTTATTTAATGTTCTTAGCATTTATAGATGTGAAGTTAATTGTCGGTATACTATATATTTTTATAGTGAAACTTTTATTCTATCGCCCCACAATTTTTCGTACATCTATCGTATTACACCGGCGCCGGCGCATGACAGCCGAGGCCAATATGGCGGCGCCCATGGCTCGCATCAGCTGACCGTGTTTATATTCACAATTATTCGTGAAAGTGTTCCGCGGTATTAATGTGTTTTGACCTGTATATAAATCCAAATGTTTTTAATATTATTCACTTTATCTTGACAGCTAGTGAGTTAAATAAACCGGTCAACCGAAAACCTGGAAAAACCAAGAATAGTGCGAAAAGATCCGACGATTGCCTACTAGCCGAAAAAAAATTTCCACCTGCATCGTGGTTTCATAATACCACACAATATTAGTTTTCATTTTATTTTATTATTTATCATACCTTTTACATACGAGATGAAATCTTTAGCTAATTTTATTCTGTTACGTCAAAGACATAAAACTTCTTACACGCGTACATAAGTACATACACACACACACATTTTTTTTAAAGGACTTAAAAATAATTATATCTACTCACATTTGTTTTTTAATCAAGTCCTTCAAGGTCGCCTGGTCCAGTCCGATGCCGTAGGGCGTGGCGGTGGCCGAGGCGGCGCCGTAGTAGTAAGCTTGGGCCAGCGGCGGCGCCAACGGGGGTCCGATCGGCTGAAGAGCAGAATACTGGAGGACGAGACCCTGCGGAACCGCGGGGTTGGCGACTCGAAGCTAACGGGGGATAGGGGATTGGGGGGGGGGGGCGTGTTAGTTGCTGATGAAGAGTGAATATACTTTTTTATTACTATTTTTTTTTAATGATTAAAGCAATATTACAGTTGCAACGAATATTAATCGCAATGATGCTAGGAAAAGACAGATACACGCCGCGCCATATTGCCGTCAATTCGATTTTGTTACACTTACTTTAAGTAAGAGTGGGTCTTGAGGGCGAAAATGGAGTTATAAATCTGACCGCTATTTTGTTAAATAAATAATAATAATAATGAGACAATTGACACAGCGCCATTAATTCACAACGTAAGCAGCAGAGCGCTAGTTTTTATGGTCACTAGAAAACACGTACATTATTCTCTTCGCATTGTACGACCACATCGGACTAGTCAATTACTGTTCAGCTTCTCAATCACTGGCGCTACTTTCAAACCTCCTCCTCACATATTCATTTCTAATTTTATCCATTTTCGTAATACTACTAATCCATCTCAACATTGCCAGCCAGCTCAAGTGGTATGGAGCATTATTCCCCGCTATTTGGTGGCTAAAATAGTTTCACCCTCATTTTACCCACAATCTGGCTGCATTGCCCAGATTCGACAAGTGTTCTACTAACTCTGTGTGGGGAGGGGAGGGGGAAGTGGGGGGAGGGGGGGCAGTCGTCAAATGCCACACAATATCCGGCGACCGTACGAGAATATTCAATGCAACTCTTAATATTATATTATTTAGGCGTAGATTTATAAAAATAAAAAATTTCAATAAAAGTATATTCACTATAACCCACGTAAGTGTGAAACCCATTATAATTTATATATAGTAAGCGAGATATCCGTGTAGGGGTGTATTAGGAACATTATCCCCTGCGGCCGGGGTCGGCCTGTCGTAAAAGGCGACAAAACAACGCCCTAGCTACAATGGTAACCACCCCTAGTGTATATGCATGCCGCCATAATAACCATGTGTTGTGTTCCGGCATAAGTGACTCAAGTTCCAGTACTTCTTCTATACGGACGTCAGTGTGTTCACGGTGCCCCTAGCATCGCAAACATCTATAGACGCTCACTAAGAACGTTTACATGGCAGAACAACGTTTGCCCGGTGTGCTAGTAAATAATCAATGCTAAATGATAATCTATGCGCGGTGAAAAACTGTCACGTAGTGACAGTGAAGGATTACATCGTGACATAATCTGCATAGGTCCCTCGAGCAGGACGTTTCCGGCTATTATTATTAACATTAACACTTGTAAAGCCACATAAAAAACTAGTACATAAATAAAGAAAATAACATGCATGATAATAATTATATCGTCGTTGTCTCACACCAATATCTGCTATGTGCACTTTTTTTAAGATTTCAACATTTTGACTATTATGTCTAGTTTGCAACCCAACTTTAGATACAAGGATGTACTCGTATGTCCGATTATGAGATAATAAAAAAAAAATACGAAAAAACAATTGGGTCTCATAGTTTTTACTCTATATTTTAACTTTTTGCCTATAGCAAATATCGGTTTGATAACGATAATGTATGAAAATGTCACCCAAATGGGGGGTTGAAAATGGAGTACCAAGCGCCAAAAGGATATAGGAAGCATACCATCGAGGAATAATACACTAGAAACTAAGAAACGTCGGCTCGTATACATAATACAATTAAAACATCGTCGTCGTATTGAATTTAAAAACGATAGTAATATTTTGAAGCAAATATTGAATACATTGTCTAAGTTAAATTCAAATCCGGGTTCGCCATTCGAAATTCAAAACGAGTCGAATCTTCGACTCGTTATAATTCCGAGTGCGTACTTTTGAAGTTAAAAATAATAATAATAAAAAAAAATTATTTACACTAAAATTAAAGGTTTCCCTTTTTACAACACACGGCACTGGTATAGTTCCAGTGGTTACCAGTGACGGGGACAGCCCCTTGTCAACTGTGGGGGGCACAGGATTACTACACTACCCTACGAAATGTATTGTATATCTTTATTTCCGATATATAAGATAAAGAAAGAAAATTATTTACATTCAATTATGAGATATTTCTCGTTTTAGTTTTTGTAGGAAATATTGTTCACATATTCGAGATTTTCTAAAAACAAACCGATTATGCTTATTTATTAATTTTTTTTTATATACAGCCAACAGTTTCCTACTTACATTACAAGTGTATCATTTCAAGGCGGGTTAAAAAAAAAACATCCTCTGTCCATAAAACTACATAAATTAATGATCAAAAAAAGATCGTGCACTCACTACTAAACACTCACAAAAAATCACTAATAAACACTAGTTTCACCACTGTTAAAAATCACCAAGAATTCTCAGCAAAACAATTAGTTAAAGAGTTTCACTGAAAGTTCTTGTGTTGTTTCTTTCTAACTATGCTACAAAATTGTGTAGATTTTAGTGAAGTATATTTTAAATATTTCAAATTAAAATACAGTAGAATCTCTGCAAGTCTATTACTTAAAGATATGCAAAAAATATTTAGTATGTATTGTATGGATGTTTATTTCCCAAATAAAAAAAAAATTAATACTTAATATTATAATTGGATATTGATTTAAGCAAATTTTGTAAGGAAACATTCATCTTGTAGAGGTTAAGATTTCGCGGCCCGGGCCACGAGATCGGCAGGCCACATATCCGTGGGCCCGGGTTAAGAGAACAGCGGGGTTTTTTAGTGGGTAGTCGGATGGCCGAACATCTTTCCCGGAGTCCCACATATCCCTCGGTCGCCCCGGGTCGGGGAACCCGTCAAGACAGTTTCTCCCCAAGACAAAAAAAAGTTTAAGATTTATTCCAACTAATTTTGAGTTAGAGAGGTGAATTAAATGAAAATCCTACATATAAGAAACAATGCTGTGCACTATCGATATATTCTTAGTCAATTTCCAAATAATCGAGTTGTAAAATCAAACATTGCTACTCATATGTTCAAAATACAAAGGTCCAATAGGGAAAATAAGTACTGAATTTCCTTATAGTCCCTACTCACTAATTATTTCGACTTACAAGAGATGTAGACGATGTGCCAAGCCAAGAAACAAAAAAGAAATGTACATATGTATGTAATAAAAAAAACTATAATTAAATACCCTATATTTAAAATATATTCAGCTCGGATATTTCCAAAAACTACCGTCAGTGCCATTTGTTTTCTTAACACCCGCGCCACGAACATTGTACTTGCCCCCTAATAAGTGAAGTGTTGAAAAATTGTGATAATCACGCCGCGCATTACCAGCATCGTGTACAACAGGGTTCAGATTTCAAACGGATGTTTGTAGGGAAGGAAACACACCATTTTTTCGAGTTTGGGAGCTTTTCGACTTATCGAGGTTTGACTTACAGAGGTTCTGCTGTTTATTTAATAAAAATAAAATAAATCTTGAGGGTAGATAGAAATATTAAAAATAATTCACTGTGATCACTGTACATACCTGTGCCAAATCAGCGTGGTGTGCGAACTCGTGCGAATGATGTATATAGGGATGATGCGCCGGCGCAGGAAGTGTCGGTAGCGCGGACGATGGCCTCGGGGCGGGGCGCCGCGCGCCTCTCCCTCCCCTACCGCCTCCCCGGGGACGAGACCCCATGCGGTACCTCAAGTCCTCACCGTTTAGTGAAACTGTGTCTGTAATGATCATATAGAAATTTAGATTCAGTCATAAAAAAATCAAAAACGAGATAGACCAAAGATGGATGGATTGTGTAAAAGATGATCTGGTAAATAAAGGTTTGAATGTTCAGATGACAACTAATAGAGGATGGGCGGAAGGAGAGGACATGTTATGCCGACCCCACATCTGGTAGAAGGAAGATTAGAGAGACTTCACAGGAAGAAGATTCATGTATCTACTATATGACAGTTGTGCGTTGAGCGTTCGTACTGTTGATTCCTTATTTTTGAAACTAACCAAGCGCTGCTCAAATTTTGGTGGAAAATTTAGCTATTACATTAACTACACTAAAAAAATTGTCATGTTAAGGGTGGGGGGGGGGTCTATGAAAATAATTAAACGATACCGATGTGACGGATATAAAAAATGTGGGTAGTACAACATTGTTTTCCTCTAAAAAACAATTGAAACATATTCAAATGTATCCAATCATAAACTAATAGAGGAAATTTTCATTCTACCCGCATTACGTAACCCAAAATCTCGATTTGAAAGAGACAAGAGGCCTAATTTTCGGGATTACAAAACCATTTAGACAAAGGGTGGTTTATGGGAAATCTATGGGAATAATTTTGGAATGGAAGGCATTGGAGGTGATATCAGAAAATAACGAGCTGCAAATATCGACTCAATGAATAGAAACGAAAAAAGAAGAACAAGATTTTTTTTATTGCTGTCTACTTTGTTATCAGTTATCATCGCCAATGGACGTATGCGAGGATCACTGTCGTCGTCGGACCAGGATCACCGCTAACACGTTGCTATTGGTTCAGGGGAACACGTCGTTATCGTGGCGGCATATGTAGAGACTACGGACGGTTACCATCCTATGAGAAACATGTCTAGCCACCCCCAGGGGGTGGTCTCCACGGAGAATAATGTTATCTAAGGTGTTACGCAATACACTATAGCTGAAATAAACATACCATTATCAGGCCTGACGGATTGCGATGGTGCTCCATGCTTGCCGGGTCGAGACGCCTTCACGTCTATATCTAGGGGTACCCATTTGTGCTTGCCAGATTTGTTTCCGCTTTTCCCTGACCCTGTAAAATGAATGCTGCTATTAACAACTAGCCGCGGCTACTGATTTCGTTTGGCAGCGTTAAGTTTCACGTAACGCAATTGTTGGAGATTTTTGACTCCCCCCCATGTAACGCGCCGTAACGTTTTTCTGTATCCCTCCCCCTAGTTATACGTTACGTGGCCATTTTTACCTAAAAGCCATCCGAATTGCGGTATTTTTTATGTAAAAACTAGAGGGGGAGCGGGGTGCTTTCTCATACACTAAGCATGGTCACCAACGGGAGGGGAGAAGATTGAAAATTGTCAAAAAAAAATCAAAATTGTCACAAAGTTTAGGTACGTTCCCTTATCATGTCCCGTACGGCGGACTGTTTTGAAAATCATTATTATTACATTGCGGTCTTTACGTACATTTACAAGTATACCATTAAACCACTTCCGCACTAGCGTCGACTATGGTCGACGACCAACTTTTGCCTTATCTTTACAATTGCAATTTTTACGTTCACCTACAATAATACGGGTCTTAGAAATATTGCGTATTAGGATGATACGCATGTATTCAGCAGTGGTTCCTTCCTCTCTGAGAGGAAGTAATTACTCTCTCTCTCTTTATTTAGAGGACAAATGCTATTGTTAGTTAGGGCTTCGAGCGTGCAAATGATGAATACCGGCTGAGCTAAAGGTAACGTGGCCGATAATCGCCGTACCGCGAAGTGATTAAATATATCCACCTCCCAAAACCTATCTATGTACAATGTAGATAGTTGGTAGCTCAACTCAGAGAATTCTCTAGAAATTCCAGGTTCAAATACCACGATGGCTAGCATCGCTTAAGCAGTCTTCTTTTCACCTGGTGTGCGTGTTATATCATGTCATGTACCTACGGTGAAGGAAACCAATCTTGAACAAACGCAACGTGTCGGATACCCTGTCGGTGGGACGTTTATGGGCTGTAATAAACATAAACAATAGTGTCGGAATCACCTGATGCCTTCGCCCTTTCTTGATGCCTATCGTGGCTGCCGTCATGGTTGTGCCTTGGCTCTATCTTCTCCTGTCTGTAAGGGGGCTGCTGTCTCTGCGGGGGGTGCTCTTCGGGTGGTGCACGCTCCTGGTCCTGTAATTAGTGGAAATTGTGATTTAGAAAGAAGCCTAGCCAAGTATTTTAAACTAGCTGTGCCCGCGACTCCGTCCGCGTGGAATAGTGACTTTGGGCAGCATTTTTGGCATATATCTTATGCTTTGTTTTGAATTACAAACCCTATAAATACTAAAATATAAATAAATAAAATATACAAACTGCGTTCGAACATAGAAAGTCCAGTCTAAGCTGAACCCTATTTTATATGATTGATGATATAAATCTGAGGTCAACTTAAATTGGTTAATAATTTCCATCATTTTTAACAAAATCTATTTTTTGTTTCTAAAATAAAAGTAGCCTAAGTTACTCCTTGATACATCAGCTATCTGCCAGTGAGTCCCGTCAAAATCGGTGCAGCCATTTCAGAGATTAGCCGGAACAAACAGACAGACAAAATTGTAAAAAAAATTGTTTTGGTATATGTACCGTGTATACGTCCGAATGCACTTAGTAAAAAGCGGTTATTTTATTATTACAAACATACCCTCCAATTTTATTTATTTGTATAGATATAGAAGAGATACTCACCGCGTTTCCATTGTGATGCGAGGAGTCGGAGTCTTGTGGTGGTGGCGTCGAATGGCTTCGAGAGCCAGCCACCGCCGCTCCCAAGGTCGGCCAGTCGCCTATGTCAGTGAAGTCAGACGCCTAGGGACAAGGTTGAAACCTATTAGTACACTTGTATACATTCAGGTGCAGGATCCAAGAAGACTTTCGAAAATTTGATTACATTTCATATATTTTGCTACCGGTACGCTATGATGGCCGTTTTGACGTTTGTCCACTCCATGAAGTTTCGTATTAATTAGTAATTACATTTTAAGGAGCAAATTGCTGTTCTTTATTGTCAATAACTGCACGTCGGTATTGATAATAAAGAACAGCAATTTGCTCCATCAAATGTAATTACTAATTAATACGAAACTTCATGAGTGGACAAACGTCAAAACGGCCATCATAGCGTGCCGGTAGTATAGTGTATAAAAGCTACGAAAGCCCGAACGAAGAGGGGACGAAGATTAAAGGAAATACTGTATACTTGAATTCTATCTAATTGTCTCGGAGGCTAAATCCTATATATGGATGTTTGTCACTTTCGGTATCGCTTTTTCGTTTCATCGAATTTTCAAATCACAAAGATTATTAAAAAGTATCACTTCAATAAAAACCAGCCTCTTTATATTGCTATCGACAGCAAACAGGCTCACGGCCTAATTATTAATAAACAGTTACCGTTGCCTATGAATGTATGTCACGCTGCCATCCGCGTTGAGGAACTGGAACCTGGATCACTTACCCCGGAAAACAAAACACGCTTATTATGTGCGTATATTCAGAGACCAATGGTTGCCATCCAGACGGGCTTCCTTCTTGTTTCTAGCAGAGATCGACTCAGCTAGAAACAAGACTTGCTTGAAGATAGTATGGAAGAATCTCACAGCTCTAGTATTCTAGTCTACGGCTTCAAACTTACGCTGTTTAGACCGTGCAAACTACCTCCATACAAGTCAATAATGGTGGTAACGAACTAACGTCATATCACACAGACTCAGGGTAGTAAGGGGAATTAGGAACACCCGGATGGTTTAAGTGGGTACATCAGCGACGTGCGCCTCAGAACCTAGCGGGCTCAACGCAAGGGGTATCCCTCAAGTCTGTTTTGTACGTTCTAGTAAAATGGTTACAAAATGTTCGCTGGGGAGTTTCTTTTGTCGTTTCTTCTCTAGCCAGCGTTTTGTATTGGAAACAGTAGTAGATTTTTGACATTTAGGGGTCATCCATAAATTACGTCACACGTTAAGGGGGGGGGTCACCGAAATGTGACATTGTGTGACAAGGGGTAGGGAAGAGAAGGGGGTCAAAAGCTTTGTGACATCACGATATGAATGAATACGAAATGAATATGAAGAAGTGGGCCCAAAGTCCACGGACACAAGATAATTAAATTTTGTCGTGTAGTCGTTTGCTTTCTCTGTTATCTAAAATATTTGACTTTGTGTTAATTTCATTAAAATTATTTAATTAAAAAAAATTATAATAACATTTTCTTTTATTTTTATATCCATGGATAAAATTGAAAAATTTGTGACGTCACATCAGGGGTCTTAAAATGTGACAACCTGTGACAAAGACAGGGGTTAAAAAGTCCGAAAATTCGTGTGACATAATTTATACATAAATAAGTGATCTGTAAGATCTTATATTGAAATAAATTATTTGGATTTTATTTTATCGCTAGGTTTATTATTATACCTGACCATCTTGATCAACCTTCGCCCAACTTTTACGTTTCGTCTTCCTGCGCGTTGTGACACCAACTGTCATTGTGGCTTCTGACACTTCACTATAGTTTTATGACACACTACACTCTGTCACTCACACACTGTCTATGGTAATAATTTTGAAACACTTTTACATAGAATCTCTCTTTATTTTTACACTATTTCAAGATGTGGAATGTTTTTCGTTATTCTCACACTAGTTTCAGCGTACGAATTTCGTTAAGATTGTTTATCCTTTCTTACAGTACTAATATTAGTAAAAAATAAAAAAACAATACATCAGTAAAATTCATTACTGACGGCCCGCTTAGAATTTAGCAGTTACCGTCGTCTATGGGTGTTTGCAACGCCATCAGTGGCATCACGAACACGCTGCTGTCCCATAAGGGTACAAGACCTTGGGTCACTAATACCGGAACCAACCAACCAAAGGTGGTCGCCATCCAGAGGGGCTTGGGGCACTACCACGTAGCTAGGGTGGGTTGTTTTGTCGCCTTTTACGACAGGTCGACTCTGACCGGAGAGGTCAATATTCTTTCTCCACCCCTGCGCGGATAGTTGACTGACTAAGGAGATATATAACGCCTTTTTTGAAAAACCTCATACCGTATGGGAATACCTCAGCTGGAAGCTCAATCCAAATCCGGTGAGTACGCACCGTGAACGTTCTTGAGAACCGTCTCGTACAAGAGAGAAGAGGTTCCAGTAAAAGGATGGGCGGGATGCGCGTGTGGTATTAAGATGAGTAAAGATGAAAATACCAAAGTAGACCTAAGTGCACATATTATGTTATGCATACTAGACAAATGATATGCGATGAATCTCCGTTTTTATCCGTGTAGGGGCGGAGAAAGAATACTAACATCTGCGGCTTAAGCCCATCTGGATGGCGACTACCTTTGGTCTCAAGTATGCCGCCATAATAACCTTGTGTTGTATTCCGGCATTAGTGACCCAAGTTCCTGTACCCTAATGGGACAGCAGCGTGTCCGCGATGCCACTGGCGTTGCAAACACCCATAGGCGATGGTAACCGCTAAATTCTAAGTAAGCAATAAAAAAATAGATTATAGTTCTGTTAATTGCATTGCATTAATTAAATCCAAATTAGATAATAAAAAAATTAAATCAGAGCCAAAAATGGTGTTTCTTTTTTTAAACTATTACATACACCACACTCTCATGAACGGTATATAAATTATTTAAATGAGCTGTGACATTTACCGATATATTAAGGAAGCAATTAAAAAGACTCGTGATTCGCGTTTATTTTAAATATTTCTTTTCTGTTGGGATTCGATATCAAATTCCTATCGGTACATATGTAGACGACGTATATGGTTTTGGATACAAACTAATACTTATATAATTATAATCAATGCTCGTAAAAATCTGGCACATTATTTGATGAACATTTACTATGTGTGAAACGTAGCTGATGGTCGAGAGGCGATAGTTATACATGTCGCTTTGGATGAGGAGCATACATAGAAAGGACATCGCACGATCATATACACACACACACACACAACACGCACTCGCATACAGGAGGAGACTACTAAAACTTTAAACATACGACTATATATTTCTGCGTGAAGGGGCGGAGTTAAAATACCAAACCTTGCGACCGGGGTCGACCTGTCGTAAAAGGCGACAAAACAACCCACCCTAGCTACGTAGAAGGGCCCCAAGCCCGTCTGGATGGCGACCACCTTTGGTCTTAAGCATGCCACCATAATAACCTTGTGTTGTGTTCCGGCATTAGTGACCCAAGTTCCTGTACCCACCCTTATGGGACAGCAGCGTGTTTGCGATGCCACTGGCGTTGCAAGCACCTATAGGCGACGGTAACTGCTAAATCCTAAGCAGGCCGTTAGCCTGTCTGCTGTCCTATAGCAATAAAAAAAATGTAAACAAAATTAGGCACTACGGTTATATCTTCAGAACTCGGTTCGGGTACCAGCAAATATGTTCAGATGCAATAAACATCAATGCCATACACACCCTTCACGCCTAGGTGTTGTAAATTTCATTTAAAACCACTCATTAATCCTCGACCAATCTACTTATATAATTATTAATTAACTTAAAATGTCAAGGACTCGATTGCAGTGTGACAATTCAGACAGCGCCATCTTGTTCCAATGTAATTAGTATAATACTTGCGTTATGGATACTAGACAAGTGATATACTACTTATAATACATTTGTAAATTAATAGTATAAATAAACATCCACACGCGTGACGGAAATCGAACCCGCAGACCTGCGCAGACGTGCCTTAGTCGCTATGCCACAGATGTCGTTGCAATTTTCTAAAAACCACACACACACACTGTTGCGGGAATCAATGTAAAGAATATTATTAGCAATATCGTCTCAGTCTAACCCCGGCACGGGAGGGGAATGTATTATACCCGGAAAGTACTGGAAAGTATTTGGTAGCACAGATTACACTCGGTGAATATTCTAGTGGTCCCGGGTTCATATCCCACGGCGGCGTGCACTGCTTAAGCAGTTTTTCTCACCTAATGTGCATGTTAATGCATAATTGCTACGTGACGGTGAAGGTAGTCAGCATACCGACAGATCACCGGTATGAGTAACCCACCAATCCGCCTTGGACAAGCGTAGGGGAGGCCAGATAATAATAAAGTACATATTAGCTCTTAATTTATTTTCTTTTCTAGTTATTTACATTTTTCAATATAATTTTACATATATATTATTATTATTATAATGCAAAATAGAAGAGAGAAAAAATACAAAATTTAAAAAAATACCAAGCGAAACCTAGCACGCAGTGAGTTTATAAATGTGTAAAATTAAAAAATATTGTTCACAAAAACTACTTACATAAATGTATGTCATAGACACAATAGAAGAATAAAACAATAAATCATAGACAAACAAGCGATTCTATAAACACGTAATGTGACTTAACCTAAAAATTACTATCGCGGTGACGTACGACCGCGTGGTCTCCACGTTGCGCCTGCGCCGGTACACATGTCTCGCTCTAACGCACGCAATCATTACCGCCGTCTCTGGCGCTCGCTATCGACACCTCTCACCGTTTTCAAGGCCGCGGGAATATAAATTTTTATCGTGATAATTACATTGGCATAATGTTTTAAAACTACAAAGTAATATTATTGGATTTTGTTACGTATTATTATGGATTATGATAAATATCAAGTTTAAAAAGTATACTAAATTAGTAGAGTATTTCTGTCTGTGCAGGAGCAGGAACGGAGTGAGATTACTGACCCCGGCGACAGAATTACTCTTGTCATATAAGGCGACTAAACAACATTAGCTCCAAGACCGTTTGTTGAATGGGAACGTTCGACCGTCTGAATGGTTCCCCAACGCGAACAGCAGCGTGTTAGCGGTGCGTTGCGTCGGAGACATCCATAAGCGAAGGTTAGCAACTGCTTGCTATTAAGTGAACCGTCAGCCTATCTACTTAATAATAACCCCAGTTGACCGTTCGGGAATGCCACTCACCGTAATGTATTCCCCTTTAACTGGTGGGGTTAAAGGCTACTACAATTCATAATGTCGTGGTACAATAATGTAGATACCAAATTCTGATATTATAAATTAATGCTTAATACATACATACATATAATCACGCCTCTTTCCCGTAGGGGTAGGCAGAGACCACTTCTTTCCACTTGCTACGATCCTTACATACTTGTTTCGCTTCGTCTACTTTCATTATTCCCTTCATACATGCCCTTCGGTTTAGGGTACTCTTGACCTGGCCTTTTTCCAAGACATCCCTGATCTGGTCTCGAAACTTCCGCCTAGGTCTACCCCTTCCAACAGTTCCATTCACACTCGCCTTATACACTTTTTTCGTCAATCGTTCTTCATTCATTCTCTCGACATGGCCAAACCATCTCAGCATAAACAACAAACCACAACGTTTCCTTATCTCACTATTTCTTATCCTGTCACTCAGTTTAACTTCTATCATACTTCTTAACGCTCTCATCTCAACTGCATTTATTCTGCTTTCATGTTTCTTCTGCCATATACCAATGCTTAATAAATATGGAAATTTCTCTAAAATTGAGCTAGTTTATTATTTCTATAGGCTTCTTTCTTTGCACGTGTTTCTTATTATATATTAATGAAATATATACATTAGGGATCCTGTCCGACCGTGCATGCCGATTTGATTCACACGTAAGATAATATTATTATATATTTACTAATTTCTCGTCTGAATATTTCTGGAAGGTAGCCTAGCATAAGGTATTCAATCAACCCGGTGAACTATAAGTACTGAAGGGCTCGTAGGGCTTGCTTCTATCACATATCTGGCAGGTGAACTTCTTTTTTTATTCCTGTGTTTGAACTTGAGTACTTTATGACAGAACATAACACAAATAGGTATATAGATACCAGGGGGTGGTTGCCATCGAGACGGACTTGGGTTGTTTTGTCGACAGGCCGCCCCCGGCCACAGGGGTCGTTATTTTTAATTCGCCCCTGCATGGAGAAATTGTCACAAATTGGGATTTGTCTTTTAAAGAGACAAAAGAAAACTCTCGCTCATTATATACGTTCAGATAACATGGGATAGTTGATACGAAAATAAAATGTGAAATAAAATTATTAAACCATTCTCCGGCTACATATCGGACTGGCTTCTCGCCAAGGTGACATTGATTATATCGGAGACAGACAGGCGATAAATGTAAACTGATTTGTTATTAATGAAACTGCATTACACAAAAAAATTTATACCGAGGAAAACCGCCAGTGCCTTGTATCAACTTCGCAACTCAGGGAACCTGAATATGAGAGAAGTCTGCAGCTCTTAGAATAGAAATCTTTCCCACCCTTATCCCAAATGATGTCGGGCCGATACAATATGTTATCTCACAATTCTCACTCTCCTCTATTAGTCATCATTTTATACGTGCAGGGGCGGAGAAAAAACTAACCTCTGCGGGCAGGGTCGGCCTGTCATAAAAGCCGACAAAACAACCCGTCTCACGACCATCTGGATGGCGACCACCTTTGGTCTTAAGTATGCCGCCATAATAACCTTGTGTTGTGTTCCGGCATTAGTGACATTAGTGTTCGCGATGCCACTGGCGTTTCAAACACCCATAGGCGACGGTAACTGTTAAATTCTAAGCGAGCCGTCAGCCTGTCTGCTGTCGTACAGCAATAAAAAAATCATCTTTGACGCAGTCCATCAATCAATTTTTGATTGGTCTCCCTTTACGCCAGTATCCGTCCACTCTCGTTTCTAGCATTTTCTTTGTTACATGACATTCTTCTCTTCGTATTATAATATAACCACACCATGCTAGTCTAGTTACTTTTCAGCTTGTCAATCATTGGCGGCGCTATTTTCAAACTTCTCCTGATTTTATAACGGACTTAAATTTTAACTTTCTCAGCCTATCACGTTTTGGACTAAATTACTTCGAATACGTGTTATGGATTTTAAGAGCTTACCTATACAAATAAATAAAATTGAAGAGTCTGTTTGTAATATTAAAATAACCGCTTTTTACTAAGTGCATTCATACGTATACACGGTACATATACCAAAACAACATTTTTTACAATTTTTGTCTGTCTGTTTGTTCCGGCTAATCTCTGAAATGGCTGCACCGATTTTGACGGGACTTTCACTGGCAGATAGCTGATGTAACAAGGAGTAACTTAGCTATTTTTATTTTAGAAAAAAAAAAGTTTTTGTTAAAGATGATAAGTTTCGGAAATTTTAGCGGGCACAGCTAGTCTATATAGATAAAATGACAGAGGTCTGCAATTGTGCGTGCATCACGGCAAAACTATTCGATATATTTCAATAAAATTTTCTAAGTTTTATTTCATAGACATTTGATCTTCATTTAATATAAAGTTTTATGAAACCACGATTTTTATAAGTAGTATCTACATGTTCGGGATGTATGTTTTATTGCCGCGGAGAAGTGGGGCAAGAAGCGGTGTAGCGCTCGAACCTAAACTTCTCATATTTTTTCGATTTAATTTTTTCTCTTATTCGACTGCTACTCTGGTCGAGGTGGGAATGGTTAGTTATTATTATATAATGATATAGAATATGCTAATACTAATCGTAAGTAGTCAAATTAAGAAGCAGTCGTAAATAAAATCATACAATATATGAGAGAATTCATAATAACCTGGAGCCGGGATGGGAATTCAACCAGAGGTCCCCGAAGGCATTCCGTCCTGCGTTTATGATGAGGGTAGAGTAATAAATTATTTCAAAATACCACACCGACCTATACTACTACAACTGCTGTATTTTCTTCTTCTTCCTGCCCTTATCCATCAATATGTGGTTGGGGCACATGTTCTCTCTCCTTCCACTCAGTCATCTTTTACGCAATCCGTGCATCTTTTCCTTGTATATAAGCTTAAAATGGAGCAGTAGAATGCATCGTAGTTTTAATCATATCCATGCCCCCCCCCCCCCCCCCCGCCCCCCTCTCAAACGAGCCTCCGTTCTGACAGACTGACACATATATAGATAATTAAATTCATGTGATAAATGTGAACTAATAATACACGCGGCCTTGAACTTTCCTAATCTCGCCAAACGGGTATATTTTGTAGCAACGCAACGTTCCGAGGTGGGTGGGGTACTAGATTTCCACACTGTCACATTCAACATTTATTCACGAGCCACTTGATACCGGTCCCATCCGGAGCTCACCATTCAGAGTCCGAGATACTGGGGACCTGTGGCGGTCCGTGGCTCCATTTTTTTCATCGCTGTAGAACAGCAGAGATGCTGACGGTCCACTCAATATCAGCTTACTGTCGCTTAGGGATAATTGCCATTTAAACGGGCTTGAGGCCCTACTACATAGCTAGGGTTGCTTGTCGCCTTTTATGACAGGCCGCCCCCGTCCGCTAGGGTTAATATTCTTAGTTCGCCCCTGAACAGAGAATTAAATAAATATAAAAAAGAAGGGGTAATTAATATAAAAAGAATATTGTACGAAAGCCCGAACAAAGAGACGAAGATTATAGGAAACACTGTATATACTTTTAGGTCTTCTTCTTCTTCTGAAAGTGCCACTCCATTACTGGAGGTTGGCCCTTAGCTCTGAAAACTTCTTGTCAAAACCCTGTCTTGAGCCATCCGGAATAGTTAGTTGTTCTGCGCTGCTGATTCCGGTCCACTCCCTAATGTTTCGCAGCCATTATTTCTTGCGCCTTCCAGAGCGCCGTTTTCCCTGTACTTTGTCCATCGTTATTAATTGAAGCAGCTGATATCTGCCATGGCGCAACACGTGCCCCAGATATTCGATTTTGCGCTTTTTGACGGTGTGCAATAATTTTCGGGTCATACCAGCTTTTAGGTCAGACGATTCAAATCACAACGGTGCTAAAGAAGTAGCACTCCAAAAATTGGCCCCAGGCCCCAGACCATCGTCAGTTTGCAGAAACGTTCCCGGAACGTAGGCTATATTGCCCCTCCGGATGGCGATTCTATACGCACGTCCAGATTTATTCCAGCCCTCCATTCCGGTCACATTTGGTTAATCAAGTAGTCAGAAACCGTACGAATTAAATTTATTCAGAGTCATTTTTTTAACATATGCTTTGCTTTAGTGGGAGACATTAATGCGGAAATAATTTAGATATCTATACTACTATTATAAAGAGGAAAGATTTGATTGTTTGTTTGTTTGTTTGCTTTGAATAGGCTCCGAAACTACTGACCCGATTTAAAAAATTCTTTCATTGTTGGGAAGCTACACTATCCCCGGGTGACATAGGCTATATTATATTTTCAAAAAAATTAGGGATCCTTACTAAAACTCTAATAATGTAACCCAAAGTGTAAAAAAATTACCTAAAATATTATTTAAATCTCGTAATAAATAATATTCCGTGCCTGGACTAAAGGCTATGTACTATAATACTTAAAACTAATTCCGTAGAAGAGACGTAGCCGAGGAGTCAAGAGCCAATGGGTTAGTCCAAACTTTTGGAAGGGTGTCGATAAAGTTGATGAGCTTCATTTCTTATTAAACGCTTTATATTAACTTAGCCTGGACCTATGTATATCCATGTATCTATATAACAGAATTTTAGGACTCAATTTTTACCCACTTTGAACGATTAGAAAAAAATTTCAATATTCTGCACACTTGTCAAGACCTGATGATGACAATACACAAATTCAATAATTTTGTCTCACAGTCTTTATCAGTATCTCATCAGGAGTACCGCTTTATTTTCAATCTGGCGTTAAATAATAAAACTGCCGGAAGATGGCGTTAAATTAAAAACAACTCTTTTTAAAACTGTGACATTAATTTTCTAGTCAGTAATTTTATTCTTAGGTTAAGAATGTTAAGAATTATTTTTTACTTTTTAGTTTGATTAATTATAAAAGCATGTATTTTTTTTTTAATTTTTTTCTATCATCATACATAAGTAGATCTTTTGAACGAACTTTACATAAACAAAATATAAACTACTTTCTCCATGGTTTCTACTTACGGATTGTTTGTGGGACGTTTTTATTTTTTACCCGATTTCTATGCATAATGGAAGGTTGTGAACGGTGTCGACGGACGTGCACATGGATCGTGTTGAATTTTGAACATATTGTTACGTTATATCTGTCCCCAAAAAGGGGTTAACGTCAGGTAGGTGGCCGGTTGTAAAAAGCAAGCCAAAACTATTAGTACAACATGTACTCAAAATAAAGGGGAACGAGAGTACGTGAAATAAAAATGAGACTTGCAAGTTGGAATATAGGTACAATGACTGAATGAGAGATAAACTACGGACGCCGAGCAGGAAGAATTTCGTACGTTGACCTGTTATTATCTGTCTCTGTCACTTCCGCGTAAATATAATGAGGTCTCGCTCGCACTGAGCAATGATGGACGGCGGTCAATTTCAATTTCGACATAGTGTCGGTCAACATGCAACAGTGACCGATATGGCGTCGAATGGGTAAACTATAACACAAGGAGGTGGCGTAGAAGGGAGGGAGGAGCGCGCCAGGATCCCCTGTCGCTCACGCAGGGCCACTCGTCGCCGGAGGCTAGCGACAGACAGACCTTCGGTCACCGTAGTGAACGGTCGCGGGCCCGGCCCCCTGGGAATGGGCTGCAGACCACACACATGGCCGTGAGTGGCGGAGAGCTCACTCCTGCGTGAGAAAGAAGACACCGGGGTTCAGCATAGGGCTTTGAAGAGGCCCAAGGAAGTGGGCCAACACCGGTCGGGTGATTTTAGTGGGTATACCAGCGACGTGCGTCGATTAGATGGTGCTCGTGCATTTAATAATTTAAATAACATTTATCATCCATACATACAACACATTTCTCCATATTAATATTACAAATATTAAAAAGTAACTGTGTTATGTATTCACACTTAAACCGCTGAAACAATTTTAATGAATTTCAGTTTAGAAATAAATAGATTGGACCTTGGATAAGGACATGGGCAACTTTTTTAAACTTTATAAATAGCAAAACAATGATTACCGGGTCAACTAAAAATACATGAATCGCTGATCCCATCGCTGCTCGCCTTTTACCACTAGCTTGAGTGTGGGGTAAACGACAGTATTATTACCGATCTTCTGGTCACAATTTAAGGGGCTTTTGCAACACATTACCACCACGAATTAAAACTTTTTCAAGGACCGACATCTCATTGCACAATACGCGAAACTGGTTTCTATGTCTGACGAATGACCTTTATATAATTAACTCAAAGATGAAATCAAGACTATCTATCTATATTGTGTGAATCGTAAAATCACCTTATTATTGGATATAGATATAGGATGTACCCATACCACGTGATCCGTTCAGGAGGGGGAGTTCTTTAAAATACCATGCTTGGTCATGTAGAGAGGAGGGGTGGGGGCTTAGGTTTTTGTCGCGTAGGAAATATCGTGCTTTTTCAAGTTAATTACACTAATGGAAAAATTACAGGATAATTTTTTTTGCAATATATACAGAAAATTTTATTTTGTTAAATATGGTCGTATTGGAGTTATAAGAAATAAATATTTAAAACTTGAAGTTGTTGAAGAAATTTTCAAAGCAATGTCCATTCGTAAGATATGTTAACATCGAAATGTTTTACGCTTTGATTTTTGGTCCACAACTATAAATTCTCATTTTCCTTTAATTAAATATCTTTTTCTTAATTTTGTTACGACTATATATATATATATATTTTGTTGAGATATCGGCAATCCAAGATTGCAAAGAAGATTCAGGGTGGGTTTTCTAAAACTTCAATAAATTTTCTACGAGAAGTTTGAAAATTAATGAAAGGAACTTTTGGTAGCTTTTCAGAATTTCAAGCGCTAAATATGGAGAAACCACAGTTCAATATACCAAAAAAAAAACCCGACAGAGTTTCAATTAATCCATCTACCCGTTTCTTTGTTTTATTCAAATGAAATTTTGAAGAAATTAAAAGATTATTTTTGCTCTTTAACCTTCAGCAGTTTAAACTTCATTGACAAAATCAAAAACAATTTTTTTCAGCTTTTCAGACATTTCTATGGGTATGATCTCCAATTTTCCACATTCCAGACTACAATCTGTGTGCCAATACAATTTCGTTAAAGTTTAAACGTGATTAAAATCCATCCATCCATCCAAACTGTCACATTTATTATATTAATGTCGCGCACCAAAGCGCCATCGTACCGAACCAATCGTCAGATCCCAGTTTAATAAATCGAAAAGGTGTATTTACACCTGCATCATAACGGCACAAGGACGTTTTGATGTCAAACGGTGAACAAGGTCTGTGGGTTCGTTATATTAAAAAAACCATACACAGTTAAATATATAAAATTCTCGTATCACAGTTTTCGTTGCCATACTCCTCCGAAACGGCTTGACCGATTCTCATGAAATTTTGTGAGCATATTGAGTAGGTCTGAGAATCGGCCAACATCTATTTTTCATACCCCTAAATGATAAGGGTGACCCACCCCCAAATTTTTTTTTAAATTTTTTGACATTTTATTATTTATATGGCAGAACAACGTTTGCCGGGTCAGCTAGTATATATTTTATTGCTCTGTAACATCAGACAGGCTGACGGGCCGTTTAATAGTATATATACATACAATAGTATGCGTTTACCGTTGCCCACGGACTTATGATTGTGACGACAGGGGCACCGCTGACGAGCGAGTAAGGTGACTTTAACTTTTGTCACTTAGCCGGAACATAACACGTGGTTATCGCGACGGATTATTTAAATACCGTGTGATACTTATACGTGCAGGGGCGCAGAAAGAATACTGACCTCTGCGGCCGAAGTCGGCCTGTTGTAAAAGGCGACAAAACACAACCCACCCCAGCTACGTGGTAGGGCCCCAAGCCCGTCTGGATGGCGACCACCTTTCGTCTTAAGTATGCCGCCATACCCTTATGTGACAGTAGCGTGTTCGCGATGCCACTGGCGTTACAAACACCCATAGACGACGGTAACTGCCATATTCTAAGCGGGCCGTCAGCATGTCTGCTGTCCTACAGTAATGAAAAAAAAAACGATTTTCCTCGTTTCCTCGCGCCGTTCTCTTTCAGCATCGGTACATGGCAATTATGTTATAAAAAGCACATGTTAGGCGAAAATGTGAATATAAACACAAACCTATATAGATAGGCCTTATCACCCTGGGTAGGTTTTCGTGTGTCTCCACTTGATAACCGCTGCTATTTTTAACCCTTTTACCGATGTAGGAATAATTGAAATATTTTTAGGTTGTACTTCTTTTGGCACATTTGAAAAAAAAAACCAGAGTAATTTTATTTCGATGCGCGCGTACAGACTTCGACATCATCAGCTTACGCTACTGTCCCATAAGGGTACAGGAACTTGGGTCACTAATGCCGGAACACAACACAAGGTCTTTATGGTGGCATAATTAAGACCAAAGGTGGTCGCCATCCAGACGGGCTTGGTGCCTTACCACGTAGCTAGGGTGGGTTATTTTGTCGCCTTTTACGATAGGCCGACCCCGGCCGCAGAGGTTAGTATTCTTTCTCCGCCCCTGCACGGATAAATCTATCTATCTATCGAATCGACATAATAGGATGTGATTGATATACAATCCATATTCCTGGAAAAAATATAGCAGATAGAAAAAATAACCTTTTGCTTATTTTTTCGTTTTTATTATTATTATATTAGTTTTTATTCCCTTTTAGGAATAAAAACTAATATCATCACGATCAGTTTAACTCCTACTTGGGTTCGATTCCCGATTCTAATTACGCCAACACAAGTTCGATATGACGCTCTCTGTGACATAGCTGTTAACGCACTACGGTACGCTAACGGAGGTCATGTTTCGATTCCCGACTCGCGTTAATTATAAATTAAAAAGTAAAGTATATATGTAGTTTATCAGTCGTCTAGTATCCATAACACAAATACTATGCTACTTAGATGGCGCTGGAATGAGTTGTGCCAGTATATATTACTTACAAATTTAAAAAGAATCATCCTTCATCATTTGAATATAGAATGATAACATATGTTACGGATTATATAATTCGCACATTCACACTTTCAGCGAAAACATCGTATACGTACGAACACGTAATCAGTGTTGTGTACTAACCCTCAAGGTCATAACACCAGTGAAATGATAACACAAAGACACACATATTACATAAAAAAAGTATATAAAGCTGCGTACACACAAACAATATACCACGCGGAGAAATCTCTTTCGCAGTTTCTTCTCCCAAAACTATGCACGTTACGAAACGATAGTAATATAGATATATAAAAAATAAGATCGACTTCACCGATGAAGTCAGCATGACCCTTAAATAGCCATTCGTGGCTTTTCCCGCTTGCTTCGCAATTATTTATAAGTATACCGCCATAATACCGACATTAGTGACCTAGGTCCCATTACTCCTAAGGGACAGCAGCGTGTTCACGACGCCCCTAGCATCGCATATAAAAAAAAAACATCGCGATCACATTCGAAGCTGTTAATTCGAAACTTTGTATTATAGATCAAAGCAATATATAATTTTATTGCAAGGTGACAACAGACAGACTGTCGGTCCACTTAATAGTAAAGCAGTTACTCCTTGCTTTCCAATTACAGCACTAGAGCACATTGTGCGACATAATGCTCAACGTTGAATGTTTCAACTACAGCAACGCTTCGCACTATCGAGCACTCTCAAAAGTGATGCGTGCAATCGAATACCAACTCAATGACAAACAAGTGTTTTTCTCTTTAAGTTGGCATTGATCGAAATTTTATTTATATAATAACGTTAGTAATATTGTTTATTGTTGAAAACATTTTTAGTTTTCGTTTCGTCGTAGTTTTTTGGATATAATCAAAATTAATTCAAACTGTGTTAAAAAAATAAATATAAGCATGGATGAAGGTACAAACATTGACTTTTTTTTTTATATTCCACATTTGAAATGTGAATACAATTTCATTTTAGAATTCGAATCTATATTCTATCTATTTTTTTTTCAACACTGAACTTAGCGCCCCCTGCTGGTGCATTTGAAAACTAATTCACGTTCCAATTATCCATAAGCATAATTCGGCATTGTGCGCCACTGAGTCGCATTATGCTCTGTTACGGATAGGTTACCCTTCCGTCCACGTAGGAGTACTGGAACCTGGGTCACCTATGCCAGACCACAACACATAGATTTTCGTCACGTAGTCTCTCTCTACCTCTGTGGAAAGTCTCGCGCTTTTTCGAGCTATATTCAAATTGGCGCGTTTAGTTTTTACTCGTAGCTATAGAAATGTGGTGTTGGAGACGAATGCTGGGAATATCATGGACAGAATTTCGGACCAATGCCTCCATCCGTGAAGAACTCCGCATTAAGCAGCATCTCTCCGCTTTGGTCCAGTCACGTATTCTCAAATTTTTCGGCCACGTTCCAAGGCGAAACAATGACTCCATAGAGCGTCTCGTTGTCCAGGGCAAGGTGGAGGGGACCAGATCACGTGGAAGATCACCCATGCGATGGACCGACCAGATCAAATCGGCTGTGGGCGGGCCTTTGCATGAGTGCACGAGAATGTCTCTGAATCGCGAGAAATGGCGTAAAATCATACAGCGAACAATATCTGCCTCTAATAGTACTACCAGTTGATCACGACCGCTCTGTAAAGAGTGAATCGACTAAGAAGATAGCTTAGCATGGCTATAACGGCAAGCGCTGGATCAATAAAAATAAATGCGAACCAAATTATATTATTAAAATTTCTATCAACTAGATTTGATTGAAAATCGTATTTATTATGTAATCGTATCCTTATATTATATAGACGACCTCCGTGGCGTGACGGCTAACGTGTATCGGTACACTTGCGGAGGGCACTGGTTCGATTCCCGTCCCGCGTCTGGGTGTTTATGTATACCTAATATTTATTTATGTACAATAGAAAAGTATATATCGACGGGTGAAAGGCTAATTGTCTTAAGCGAAATTTTAGATGACATTAGAGTATAATACATATTCGGGATCAGCGATTATTTTAGCAAATTTTAAGATAGCTCCCCTGTAAAGTTTATAAAATGTAGCTTAAAACAATTTTAGCCTTTCACCCCTCGATATGTATTATATTAGTTGTCTAGTACCCATAACACAAGTGATATGCTACTTAGTTTGGGACTAGATGGTGTTGTGTGAATTGTCTAAATATATTTATTTATTTATTATGTGATAACTAGAGGGGGAGGACGTCACATATAACAACAACGTATGGTCACTAACGGGTAGTACCCTCCTCGGGGGAGAGGTCAATTGACAAAAATAGGTCACGCAGTATGGCTACGATCCCTAAGAATAACGTGGCGAACAATCCCGTTGCATCATACAGTGACGTCACAGTTATTATCAACGATAACACGCATTCGTTTAACTGCAGTGTATTGTGTGTGTTGCAGTGTATATTTTTTTTCTACAGCAGACTAGACCATAGGAGTACGGGAACCTGGGTCACTAATGCCGGAACACAAGGTTACTATGGCGGCATACTTATACAACAGGGGGTGGTTGCCATCCAGACGGGCTTGGGGACGCCTTTCACGACAGGCCGACCCCGACCGCAGCGGTTTGTATTATTCCTCCGTACCTGGACGGACGAAAACATTCAATATCGAACTGAGCTCGTTTTATTACATGGCAGCGGTAGGATACGAAGAACCCACAGACAGGTGGTGTGCTTAAATGACCGTCTATTAGAAAAATCTAAGAACCCCTTAGAAGAAAATGTGGGACCATTATCAGTTACCAACTATTGGAATGGCCTTTCATAGCAACTAACTTACTAATCTAGTGGTTGTCTCATATAGGGCAAACTTTAATGAAATCTACAAGAAATGTTTTTATGTCTAAAACCTTCCGCCATAGTAAATTGGGAACAGGGTGCTTAGACCTGCACAGCTTTGATTCAGGCGGAGGTCTACTTACTATATTCTGCGCAGACCTCGCAAGACTTTAAACATTCAAACAGATCGCCTGTACCGCTTAGACAAATTGTAAGGATTTGACAACGAGCTCGGCCTATGCTAGGGCTACATTAGCGGGCAGATTCGTGTCGCGTTGACGCGATACATCGTGCCGGGTTGTGTTGTGGTTGTGGTGTGCCATGTATTCCATATAATACTCTCCGTTTCATACAATTGAATGAACTCCAACACTTTTTCGTTGCTCCACTCCATGGTGTACAAGAAACAAGCACGTTCGTCCCGCATTAAAGTCTGGACGACACTGAAAGTGACGTAGTGTAGATGGCCACCCAAACAAATATTATCGCGACAAATCCCTTTGATACGCACCAGTTTACCGACAGTGAGGACAGTGCCCCGATAGTACATCGTCTTCGCCCGAATACAACGCCACCACTAAGACTTAGCCGTGGGCGTTATTTCACGTCACCAGTTACAGTAACTAGCAACGCGGCAAGTAACCGAATCACTAGTTTCGAGTCAACTGAGAAGTAGTGATTTTTGTAAATACGTTATTACTGTTATCTGTGATTGTTGGATGTGATGTGTATAATAAGTAGCCGAACAAGCGAGAATGCGAGAGCGTTACATTTCTTGGAATTTCTTCTTTATCGTGCCTACTGGCCGGCCGAGCGAGCGGGATGGCAGATCGAAAATTTCGGGTAACACGAATAAATCCGAAGTAATTCGAACGCGCACATGCCGTGGCATACAACAAAAAACAAAACAGCGTAACAGTACTAGTATACGTTTAATTTTCATACGTAAGACTATAGACATAGACAATAAAATAGAGTGATCTCTGTTTGTAAATTATTTCAACAGCTCGTCGTTTGAGATTTTGGAAAACGAGCGCCACTTAATTTTTTGTTTATTGTTTTAGTTAATTAATTTTAGTTAGTCGTTATACTTTTGTATAATTACTTCGTACGTACTTTCTTCTAAAATTAACGTTTATGTGTTATATTGATGTTGTAAAGTAACGTTGCTTTGTTTTTTTGTTCGCCGCAACAATCCACTTCAGCCTCAGCTTCCATACCGGTACGAGATTAATTTTCACCTTGGTCCATTTTAAGTAATACCGTCGGGACGCAGCAGCAGCAAGTAGACACACCTTTATCGTGTGCTATTAAGGAAATAGACTCTTACTTAAAAGACAATATTCTACCTATGTTTAACGACAGTGGGAAATTTAACTGCCCTTTGCAATGGTGGCAACTTAACCACTACATTTATCCCAACCTAGCCATACTTCTACGCAAGTATGGTAACATAATGGCAACTTCAGTTCCATGCGAGAGGATATTCAGCGAGACAGGGCTCACGATTAATAACCCCCGCACAAAATTGAAGACACACAAAGTTGCCCAACTGATGTATTTAAATGTTAATTTAGATGCAAAAAGATTTTTGATAGTCATAAAATTATTAAAGCATCTTGGACTCTTACTTAATAGTCATGGTCAACAACAGTCTACACGTGCAAGCAACCCCAATTTGTAAACAAAAGAACGAATGTCTTAGAAAGTTCGGTATGAATGATGCCGATAGTCGAGTTTATTACGGTCTAAGATAATAAAGTGACAAAAAAACGTACACAGCTGCACAATTTGTACTAATTTTGGCAACTTAAAAGGTACTTTTCATTACTTAATTGTTGTCGTTATTGTAATGCTATATGAGTGTGTCATTGTATGGAAGGTCATCATCATCATCTTTGCGTTAAATCCCGGTTGCAGCCCAAACTTTCGCTTAGGCGCCCAGGGTCCGCTGAAATTTAAGCTAAACCAACCAAAGCCAAATGTCTAAGTGATTTCGACGCTTTAGGAAGTATCGTTAAATCGATGACGTTACATGGAGTTGACACTGTATTATAAAACTTAAAAACTGTGTGTGATTAGCCAAACAAAACAATTGTACAGTGTAAATAAAAGTACAAAACAAATGACAGTGAAAACGTTGAAAAAGTGTAAATAAACTGAAAATATATCAAGAGTGTAAATAAACTTTGAATATCTATAATCATTGTATATACAATCAAATTAACTTATAAATATGACTGCATTAATAATTTTATAAAAATCACAGTTTCATAGTAAAAACTAATAAATCATAAATAGATTTAATGCAGTCAGTCTTAAGCCTGAATAAAGTACGAAGTGAAGTTAATTTATTGTTTTAACTTTAAAGCTACAAACAGTGATAGTTATTTAGTTTATTTTCGTTTCGTGTGTAACTGTATAGTTGGTGAAGGTATTTACGCAAGCAATCACAGTAGCTGAATAAAAATAGCTAGTTACAAAAATCACTACTTTTGAAACAGGTGACGCCGACCAAGTAACTGGTTTCGTTACGTTTCTTGAAAATAACGTAATGACCCACGTCTACTAAGACTCTACCACTCGGCCACACTCATCGCGTTAACACGAATATTCGCCGTAGCCCGCTACCCCAGCGTTATTGAATGGTCCTTACATTGAAAAAAAAAAGTTGTTACCTGAAGCCCGGCGACGGCGCAAGTCAAATAATATTTAGCGAGAGCATCAGCCTTCTTTGCCATTGTTTGAAGTGAAACGCAGAGTTGAAACATTGCATTTAAATCAATGGTGAAACGTCGTTAGCAACGTTATGATTTGAATCATTTGATAATTAGATGGAAATAAAAAGAGACAAACATATTCAAATAATAGGCAAATAGAATTTACCAATTTGGCCTGCGACAGAATGAGATAAAACACAAGTATAATAATAGTATTATATATTTCCCTACAATCGTCGTATCCTCTTTGTTTCGCAATAAAATGTAAAATACTTTTTGAGCTAAATATATTTTACCCACTGCCGATACTCTTTTATTAATTCATTCTCTCGAAGACTATCTTTCTAGTTTCACTTCTGCCGTATTTGAATTGCGCACACACACACAATTTTTTATGATATATGTAATCGTCTGACGCACCCCCCCCCCAATTGTTTGGCATAGTAGCGGACGGACACGAGGGGATGGAGCTTAAGTTTTCGTCAATATCCAAATGAACTATCGGGCTTTTTCGAGCTATCCATACTAATATTATAAATGCGAAAGTAAGTCTGTCTGTCTGTCTGTTCCTCTTTCACGCCTAAACGGCTGAACGGATTTTGATGAAATTTGGTATGGTGATAGATGATAACCTAGAAATGGTCATAGGCTATAAATAATCACGCCATCGTTCTTAGGGGGTAGGCAGTAGGCAGATAACTAAATTGAGTTAGTGATTTTTTGTGCTTATCCGGTATCTATGAGAATCGGCCAACATCTATTTCCATCCCCCTAAATGTTAGGGGTGACCCACCCCCAAAAAAATTTTTTTTAATTTTTTGACATTTTATTATTTATATGGCAGAACAACGTTTGCCGGGTCAGCTAGTATTAAAATAAAGCGCGTATAGCGTTAAGCTTCTACTTCTGATTGCAGATTTTCTGATTGCAAAAAATGATTGAACCGTATTTACGATTATCGCGTGAAAACGAGGTGAAGGAAGGAAAAGAATTGACAAAAATAGGTAGCTATATGTCACATAGGTAGGACACGTTCCCTAACAACTGGTGAGAATCGATCTACCTACCTAGCACTAGTACAGCATTAGACTTAATTAATCGTATTATAATTGCAATTATATTTAAATTACACGCTCGAATAAATATAGTACGTACAATTTATATATAAGTTTTTATCTTAAAAGTATATATATATAAACATACATATAATCACGCCTCTTTCCCGTAGGGGTAGGCAGAGACCACTTCTTTCCACTTGCTACGATCCTTACATACTTGTTTCGCTTCGTCCTCTTTCATTATTCCCTTCATACATGCTCTTCGGTTTAGGGTACTCTTTACCTGGCCTTTTTTCAAGACGTCCCTGATCTGGTCTCGAAACGTCCGCCTAGGTCTACCCCTTCCAACACTTCCATTCACACTCGCCTTATACACTTTTTTCGTCAATCGTTCTTCATTCATTCTCTCAACATGGCCAAACCATCTCAGCATACCTTTCTCACTCAATCTTCTTTCAGACCACAACGTTTCCTTATCTCACTATTTTTTATCCTGTCACTCAGTTTAACTCTTAACATACTTCTTAACGCTCTCATCTCAACTGTATTTAGTCTGCTTTCATGTTTCTTCTGCCATACCCAACTTTCACTTCCGTACATGAGTGTCGGAACCAACACCCCCTCATGCACAGCCAGACGAGCCTTGTTAGACACCTTCCGACTGTTCATAAATGAGTTTATCTTAAAAGTATATATAAATATATCATTATAAATAAATATATATGTATACTGATACAATTCATACAGCACCGTCTATAAAAAAACGCATAGCCGAAATGGGTATTTATTAAAAAAAAAAATATGTTTCCTAACGGTGTTTTGCTTCACATATTAGGCGAGAAAATCTGTTTAAGCAGTACATACATACCAAGTGGGATTCGAATACGGGATCTCTAGATACTCGCGAGTGTAATACTACTGAGCTACCAGGTACCTTATTGTCACATTCTATCGGTACAAAATTATGCTTCGGCGATCGGAGTCCGCTTTCCGCTTTTCTCATAATCGCTCTGTTTTTCATCCTTTTACAACATCAAAACCAACAAACACTCTTTGGGTATACCGCTACTGCGACATGAACATATGCTCCCCACGTAACATCAGGTAAATGCCTTTTTTTTTAAACATGCAATAATTGAAACAGTGTATCGTACGGCGTTTCACGCGCACATACAATCGACAGACATATACACACACCCACACATAAAAAGAATAACAAACACACTTTGCCTCGTGTAGAATTCGAACCTAAGGATACAAAGATACATAGTCATTATGAGATGAGAAAAGAATCGAACCGTAGATCTACAAGGTGTAACACGTGTGATATTCATTCAATCCACTTCGAATTATTATAATAGGAACACTAAGTTATTAATACCTGATAATATTAATAATTCCATTTGAAAATACTATTCCATTATTATTATTTTATTGCTAAATAGCAGACAGGCTGACAGCCCATTTAATAACAATAATAAGCAGTCACCATCGCCTATGGATGTTTGCATCACTAGGGGCACGCTACTGTCCCATAGGGGTACAGGAATACACTACCAAACCAATGGTGGTTTCCACCCGGCTTAGTTTCCACGTAGCTAGGGTTGTTTTGTTTACATTTACGACAGGCCGACCGAGGCCGCAAAGTTTAGTTAGTATTCTTATTACGCCTCTGGACGGGGAAAAAATAATTATTATATAAATAACATTTTATCAAACCGATTAGTTATAGCCACTTAAAAACATAACACTTGGCAACACAATAATCACATAGAATATGCGTATATAAAACACTTATTTATAAAACTGCGGACCACCGTTCACGACACGACCACTCCGAACGCGGCGTCGCGGCAGACTGTAGAGCTGGGACACGCGTGGTAACTAGGCACGAGATATAACGATACAATTTTTATACTTTTCTACTCATTCTTTGTTTGTAATTTTTTTTTTCATGACAGCTCTGTTCAATACCTGTATTTAGTTTAGATATCCCTTTCTTTGGTTAAGATTTAACTTTTTCCTTTTTTATATATACATAGTGTCGGCTTAATTATCAGAATGATAACTACAAGATATCGAAATAAGATTTTTAAATTTAACTAGATAGCGAGTAGAGCGTTTTGACGCCTATCTATTGAATTATGTACTTCGTATATTCTACAAAAATATGGCTAATTTGTTATGACACGAGCGACAGTGTTATGAGTAAAATAATTCCCGTGGATAGCAAAAACTATTACTTGCTGACGATATATGGATTTACTGTTGGATATATGTAATAACTAAAAAAATAAAACCATTTTTTTATTGGATTGCGATAATTCTCTCAACCCCGTTTAATCCCAAAGTATTAGAGCAATTGTGTTATGGGTAGTAGACAATCGATATACTACTTTTATATCCATACTCAATATCATAAATGTGAAAGTAACTGTGCCCGTCTGGTTTTCACACCTAAACCGCAGAACCAATTCTGATGAATTTCGGTAGATAGATTTTGTACTTAAGAGATAGATTCTACTTAAGGAGCTACTTTTTGTCGCGAAAATGAAACTTGAAGGGGTGAAATAGGGGTGCACGTAATTAAGTTCTGTTTTTTTTTTATTATATGGCAGAACAACGTAAACCAGTCAGCTTGTTTTTTTTTTGAAATAAATAAATAGACATTATACATATTCATTCAAACTCGGGAATTGGACTCGTTACCTTTACAAATGTCCGAGGTGCCAGCCTTTAAGCCTTGCTTCGGTTTAGTTATTCTATTTATTCCGGAAAGTAAGAGGCGTTCTAAACAATGGACAAAAGTTTTCTACGAACTGTGCAAAAAGAGTTTAAAACAATTGTAGGGTGAGAAGAAACAATCATACAAAAACATTCAAGTTAAAATAAGAACTTACAATAATAGAAGTACTTAAAATTTTAAGGAAATAACGGTACTTACGTATTAACGGCACCGCAGCTACAGATTTTTAGCCACACAGATGCGGGTGGTCATAAAAAATATAACCGTAACCTACAAGCAGCCTTTGTCCGAAATAACTATCGAAGAAGTGTTAGTTTTTAAAGTAAAAAGCCTTTCATCATAACCAACGTTTCACGAGTGTAGTGTATGCGGGCACATAAATATAAGGAAGTCTTGAGCGGCGATAGGGGGGGCATGATGGCATCAGAGCGTCATGCCGTTTATCGTGATTCCAAACCAGCCGATTTTACTACCAAAGTTTGCAATAGATGCTTTACATGAAAAAGGTTAAGAAGAAATAGGACGGATAAGTGAAAAAGAAGTTACGATACGAACGCCAGACTAGAAACAATGTATACCCGAATAGGTATAGCAATAGCAGCATAATCCCACAATACAGTTTGGCCACTTGGCACAAAAAAAAACATTCAGGACTTAGAATTTATGCCCTTTTCAACAAACAACAATACCCTTTCAAACGGTCACTGTCCGAAATTTAAATTTCGTAAAACAATAGGTTTATTTTTGTGTTATTACCTGAATCTATTTGCAAAAAAAACACGCCAACGATTTTTGGACGATTCTTGGTAAATTGGCACGTTCATGGGATGAAAATATGACGTCTAAATTTTATTCTCGTTTGAATGTAAGTCTTCGTTAAAAGTTTGAACTAAAGTCATATTTGTAGAGAGAATAATCACTGTTACTTTTACCTTCTTACAGGTTGGAGTATCCTAGAGTAGAGGGATATTATCTCATATGAGGGAGAAGTGGCCAGCTGTACTTTGCAAATTACAATTGAAAAATCCACCAAAATGGCGACAATGCAACTAGTCTGTAATATAAAAATAGCTGTTGTAGACAAATTTAAGTATGCCGAGATGAAAATTTAATATATTAAATTTAGCTAGTAATTAGTGACAGTACAGTATTGAAAACCTCAACTAATAGCGTAGTTAAAAAATTATTTTGTAAATATAACCGAAAATATTTAACGCTATCTATATATATATATATATATATTACAGAAATTCTCCGTACAGGGGCGGAGTAAGAATACAAACGGCCTGTCGTAAAAGGCGACTAAACAACCCCAGCAACGTGGTAAGGCCACAAGTCCATCTGGATGACAACCACGTAATCTTATTCTAATCTAAGTCTTCTTCCTCCTGCCCTTATCCCACATTATATGGGGTCGGCACAACATGTTACATGTTGTAATAGTTGTGGCTTAGTTTTTACAGCTGGCCGCCTGTTAGACGTTAACCCCTTTTTGGGGAAAAATCTGTCATCTTTTTTATTTTAATTATTTTTCCACGTAATCTATAAGTATGCCGCCACAATAACATTATGTTTTGTTCTAGCGTTGGTGAGTCAGCGTGTACGCGGTACCTCTAACGTCGCAAACATCCATAATTGACAGTAATCGCTTATTATTAAATGGGCCGTTAGCTTATCTATTGTTCCCTATTAAAAGACAAAACAAAAATAATTCTGTTAATGACACCAAATAGAAATGTTATAATTAAGAATGCAATTAACTAATTGAGAAATGTTTTAGTAATATGTCATACTCATTAATTTGTACGTGATAAGATTATTTGTTTCATACCTTACATTTAATGTATTTATTTATCTTTTATTTGGTCTATCTCTCCTCTTGTATTCGTCCACTGTCATTTATATCATTTTCTATGTCATCTCTTCGCATTATTTGGCCATACCACGTTAATCTATTACTTTTCAGCTTCTCAATGACTTGTTTTATTTTCACACTTCTTTACAGTTATTATACATTAGTTACTCTTAGCTCTTGGAGCAAACGTGTGCTGGAGAGGAGACCGCGTCAAGGCAAACGTAACCTAGGACGACGACGCAAGATTTCCAAGCTGGATGGGAAAAGCTTAGAATCTCCTCGAGAGGTCTCTACGATTGGCTGATGAATCTTAGCCCTTATATGACTTTTGTGCGAGGAATATAAAATTATCGACAATCAGCACATCACTGAACCTCGTGCGTATAACAACAACATAATTTTACGCGACACGTAGCAGTATGGAAACAAGTTTTTTGCGCGGCGAAATACACAGCGAATGGATTCATCTTGACCAATACACATCCCACGGGTCCTCAGACAAATTGGGGACTGACTGTGCGCAAGTAGTTTATTTTTTACATTTGCTCGCGTTAGAACACTAACCCCTGCGGCCAGGGTCGACCTGTCATAAAATACGACAAAATAACTCTAGATACGTGGTAGAGTCCCAAGTCTATCTGGATGGTAACCACCTTTGGTTTATAAGTATGAAACCATAGTAGCAATAAAAAAAAACAGCGTATGCTATAGGGCTGCCCTCTGGTGAGCTCGTATCTCTCATTCATAGGAACAAACAGTAAGCTGTTTTCCGTCACCGTCTACATGTGGCCATTATATTATGTACATTGAGCGATAAAAATTGGGTAAACGACGTATTATGAGATTCAAACGACCTCTAGGTTGGTCTTGAGAGGTTAAAATAAGACATGAATACACACGTTTTACTTAATCATTTTTATCCGTGCAGGGGCGGAGAAAGAATACTAACCACTGCGGCCGGGGTCGGCCTGTCGTAAAAGGCGACAAAACAACCCACCCTAGCTACGTGGTAGAGCCCCAAGCCCGTCTGGATAGCGACCACCTTTGGTCTTAAGTATGCCGCCATAATAACCTTGTGTTGTGTTCCGGCATTAGTGACCCAAGTTCCTGTACCCTTATGGGACAGCAGCGTGTTCGCGATGCCACTGGCGTTGCAAACACCCATAGGCGAGGGCAACTGCTAAATTCTAAGCGGGCCGTCAGCCTGTCTGCTGTCCCACAGCAATAAAAAAATCATAGTTGCTTTATCCTAGCGATGGTCGGGAACCAAGCTGGATGGGATGCCGTCGTCGCCTTCATATCTGCGAGACAGTCATATCTGCGAAGGAGACGACGGAGAGGAAGCCGCGACTTCGGCACTAAAGGTGTTTGAAGGAACACCGGAGTGGTTTTAGTGGGTATACCAGCGACGTACGTCTGCCAAGCCAAGAAAAGGGGACGTACGGGTGCATTGCACGGGGAGTCCTACACTAGTGTAGGACTCCTAGCTAAGACGATAATGCATGCAACGTGTGCGTGTTCATCTGACGTGCATTAGTACGCATCGCGTGTTCGCCAACTTATTCGATCCGAACGTGCAATTTACTGTCGAATGTTAACCCTTTTCGATTTACGTTCAAGGGCTCAAGGGTATTTAGGATTTCTAAATTAGTAAATATTTCAATATACATTTGTATATTTATTCTCTGTGGGTTTTTTTATTGCTACTGGAACAGCAGACATACTGACCGCCCGCTTTAATAGCAAGTAAAACAAGTCCGTGTTACAAAGTCGTTTTTATCCGTGCAGCGGCGGAGAGAGAATACTAAGCTCTGCGGCCGGGGTCGGCCTGTCGTAAAAGGCGACAAAACAACCCACCCCAGCTACGTGGTAGAACACCAAGCCCGTTTGGATGGCGACCCACCTTTACTCTTAAGTATGCCGCCATAATAACTTTGTGTTGTGGTTGTGTTCCGGCATTAGTGATCGTCGTTGTAAACACCCATAGGCGACGGTAACTGCTAAATTATAAGTTCTAAATTCTAAAAAAAAAATCGTCACCTATAGATGATTATTAGTACTGGAACCTGAGCGAGGTTCCAGTACTAATGCCGGAATCCAACACAAGGTTATTATGGTGGCATACTTATGGACATAGGGTGTGTAAGTAGCACCAGTGGTTGAAGTATAGTAGTAATAAGTGGGCCATCAGCCTTTCTACTGATCATCAGCAATGAAAAAATAATTAGTCACATACCTTCTGATTGATCTTGACGTTTTTCTGCGCTTTCACTGTAATCGGTTTCACTACAACAGGCGCCACTGGTGTTGGCTCTGTGAATATTGAAAATACATTAAATATATATATATATATATATATATAAATTTGACGACCTCCGTGGCGTAACGGTTAACGCATTCTTGAGGAGGTCACGAGTTCGATTCCCGTTCAGCGTCTGGGTGTTTATGTATATTATGTATTTATTTACAAAAAAAATGTATACATATAGTATATCAGTTGTCTAGTATCTACCTATAATACAAGTGCTATGCAACTTAGTTTGGGACTAGATAGCGATGTGTGAAATATCCCATTATACAATGTGTGGGCTATAAGCACAAAACAATAAATAGGCAGGTCAACACGCCAGTTTTTGTGTTATGTGAGAAAATAAGAAAAAAATCCATTTTTTTTCATTAAAATCATTTTTCGACAATTTTTTTGTCGTTGATACCTTTAATAAGCATTAAAACTATATTATGATTGCTAGATAATTGTTTTGTCATCAAATTAAAAACTAATTAATTTTTTTAGGTTCGATAATTGTGTAGTTATCGTCATTTTCGTAGATGACGTGAAATAGTTGGACGACAAAATGAAAATGGCTGCCTTTCCGAGAGGGGTGAGGTGGGAGAAGGGGGAGTGGAATATTTACCAATAAAAAAAACCCAAAAACAACCCCGTAAAATATTTGCTATACGAGACGAAACACATTGTATAAAAAAAATTAGTACCTACAACCTCCCACTATTGAATTAGGATCTCCCCCTAGAGCGAACGGTCAGTATACAACGGCTTGTGCTATACAAAACACAGGTCAGACCGCATATGGAGTACTGCTTACATTTACGGGCCGGAGTACCCGCCTGTCAGCTCAATCCCCTGGACTCGATCCAACGGCCAGTTCGTGCTGTCGGCGATCCCATACTCACAGACGGTCTAGACACGCTTGGACTTCGGAGAGACTTTGCGTCTCTTTGCGTATTCTACCGTCTGTACAACGGGGAGTGTTCGGAAGAACTATTCAGAATGGTGCCCTCGTCGTCTTTCTACCACCACACTGCCCGCCATCGGCTGGGTGTTCATTCTCATTTCTTGTACGAAACGGTTCTCAAGAACATTCATGTTGCGTACTCTCAGGATCTAGAATGAGCTTCCGGCTGAGGTTGTCTCAGCGCAGTACTATATGGGGTTCTTCAAAAAAAGGCGTTATAAAATTTCTTCGAGCCCGGCAGCGCGTTGGTAAAGCCTCTGGTGCTGCAAACGTCCATAGGCGACGGTGACCACCTGCCAGGGTGGGCCCCGTCTGCCTGTCTGCCGAACTCTAGCTATAAAAAAAATGCACGCCTCGCTTGTCCAAGGCGTATTTACACATACCGGTGATCTCCTTAGGTTTTCTCATGATGATTTCCTTTAGTATCGTTGCTCGGCACTTGTACTACAACTATGTATGTACATTAGGCGAAAAAAGCTGCCTAATCTATGCATGCCACTAACCTATTTACGGAAAATTTCTCGTCGAATGGTTGCAATCCCGTCCTAATATATTCAGTAGTTTTTTTGTGATGGTGAATGAAAGGGAGTTCACTTTCCTTTTTATATTATATAGATTACCTGGTAATGCTCGTTCCTGCTGCTGCGGTTGAAGGGGTGATCTCTTCTCCTGTTCCGCAGACGGCGCCTGGGGTGGTGGTACACCTGTGCTCCCACCACGGACCTGGGGGACAAAAAATATAGCGCTTTATAGATACAGACTTTATTATTTTTTATATTTACTGCCTTCGTGGCGCAGCGGTTAACGCGTGTCGGAACGCTCGTAGAGGTAAAGAGTTCGATTCCCATACTGAGTATGGGTGTTTGTGTATAATACGTTCATACTTCATGTAGAATAAAAAAAAACATGCGGGGCAGTCTTTGGGGACTGCCGATAGAAGTGAAAACTAAGTAATTGTATCGTCGAGCTATTAGATTATTTTCGGTTTATAAAGAAGTGTTTATGATCAAGGATTAAAGTTTAAATTTATCTTTAACACTTCTTTACAAACCAAACATTGTTCACTCAAAAAGTGCTCAACGCGCCTAAAGAAGTTTCCACTTCAAAAACGCAACTGTATTTCATTGTAATAAAGTCGCAATTCGAATAGATATGAAGTAATGTAATGCAATCATTTAAAAGTTACATTATAAAATAAACCTTAAGTTATTATTAATAAGGTTGGTATTACTGGAGCAAAACTTTCTTCTTACGAATTTTCGATTAGGTCACATGTCCTGACGCGAGTTTAACATTTTTTACGCATCACAAAAATAAGTGCTCCACGCCTCCAAAGAAGTGTTCACTTTAAAAAGTAAATCGATAGTCTAGTGCGTTTCTAAGAGCGTTCTGTTGCTTACTTCGGGTTAAGACAAATAAATGAACTGGGAAAATTCATATAGAGCCGTCTACTTCCAAAGTAGCATAGTACATAATATGTTATTGGTAATAGACAACTGAATTATTCTTTAAATATATATATACATCATATATAAACACAAAAACACGGGACGGGACTCCAACCCGCGATATCCGCAAGCGTGCCGATATTCGTTAGCCGTTAAGCCACGGAGGTCTTCAAGGAGATAGCGTTTTAAGAATAATCTTTAAGTACCTATATTTGTGTTTTTTTATTTGACCTATTTTTTTATTGCTTTAGGACAGCAGAAGCGCTGACGGTCCGCTTAGAATTTAGCAGTTACCGTCGCCTACGGGTGTTTGCAACCCCAGTGGCATCGCGAACACGCTGCTCTCCCATAAGGGTACAGCAACTTGGGTCCCTAATGCCGGAACACAACACAAGGTAATTATGGCGGCAAACTTAAGACCAAAGGTGGTCGCCATCCCGACGGGCCGGTCCTACCACGAAGCTAGGGTGGGTTGTTTTGTCGCCTTTTACGACAGGCCGACCCCGGCCGCAAAGGTTAGTATTCTTTTTCCACCCCTGCACGGATAGAACCTAAATTTCTAAGATCTAATTCATAGTTTATTTATGTAAATAAAGAAACGAAAGTTCTCCACAAAGAGAGAACATGACATAAGCATAATTATTGGTAGCAAATAATTATCAATCGCCTTATCATTTTTAAATTCTGTTACCACATTCAGTTTTGTTACTAGAACCGGTTGTATACTTCGATAAAGCGTGTGGCGCATGTTATAGGAGATCGCGTCAACACAGTAACGAGTAGTACTAACACGTAACTAGGGTAATCTTAAATGGCATCGTTTGCGATGGACTTGCTGAAAAAGAATCGATATATCGACATATGGATATTTTTAATTCAATATATCGATACAAAATATACAATATCGAAAAGTGTATCAAAAATGATATATTTTCTTTATTTATCTAACTAAAGTCAATAGAATCCAAAACCGTAAGGTATAGGAACGAATGGAAAAAGTAACTGTATTGGGAACTGACTAATTGGGTCATGACATCTGGCGGTTGAAATTTTAACTATTAATAGCTTACAAATCTATCGTTTTATTGTGATCACTAATATTATCTCATATGTGTACATACATAGAAATATAAGCTATTTTCCGCCAGTTTTTTCTAAGCCACTACTATGTGTTGGTTTCCCATTGTCTATGGTCTATGACTATTGACTAAGTATGTTTGCATTGCGTGTATGTGTATGTGCGGCCGTCCGTCATTCATCAACCGTCACGTCACTTACACTTGTGAGTTCTTTTGTTATGTATTGTGTTATAGCACTTAAATACTTGACACCTACGGCTTTCTCTGTACCTTCAGAGGGGCTTCTGTCGTTAATTTGGCCGTTCTTAACAATCGGAGCCGGCTGACAGCGAAGCATATAAGGACCAGTTTTTTTTTACTTTCGCTACCGGACAAATACTGGTTTGCCTAATAACCGGGCATACGGATCATACACGGGGGTTACACTGCACCCCGCGTACTCTACTTGTTGCCCCTACGACAATGCCCGTCTTCTCTAGTCATATTTGAAATATGTTATTGGAGAAGAATGCTGCGGATAACCTGGACGGAAAAAGGACCAACAAGGAAGCGCTGAACATGGCAAAAGAGTAAAGTTACATCTTGAGAACAGAAGTCGACATATGCTGGGACATTTGATTCGACACGACGATCTAATCAAAACCATCATAGAAGGAAGAATTGAAGAAAAGCAGAATTGAGAACGGGAGACCAAGAAAGACATTTATGGAGCAAGTAAAGAAAATACTGGATGTCGTGTCGTATCAAGAAAGAAAAGGCACTTCATAGAAAGGAGTGGAAGATGCTCCACCATTTGTTCCTCACGTAAGTAGCCGGTTGCTGTAAACCAACGAAGGCGACAGTGCAGCAATTTATCCGTATTTATTTACTAGAAGATATGTATATGATAGAAATAACACGCATGCCAGCACATAATAGATTTGAATAAAACGTCTCTCTCTCGAATAATTATTGTAACGGGATCAAGCTCGACACCCGCTCGCCACTCGTCGAAAAGAACACAAGACAATTTCAATTTTCAAAACCGCCAACAATGCGAAACAATATAGCGATTATCACCTTTAACAGTGGGAACATAAATTGCATATATATTATTATACATTAGAGAAAACCGGTTTTCAAAAACTTCCAGAAGATGGAAATGTCAAATTATTATGCAATTATAAATTACATGACTTGAAAAAAAAACTATTGTATTCTATTTGTTGTCGGTGTCGTAAAAACGTAATGTTTACATAAGCGGGACGTTAATCCGTCGCACAACCCCTGAAATGCTGGAAGACCACACCCTTTAAACTACCTACAGAAAGAGCGATGGAACGCAGTATTCTAAACATAAAATTTGTATACAAACAAACAAACAGCTCAATATGAAACAAAACTAGATGTTCTACAATACGTACGTAGAATGAAATGGAAATGGGCTGGACACCTGGCATACAAGGATAAGAGATGGACGGTACTAGACACCATTTAGAAAGTTCTGAAAGTTTATCCGTGCAGGGGCGGTGAAAGAATACTGAACTCTGCGGCCGGGGTCGGCCTATCTTAAAAGGCGACAAAACAACCCATCCTAACTACGTGGTAGGGCCTCAAGTCCGTCTGGATGGCGAGCACCTTTGGTCTAAAGTATGCCGCTATAATAACTTTATATTGTGTTCCGGCATTAGTGAACCAAGTTCCTGTACCCTTAGTTAAAATCCTACGTTAGTCGGCGAGCTCTTCGGACTTTGCCGGTTACTTAGCTGGGCTGTACTACCAACCTTCTCCCATCCGCCGCCCGGGAACGTTCCTCTACGCCACAAGCAATTAGCGCGAGGATCAACCTTGCCCAAAGCGACTGGCGAGACCTAGCGTAAGACCGAGAGGCATGGCATGATCTGCTGTCGGAGGCCAAAACTCATTTTGGGTCGTTGCGTCACCGTAGTTAGTTAATTAAAACAATAGACCATCACGTCACACTGAGTCTTCTAAAACGACCTCCGTGGCGTAAAGACTAAAGCACTTCGGTACGCTTGCAGAGGTCACGGGTTCGACGGGTCTCGCGTATTTTTTTTTTTTTGCTGAGTGACAGTAGACAGACTGGAAGCCCACATAATATTTACGATGCTAGTGGCACTGCGAACACGCAGCGATCTTATGGCGGTTCAGAAACCTGGGTTAGTGTGCCAGAATACAACACAAGGTTATAATGGCTGCATACTTATAGATCAGGGGGGGGGGGGTTACTATCCAGACGGACTTGCGCTCCTACCACGTAGCTGGGATTAATATTCTTACTCCGCCCCTGCACGGAGAAGCGTCTGTGTGTTTATGTTTAACATATACTTAGATACAAAATAAAAGTATTTAACTAATAAATCAGTTGTCTAGTACCTATAAAACAATTGCAATGTTTTATTACTTTGGGACTAAATGGCGCTTTATGAATCGTACCAATATACTTACTATCTAGTGTGAACGGACAAAATACGCTCCTAACTAAAACGGATTAGCGGCTTGCACAGTTGCGACCGTGTCTTCGTGATATGCCGTCAGGGAAAGGCGACAATCGAATCCAATACTGCCAAATATTGGACTGTCCCAAGACTGTCCCAAGTCTGCATTCGTATGTATAACATTTGTCTATTACCCATAACCTTCGTTGTGTTGTCCAAACCACCCATTGTATCACTGTAACTCATTCTAGTTTTCATTGTACGTACATAGATTTAGCTGGTGAACAATAAAGTGTTTTCATTTCAACCTTCTGCTACTCACTTTCTGAGAAGATGGCGCTGTGTTATTTGTTACAGCATATTTATTTATATACTGAGTTTATTACATGCTGATTATTATTGTCACCGTGCCTGTTAACATCGATGCTTTATCGTTATCAAGATCGAACAAGAAAAAAAGCTAGCACGTATTCGTTCGTCGAACTTCGAAAGAAGTGACCGAACAGTTTTCAATTAGTATTTATTACTATTATTGTTTTTATTGCTCTTGGACAGCAGACAGGCTGACGGCCCGCTTAGAATTTAGCAGTTAACGTCGCCTATGGGTGTTTTCAACGCCAGTGGCATCGCGAACACGCTGCTGCCCCATAAGGGTACAGGAACTTGGGTCACTAATGCCGGAACACAACACAAAGTTATTATAGCGGCATATTTAAGACCAAAGGTGGTCGCCATGCAGACGGGCTTGGGGCCCTACCATGCACGTAGCTAGGATGGGTTGTTTTGTCGTCTTTTACGACAGGCCGACCCTCAGTCGTAGAGGGCAGTTTTTTTCTCCGCCCCTCCACGGATGGCATCTACTGCTGTTAGTATGGCGGGTAGCGGCGAAGTAGTTGGGGACAAAATTTACAAATACATTCCTAATTTACGAGTATAAACTTAGTCATAACCCTAATGTAATGGACATAAACAATCAAGAGTTAAACAGTTTTGATGAAATCTATACAAATAAATAAAATTGGAGGGTCTGTTTGTAATATTAAAATAACCGCTTTTTACTAAGTTCATTCGGACGTATACACGGTACATATACCAAAACAACATTTTTTACAATTTTTGTCTGTCTGTCTGTCTGTTTGTTCCGGCTAATCTCTGAAACGGCTGCACCGATTTTGACGGGACTTTCACTGGCAGATAGCTGATGTATCAAGGAGTAACATAGGCTATTTTTATTTTAGAAAAATAAAATAGTTTTTGTTAAAAATGATAAGTTTCGGAAATTGTATAGTCCAATTTAAGTTGAAATTTGAGTCTTAGTAGGTTGAATTTCCAATTTAAGTTGATTTCATATATCCAAAAAAATGCTGCCCAAAGTCACTATTCCACGCGGACGGAGTCGCGGGCACAGCTAGTTTATTATAAAATAAAAATGTGCGCATCCAAATGTACGCCTTCGAAAAGTAGTGTTAAGGTTAAAATTCCTACACAACAACCTCGCCCTCATCTGTCGAAGTTAGAATTATTAACATTTGATGGTAACATGGAGAATTTTACCACAGTCTACGAGACATTTTGTTCGTTGGTACATAATCAATCCAGATTGATAAATTTCTATCTTGGGATTGTTTTTTTTTTGCCACATTTGACAAGCTCGTAGCTTGTCGTGGTCTTTGTAAGTTGATATATTCCGACTGCGGACCTAATTTCATGGCATTCGGTAAACATTTGAAAAAAGTTACAACCATCTTTAAACTTGAGTCTAATTTAAAGGAGCCTTTGCAATGGCCCTTAGGGAGAATAGAGGAGATTCATCCAGGTATTAATGATTCGTTCGTGTTGTAACTGTACGTACTAAATCTGGTCTCTTTAAAATACCTGTCAATAAAATTTATCCTTAGCCCTACACTAACTAATCTAATATATAAAATTCTCGTGTCACAGTTTTCGTTGCCATACTCCTCCGAACCGGCTTGACCGATTCTCATGAAATTTTGTGAGCATATTGAGTAGGTCTGAGAATCGGCCAACTTCTATTTTTCATCCCCCTAAATGTTAGGGGTGACCCACCCCCAAAATTTTTTTTTTTAATTTTTTGACATTTTATTATTTATATGGCAGAACAACGTTTGCCGGGTCAGCTAGTTTCTTTATATACTTATTTATATTTATTAGTTGTACGAGTAGAGTATTAGGATTATTTCTTATGTATAATTTATCACACTATTTATTTATATTAACCTCTCAATCCCATTCTCACCATTTTCCTGGAAATCATCATAATAATGTTCGATCCTAGCTAAAGGGTATTTAAAAACCCGCCACCTGATTTTTGTTATCTACCCTCACTCTCGGTGAGGTAAATGGTCGCGGCGTAAGCTCCTAAGCGCGCGGGACGGTCGTCGTTCGACCTCCCTGAAGACCATTCTCTGCGCTAGGCGCATTTGGCTTCAGTTAGTCAAACTCTCATTGGCCGTGCCATAAGATTGTGTGTTCAGTGTGCGTGATATTTAGCTGATGCCGTACAACAGTTTCTCCGCGAGCGGACATGAACCGAACCGGGAAGGAGTAGAATTTCTCTAGCCACCGTTCCTATCCCATCCTCTCTCATACAGTCCACTGCTCTCGAGCGTTCCTTCTCATTCCTGTACGGTGCAATCTCGGTCCGTAACCGGCATCGTACACCGCCCCTACACGGAGAAAAACACATGGAAAATTCTAATGTCGAACTTCGCGAATCACATCATAATTGTGGCAGTAGCGGCGTACGAACAAGACGGAAGACGTGTGATGAATAAAATCAAATAAAATCCGTCGTGAAGTAGCGTCTGTTGATGGGGTGCGCGCAAAAAAGTGTAACGACCACGCGGTTTTTGTCGGATTATAACGGGGCCATTAAAACTGACACGAGCGGTAGATAGCGTTTCGCTTTTGCGCACTTTAAATTTGAAATTTATTATTATAATTGTGGGAACATAATATTTTTTATGTACGTGCGATCGGATTTCATTTCCGAGTCGCCCATTAAAATATTAATGAAATGATGTAATTATAATACTTTTTTTTATTGATCAGTAGACAGGCTGAGAGCCCACGTAATAGTAGTAAGCAGTTACCGTCGCTCACAAACTGCTGCCCGCGTAGTGAATCTGAAAATCGGGTCATTAACGCAGGGACACAACAAGGATAATATGGCGGCATAGACATCAGGGATAGATGCCATCGTGCCAAACGGCCTTAGAGCCCTACCACCTAGCAAAATCTTCTTCTTCTTCCCGCCCTTATCTCATATTATATACGGTCAGCACAACACGTTCTCTCCTTCCACTCTCCTCTGTTAGCCGCCATCTTTTTCGCCATATCATCTTTTACGCAACCCTTTTTCACCTTTTCTTCGGTCTACCCATCCTTTTGTATCCATTCACTCTCATTTCTAGCATTTTTCTTATTACATGCCATATTTCTCTTCTCATTATACGTCCATAACAGGCTAGCCTATTACTTTTCAACTTCTCAGTCACTAGTGCTGCCTTCATACACCTACATATGTGTGCCAAAGACGTTGTAATGTATATATTGTGTTCTTATTAGGTTAAAGTATATTTCAAGCACTAGTATAAAAAAATATTACCTCCATGCATTTATCAAGTAAATTAAGTATAAACTTTAATTTGTGTCAAGTTTCATACCTCTACGCCCGCACAATTTTTGTAACAAAGAAGACAAAGCTTTTGCTTCATGTATTAATAAATATATAACGATAAATAAGATAAAGATGCAGAAGACATCTTGGCTACGGAAAGCATTATGAGGTTTCTGACTGTCTCAAAAACACGTTAAACGCCATCACAGAAAATTAAAAAAAACTTTGGTCTTGTAATTGACGTATTTTAAGATATGTGTCCAAAATGTTTATCGTGGCGTATAAGGGTCTATCGTGGAGTTTCGTAATGTATGATAAATAAAACCGCTCGAGGGCACCAGTAACCCCCCATGGCGGAATCAAGTAAATCAGGTCACCAGTGACCTCCGTGGCGTTCTAGTTCAGATCAGAGAATTTGTGTTAGGAATACTAGACAACTGATATACTACTTCTTATCTATCTCGTTCGTATTACTACAGTTGATAAAAGAAACCTAAATTGCATTGACAGGAATAAACGCGTTTCTCGTGGCCCAAACATATCAACACTTGGGCGAATTGGACGAGTTCCGTCTATACAAGATGGCCGGTCTTTTTTTGCCGCCCAATTTCGTAACGGTCAATGACTTTTGATTTTGTACAGGGTACTTATAAAAAGTATTTTAAAATAAATTAAATGATTAAAATCATACCTATGCGTTGTAAAAATTTTAAACCAACATGGCGGCCTGATGTATATATAACCGTTTATAGCGACATCGTTTAGAACATTTTAAAATTCGAGTCCTAATTAATATAAACCCTGTAAAAATCATTAATCCTGAGGATCTTGGTAAGGATAACGATACAAACTATACAAATTATTGCATTGTCATCGGTCTTTGATAAGTGTGCAAAATTTCAAATCAATCCGTCGCACGTCGTTTTGGAAGGGGTGAAAATCATGTTCAAAGATTCCGTTACATGGATATATATACCAAGGTAATAAAAGCGTGTTAAAAATAGATGTGTTTTAGCTAGCTTATAGACAGCTAAGTCCATACCATTCGTTATTTGCTGTTCCTGTAAACAGTTTGATCTGTGACAATATTGAACAGCTCACTTTGCCAGTGAAGGCGTTTTTGTTATGGAACAGCAGATAAGCTAACGGCCCACTTAATAGTTAGCAGTTACAGCCGCTTACAGACGTTAATGATTCTAGAGACACTGCTAGCACACTGCCGTCTGTGTTATTAGGTTATTAAGGCGGCAAATTTAGAGTCCAAGGGTGATTGCCATCCAGACCACATCATAACATAGATTTTCTTTAATATTTATTTAAGAGCGTATTCTTTAATATAATATGTAGTTCTATAAAAAGAAACTTGTACATAATTAAACAACTTCTCTTTTTTAAACACTCTTTAACAATATTAATATAAGCAACCGATCTGATTCTGTCAGTGGTTGCGAGAATATGACTATACATTCGCCTATATCCTTTTATCCGTGCAGAGGCGGAGAAAGAATACTAACCTCTGCGGCCGAAGTCGGCCTGTCGTAAAAGGCGACAAAACCACCCACCCTAGCTACGTGGTAGGGCCCCAAGCCCATCTGGATGGCGACCACTTTTGGTCTTAAGTATGCCGCCATAATAACCTTGTGTTGTGTTCCGGCATTAGTGACCCAAGTTCCTGTACCCTTACGCGACAGCAGCGTGTTCCCGATGCCACTGGCGTTGCAAACACCCATAATAGGCGACCGGTAACTGCTAAAGTCTAAGCGGACCGTCAGCCTGTCTGCTGTACTACAGCAATAAAAAAAATTTCAAATGTAATATTTTTTTTGTCAGTTCAAATAAATTTTTGTTGCTAGTTCTTAGTCATGTTAAACATTTTTTTGTGTGTAACCTGTGACAAATTTTGTTGGGTTTATATTAATATTTATATAAATACTAGGGTTTATATAAATACTAACATATAAAACAAGAAAATTTTAAATATATAAACATGTATTTTGTGTAAATGGACTGAAAATATAATTGTTTATAGTTTTATAATATAAAACATGACTGTATTGATATTATTACGTATAACTTTGTGCGCCACCATCCACGTGTTAGTTAACTGATGTATTCCACTCCATTATAGGGTTGCCTGGAAGAGATCTCTTTTAGCGATAAGGCCGCCCATTGTATCACTGTAACTTATTCTAGTTTTCATTGTACATAGATTTAGTTGGTGAACAATAAAGTGTTTTTCATTTCATTTCATAACAAATTTTACTAATCCTCATTTAAATACTGTTTGTATGTCCAAATAAAAAAAATATGGCAGCCATTTTGTTCAAAATTTTCACGCCAACACATTTCTTATGTATATTACAATAAAGTTTACATGCGAGGTTATAAATACTTTGATCGATTGTTAGGGACGTTATTTTATCAGCTCTTATCGTTACAAGACGTTCACGGCCGAATAGACTCATTAGGGATCGCAGGCGCATGTGTCAAAACCTTGACACAGTATAATTATGAAATGAAAATTTACTGTACCTTTTTTTATTGCTGTAGGACAGGACAGCATACAGGCTGATGGTCCGCTTAGAATTTAGCAGTTACCGTCGCCTATGGGTGTTTGCAACGGCAGTGACATCGCGAACACGCTGCTGTTCCGTAAGGGTACAGGAACTTGGGTCACTAATGCCGGAACACAACGCAGGGTTATTATGGCGGCATACATAAAACCAAAGGTGGTCGCCATCCAGACGGACTTGGGGCCCTGCCACGCAGCTAGGGTGGTGTGTTCTTTCTCATCACACGGATGTTTATTATACAAGGTGGATAGCATAGCCGACGCGCCATACGCAATATTGAATTTGTTTCTGCATCAATACGGCTAGACACGCCGTATCGATCGGCACCCCACGCGGCGTTCCGCGGCGACGCTAAATCAGATTTCAATTAGACCACCATTACAACAGATAAAGCTATACAAGTGCGATATATTAATAACGTAAAATTATTAAATGACTTCGTAATTTCACTGAACTCTTAAAGTACAGTGAACAAATGTCTTACAAACATTAATATATTGTTACAAGCCGTTACCGACCGCTTTGCTGGTCGAATAACAGAAAAAAATAAATCGAATCGAATAAAAGAAAAAAAATATAAGTTTTCGTACGCATGCGCGCTGCACCGCTTGCGCAGTTCCCCGCGGTAAGCAAAATCGTTGTATCTTAAAACTTTAATAACTTTATATTAAATGAAGATATCGCAATATTATTTTTTTAGATACTAATTAAGTGTCTAAGAAATAAAACTTTAAACAAAATTTAATTGAAATCTATTCAGTAATTTTGCAGTGATACGCATACAACTGCAGATCATTTTATTTATAACTAGCGGTGCCCGGGACTAAGTCCGCGTGGAATAGTGACTTTGGCCAGCATTTTTTGGATAAATCTTATGGTTTATTTTGGATTACAAACCCTATAAACCCTAAAATATAAATAAATGAAATATGCAAACAATCAGTGTTAACGAATGCAACTGTTACGCCATGCGCCTCCGGAATACGTGCGTTCGAACCTACGAAATCCAGCCTAAGCTAAACCCTATTTCATAATGATTTCTCGTCAAAATCGGTGCAGCCATTTCAGAGATTAGCCGGAACAAACAGACAGACAGACAATAATTGTAAATTTGTAATTTATTTCCTTATTATTGCTGTATGAAAATGGGCCCAAAATTGTATTTTCACCTGGACATATTGCTCCTATTTGGCCATTACTATCAGGTTTTTATGGATGTATTCTTGAATAGCTTCATTTAGATTTTGACACTTATGACATCATCAAACTAGGGAACAACGAAATAGACTACACTGAAGAGTATATCTATCTAGGACAGCTTATAACACAAAAAGAACCAATGCGAAAGGAAGTGGAGAGAAGAATTACGAGGTACTGGAGTCTAAGAGAGGCTATGAAAGATAAAAAAAACTCCATATAAACTTAAAAACTAAACTGTTTAACATCTGCATACTACCTGTTCTGACTTACGGATGTCAATCTTGGACGCTAAATCATGATATTATAGTAAACATACTAGCAACTTGTCAGTATGCAATGGAAAGAATACTAACCTCTGCGGCCGGGGTCGGCCTGTCGTAAAAGGCGACTAAACAACCCACCCTAGCTACGTGGTAGGGCTTCAAGCCCGTCTGGATGGCGACCACCTTTGGTCTTAGTATGCCGCCATAATAACCTTGTGTTGTGTTCCGGCATTGGTGACCTAAGTTCCAGTACCTTTATGCGACAGCAGCGTGTTCGCGATGTCACTGGTGTTGCAAACATCCATAGGCGACGGTAAGTGCTAAATTCTAAGCGGGCCGTCAGCCTGTCTGCTGTCCTACAGCAATAAAAAAAATGCTAAATATCAGAAAGTCTTACAGATTGAAAAACTACGTCATCAGAAATAAAACAAAAACTACAGACATAACAATTAAAATCAAAAGACTCAAGGGTAAGAGGAAGAGAGGTAGACCGCATAAAAGACGAGATGACAACATTAGACAACTGGCAGGAGTCACGTGGAATAGAGTGACACAGGAAAGGAAAGAATGGAAAAGGTTGGTGGAGGCCTATGCCGATTGGCAAACATATATAGGAAAGATAACCAAGCAACATAATTATATTAGCTTAAATAGTTTATTTAGTTTAAGAGTAAAATGTTATTCAATTGTAAGTTTAAACCCACTGTAATTAATTAAGATAACTGAATAAAAGGTTATTATTATTATGTATTTATTTACAAAATAAAAGTATATATCTAGTATATCAGTTGTCTAGTATCCATATCACAAGTGCTATGCAACTTAGTTTGGGACTAGATGGCGTTGTGTGAAATGTCTCAACATATTTATTTATTTATTAAGTCGTCAGCCTGTCTACGGTTCCTCAGCAATAAAAACTAGTTCATCTCAAATTTTCCAATAGAAATAAGATTGTGAAGTATTATAACATTTGACACTTAATTAAGTTGTATTTGCGCAACTTAAACGTCACGAATACCACAGATTGGGAGGTTTCGTAAATGGCAATATATTAACACAACTCAGGGATTTCTCAAGTTGCTTGCTTTAAATAATATACAGTTAGGTGCAAAACTGAGTCAGTACCTTACATTTTGATAAAAATGGGGGTGTAAAGTAGGGATTAACTACTAAATAAAACAAACATTATTATATTCAAAAACCTTATTTATTGTAACTTTAATTAATAAATTCTGATAAGTTCTTTTCTAATTTTGGTATATAATTATTACAATTATAATTGGTTCACTTTTGCACAAGGTACTGACTCAGTTTTGGACCTAACTGTATATATATGTATTTGTAATCAGTTTAACTTATGCCACCCTGTAATTAGGTTCTCAGAAAATATTTCCGGAGACAGTTTAAATTCGATTCACCAAAGCTATCTTCGATATTCCATCAGCTGACAACTCTTACTGCGACCTTGGCAAAATCAGTGCCAAAAGCATTGGAACCATATACTAAAAACGAATACCAACACAACTCAGCGACGAATACGGTCTTTTTTTAATATTCCTTCAGAAAATACGTGAAAACTTATGAGATGTACCATTTTTAAAGCGAATCTTCTCTAGTACCGCTGTGATTTGGAAATATGATGAAACGAAAAATCGACACCAAAAACAGATAAACATAATCATAAAAAAAAATTGTCAGCAAGCGAATGAGAAGAAATACATGTATACAATGTTTCCTATAATTTTAGCCTCCTCTTTATTCCCGCTGTTCTCCTATCGCTTGGGCCGATGGAAAATATCCCATCGTCTATAAGGCATCTTGCAAATCTATCACTGTTTATTATTTTCGAGATCTTGACACCATATCCCTTTTTTGTTGTTGAAAGAGCAGACAGTCTATCCCTAATAGTAAGCAGTTACCTTGGTCTGTGGATGTTTGCAACGCCAGAGGCAATTGACACGCTGCCGTCTGCGAAGAAGAACTGAAACTTGGGTCACTCATGCCGAAAAACATGGTTATTTATCCGTGCAGGAGCGGAGAAAGAATACTGACCTCTTCGACCAGGGTCAGCCTGTCGTAAAAGGCGACAAAACAACCCTGGCGAGCACCTTCGGTTTTAAGTATGCCGCCATAATAACCTTGTGTTTTGTTCCGGCATTAGTGACCCAAGTTCTAGTACCCTTATGGGTCGGCAGCGTGTTCGCGATGCCACTGGCGTTGCAAACATCCATAGGCGACGGTAATTGGTAAATTCTAAAAAACCAAGGGTAGTTGTCATCCAGACGGGCTTAGAGCTCTAAATTTAATTAACGAAATACATTAAATTCGCACCCTTAATGGCACGCATGTGCGAAAACACCTGACTTTTCGCAACTAATGAGTCTTGGTCTATATTTAGCTAAACACCAGCATTTCGGGACCGTCGTGACGTACGCCATCGTCACAATGTCACGGCCATATGCGAAATATGGAGAATGAAGGTCGCATGTATACCTCCTCCGTTGAACTTCTAAAAATAAAATATCAGCAGCGCCCTCATTGAGATTCTTTACTAACACTAATCGCCAAACCAGTAACAATGTTTACGCCAATGAGCCGCAGTGGACACCCTGTGACCGCGAATACGTCGGTTCTAGGAGGCTGCGTAGGACACCGTGTATCCATGCTCTCCATTCGACGTTGCACGTGCTAAATTAATAAGGTTTTTTTTGCAAACACACCATTGTTGCATCTTTTTTTGTTTGTATCCGTGCAGGAGCGGAGAAAGAATACTGACCTCTGCGACCAGGGTCGGTCTGTCGTAAAAGGCGACAAAACAAGCCTAGAGGTACATGGTAAGGCCCCAAGCCCGTCTGGATGGCGACCACCTTTGGTCTTACATAATTAATATGTCGCCATAATAACCTTGTGTTTTGTTCCGGCATTAGTGACCCAAGTATTCGCGATGCCATGGGCGATGCAAACACCCATAGGCGACGATAACTGCTGAACTCTAAGTGGGCCGTCAGCCTGTCTGCTCTCCTACAGCAATAAAAAAAAGAACTTACGGTGAAACACAACAAAAGATTATTATGGTGTGGAGCCCTAACACCTGGCTGGTCGTACCACTTACGTAGCCAGCCGTATTTTATATAATAATATTCAAAATTATTTATTTCCCTTTTTCAACTGATGTGTGAAATTTGTTAATTTGTATGTATTATGTCAGCTATGACGTAAGCATGAAACATGACTTGGCACACCGGCCAAGAGTAAGGTCGTCGTTATTTTAGCGGTTCCCAAAATTTTTCTTCCGCCTCTCCTAATCACCGCTTGAAAATCATTACCAGCGTTGGCCTGACTAGTTCATCGCGTGAACCGAACCCCGCCGTCCAAGGTAAACGAAGCATCACGGATGGTTTTAGTGGATACACCGGCGACATGCGTCCCCTGGTCTGGAGACGGAGATGTACGGGCGCATTGCACAGGGAGCCCCACACTACCACGCCGCAAGGTGTGCGTCAGACATTTCCATATTCCAAAAAAGGTCTAATAGTTTACTTCTATGCGATAGGTACTTATAACATTATACCTGTTTTAACTTAACAATACAAGAATTACAATATGCGCAGGGCACCTTCGATTCCTGTCCTAGCAATAATGCTTATCTCTTTAGAACACGGTTAGAACTTTTAGAAAATATTTTCTAATACCACACCGGTGAAGCTGTCGTGCAACGCGCCATGACGTCACCGCTCTTTTTTATTGCTACAGCAGGCAGGCTGATGGCCCATTTAGTAGTAAGCGTTACCGTAGCCTATGGAAGTTTACGATTTCACATAGGGGTACTGGAACCTGGGTCACTAATTCCGGAACATCAAAATCAATCAATCAAATCAGCCTAGTAAAGTGGATTTCTGCATCTTTGGCTTGTTGCATCCACTGGCTGCCAGCCGCTTTTCGCAGGTCGTCGCTACGATTGCAAAGACGTGGTCTCGACTCTAGAACCGTTATCCCTTCTCCGGTATATACGATCAGCCCACTGCAATTTCAGGGTGCTTACTCGAAAAGCCACGGTCGGTGGGTTTCTCTGACGGATCACCTATTTGCGGATGTGATCCCTAAGAGATACTCCTAACATGGCTCTCTCCATCTCTCTCCCGCTGGACGACTTTAAATTGGTGGACTACTCTCACCGATAGTGTCCACGGGTAGAACGCACTGATTGAAGACTTTTGTCTTTCCAAACAAACATAATACAAGGTTATTATTGCGGCATATTTAGTGTCCCGGTTGGCATATAGACGGACTTGGACCTAGCTGGGTTTGTTTGACGACAGGTAAGAGCACGGCCGCAGAGGTCAGTATTTTTTGCTAAGCCCGTGCACGGAATGATTATTACTTACTATACATATGTGTATATACATTATATCCTTATAAATATTATAAACGCGAAAGTTTATATGTATGGATGTTTATTACTCTTTCAAGCAAAAACTACTGAATGGATTTTAATGAAACGTTATAATAATATAGCTTATACATCAGAATAACACATAGGCTATAATTTATAAAGATGTTGTGTGAATTGTCTAAAATATAACAATACATAAGTGTCAAGTGAGTAGGAAAAATTGATGCCACCTGCGAGCTATTCTGACGTGCGCTATAAAAATCGTGTTTCTTTTTTTATTGCTGTAGGACAGCAGACAGGCTGACGGCCCGTTTAGAATTTAGCAGTTACCGTCACCTATGGATGTTTGCAACACCAATGGCATTGCGAACACGCTGCTGTATCATAAGAGAATTTGGGTCACTAATGCCGGAATACAACACAAGGTTATTATGGCGGCATACTTAAGACCAAAGGCAGTCGTTGTGCAGACAGGCTTGAGGCCCTACCACGTAGCTGGTGGGTTGTTTTGTCGCCTTTTACGACAGGCCGACCCCGGCCACAGAGGTTAGTATTCTTTCTCCACCCCTGCACAGATGTCACCTTAGAGTATACATATAGCTTGCTTATGTATACTCTAAGGATGTCTCACGCACACGTTACAGTTAGTTACACGTATATTTATGTAATACATATATAATAGAAATGTTGATCTTAAACAATCTTACGAAAAAGCTCGCAACAGCATATAATTATCTAACTTTTATGTGTAAGCCATTATTATCGCCAAAATAGTGAACCCTAAATACAATAAAAATTGATAATTTATATCTAATGATCAGTTATTGGTAATTACAAATTGATCGTTATATCAAAATAAATACATATTATAAATGTGGATATAACTCTGTCTATCTCTCTGTCTGTTACGTTTTCACATGTAAACCGCTGAATCAATTTTGATGAATTTCATAGAGATAGAGTGAACCTTAATTAGTAAACATAGACTTTAATTATTGTTTTTTTTATAATTTATATGGCAGAACAACGTTTGCCGGGTCAGCTAGACAGATTATTATATAAATCATTTAGATTTGTATAAACCTAAGTGCGTAGTGGTTTCCAAGGCTAAAGATCTTTGTACGTGTTATTTTTTGTTTATGCAACCTCAATACAGTTTCGTCACAAATATTTTAATAATTACGATCTTATTTTATTAATCTTCACTTTAAGAGCGTATTAATTATAGATCTATCGCAGCTCATTCATTCTTTTAACATAGTGGTGGGCAACCTTATCATCCAAAAGAGCCTTATATATATATATATATATATATATATATATATATATATATATATATATATATATATATATATAAGAAAATATAAAAATGCGAATAAATTTAGGTATACAATTGAAATTTATTCAAAGAGCCTTTTTTTCTTCTGCGAAACAGGAGACATACTAATTGCCCACTTTATAGTAAGCAGTTACTGTCGCCTATGGATGTATGCAACGCCAGGGGCACTGCGTTCACGCTGCTGCTGCTGGGTCAATAATGCCGGAACACAACACAAGGTTATTATGGCGGCATACTTATACAACAGGGGTGGTTGTCATCCAGACGGGCTTTGGGAACAACCACGTGGCTAGGGGTTGTTTTTCGCCTTTTAAGATAGGCCGACCCTGGTCGCAGTGGTTAGTATTCTTAATCCGCTCTTGCACGGGGAAATAGAGAATCCTGAACTACTTGGGGAGTGGTGAAACGTACCTCAGAAATCAAAGCGAGTATGTACTTACCAACGGGTTCAAAAGTTGAAGAATAAAATAACCAAAGGAGAAAGATGAAAAGGATAAAATTAAAAATGGGTATATATAGAGGAAGTGTGAAAATAGCGGCAGCTACTGAAAAACTTTAAAGAAACAACGTGGTTTGGTCATGTTATGCGAAAGGGAAAAGGCCATAGAATAAGGAAAATGATAGAAAGGATAGTGGATGGATATAGGAGGAGAGGTAGAAAGAAAGAAGAAAAATGTTATGTCTAAAAAGGGCGTGAATGATGAGATGATGGCAACAGAGGAGATTGGGAGGAGACGACATGTTCTATGTTGTGCCGACCCCATATAATGTGGGATAAGGGCAGCAAGAAGTTTGAACTTCATCATCATCATTTCAGCCGGAAGACGCCCACTGCTGGACAAAGGTCTCCCCCAAAGATCTCCACCATGATCGGTCCTGCGCTGCTCTCATCCAACCTATTCCGGCGATCTTGACCAGATCATCGGTCCATCTTGTGGAGGGCCTACCAACATTGCGTCTTCCAGTACGCGGTCGCCATTCGAGGACTTTTCTGCCCCAACGGCCATCAGTCCTTCGAGCTATGTGCCCAGCCCACTGCCACTTCAGTTTTGCAATCATCCGGGCTATATCGGTGACTTTGGTTCTTCTGCGAATCTCAAATGTTAGAGAAAAAAGTAAGCTAAGGACTGCTGAGACGACTGCCAATGGTGATAATGAGACGGCGAAAAACGCTGGTACATGATGACAAGGTAAATTTGTATCACGGTGATGAAATGTTACACCAAAATAACCAGATGTTTGTCTCCAATGACCATCCGGACCTTCGCGGCCTGACCAAGCCGTTGACATTGGTGACGTATACCGTTGGCTTGAAGCCAATTGTGATATTATCGACTATGCCGACGCCGTATTTCAAAACATGTGTACGTGTATAATGATAAACTGGACCGCAATGTTTGGGTTTTGGGAGAGTTAGAAGCTTTTGCAAAGAGCTTTCTTAATTTCGTTGATATTTTTTACTGAAAGTATATCCTCCGGGAAATAAGTGGGTCCAGGAATTAATTAAAAAAATGAATAAATAATTATCTCCGTGTAGGGGCGGAGTACTGGAAGAAAAACTCAAACAAATAAGACAAATGCACACAAGCAGATCAGATCTGGATAGGGCGGATCTAATAAAATTTCTAGAACTAAAATAACTAATCAAAGATAACCAGAACACTATGGGATTTGGGTGTAAGCGGTGGCTTAAATGAAAGTCCGAATAGTATCCCATTTCTATATTATGCGTGTTAAGCGCCCTGTAAACGATCAAATTTGCTTGACAAATTTACGTGTTTGTCAAATTATTTGATATATATTTGATATATATGTGCAGCTGTTTGACGCGTTTGTCACGTGTTTGTCGTGTTTGATGAAAATCTTGATTGTTTTTGTGTTTGACAAACAAGTTTGAACGTGAACGGCGGTGTTTATCAAACAAGATCTCAGTCGTTGTATTGGCAACATGGAGGACGCTACGCCCAGTGATGAAAATAATATGCTAGGTGGCAATATACTTACTGACAAAGATTTACGTTACATTTTATATCTATTTAACGTGACATGCCGATGTTATGGAAAATAAAATCGAAAGATTATATGGACAAAAACAAGAGAAGCATAGCAATAAAAATGACAAAATTACTGAAGATGTGTCGCCGGAACATTACGGAGGAAGAAGTGAAGAAAAGCTAATTTGTTTGATCTTTGGTTTGATAGTTTAAGCTAATGTTTGATGTGAACGTGAAGTTTAACCAACAAATTTGTCAAGCAAATTTGATCGTTTACAGGGCGCATTACATGATAAATGTACTAAACTAAGCACAATGCGCGTGCGACGCTACGCCATGGAGGTTTGTGCACAGTTCTAAGTGCGTGTGTACTGTTCCCCTGTCGGAGCTTGCCGATGCAGGGAAGCCTTTCGCTAGTGTTGTCACACAGTTATCGAGTGGCCCAATAACGGCGAGAGTATGTACGCCCCCCCCCCCCCCATACGGAGAAAAGTACTCAAGCCTTTCCAATTCCTTAAACCATTCTAGTAATGCCTTTTTCGAAACATTTTCTCAGAAAAGGATAAACAAATTGAACTGGTAAAAGAAATAATTAGTTAAAAGAATAACAAGAAATAAGGCAATAAAAATACACAATAACAGTACCCAAATCTACGCCGTTAAAAAAAAAAATTACGAGAAACTATAGTATAAACAAAAGAGCATACAGAAAATAATATTTACAGTATGTACTAATAACTTAAAATTATCAGGAAAATGAAATGTGTACAAAGCAGAATACAATAAAAAGTGATAAAGGTTTTAAGAAACAATGAATTCTAAAATATTGATTACTAAGAACAAAATAGATAATATATACTAAACAATAAAAGTTTTGTGTTGGGAAAAAGTTAAAGCGCGTGTTTACGACACGTAATATTATGCAGAAACTGCATTAAAAATATTGGCGATGTCAGATCTTTTATGCACTTGGACAATAGGCTTTGCAATATAAAAATGCATTTCATTTTCTATTGACTTTTGAAACAAAAGCCTACGCCTCACAGCACATCCATTTCGGCATTAAAATATTATTATTATTAATTGACACGTCTGCGTAATTCGTACGGTCTGTGGAATAGACCCCCAAGCATAAAAAAATATTTACCCATCAATTGAATATATGTGAAAAAGCCCCGCAATACCATCCGTCTAAGTATATTATATGTGCAGGGGCAGATAAAGAATAATGAGCCCTGCAGCCGGGGTGGGCCTGTCGTAAAAGGCATCTGGATGTCAACCAACCCTGTTTCTAAATACGCCGCCATAATAACCCTATGTTATATTTCGGCATAAATGACCAGGTTCCAGTTCCAATACCCCTATGGGAGGACAGCAGCATTTACGCGGTGCCTCTACCGTCGCAAACGTGCACAGGCAACGATAACTGTTTACTATTATTAAGTGGGCCGTCAGCCTATCTGCTGTTCTACAGAAATCTACTTAATACAGGGTAATTAATGTGTTATGAACATTATCATTGTTCATGGGAAATATTGAAGGACTACACACGCATTAGGGACCCCGTGCGCTGACAATTATCGTTATCGATTCAACGACGGGACCTTATTGCACGCTGCTTGGTTATAGGCAGGTACAAGCAGCGCGTACTTCTTTCTACTCGCCGTTCAAAATAGCCTGTATGTGCGCCGGTGGGGAACGGTGGTGTTGAGAACTCAGTCGCTTTCCGATGGTGTTCCATTTAAAACAGGTGAGAAGGAAAGGGATGGTTTATAGTAAGAGGGATGCGGGAAGGAGAAGTCCAAAGCATGCTTCAAACGCCGTGCATGCAAAATGTGTAATTAATAAAATTATATCTGCCATTGGAAAGTTTTACGTCTTAAATTACGCGCAAAAGTCAAGGCCCTCTTTATAATAAAATATTAAATGGATTTTCCCTATCTCGAATTTATCAAGTTCAATACAGTAGTTCGTATCTTATCTGAAGGATATATATATAATCCCCTCCTGATCTGTTGGCTAATGAACTTCCACTTGTGTGGATGATTACGCATGTTACCAGTTATAAGACAATCAGCGCCACCTAGTGCTAATTAAACATTACATCGCTTGTGTTTCGGGTTCTAGAGAACTGATATACTACTTATGTATATACCTAGTCAGGTCATAAATTCTGTCACATGTTTAATGTAAAATAATTGTAACAAGTTTATTAATTATGTAACCATTCATATACCAAAATGAACTTAACAAAACATAGATTCTTATGACATTAAAGTTTATTCAAAATGACCTCCGTGATTTTGAATACAAGCCTTCAATCTGCGCGACCAGTTGTCTATCGCAGCACGAACGAGGTCCATATCAATATCGGCGGCTGCCTTAATTAAGGATGTCTTGAGTGACTCCAAATTGGGATGAGGCTTTGAGCACGCCTTTTCCTCCAAGTGTTGCCATATCTTGTAATCTAACGGATTCAAATCTGGACTGGAGGAGGGCCAGTCTTCGTGCCGGATGAAGTCGATTTCACGCGCCGCCAGCCAGTCTTGTGTGCTCTTCGCTCTATGAGCTGGCGCCGAATCTTGTTGGAATACCCAGTGCCTGTTATTGAACATGGTATGAGAAACAGGTTCCACAAGGTTCGTCAGGACTGTATTTTGATACACAACAGCATTCGTTTTTACACCTTTCTCACAAAAATGTACCTCTGTTAAGCCCCAATAAGAAACTCCCAACCATACCATGAGCGAGGATGGAAAATGACCTCGTTGGACACGCGGAATACGGTTGCTCGCTTCTTCACTACTGTGTGCGTACACCTTATCATTTTGTTTGTTGTAGCTCTCTTCTACGGTAAACATTTTTTCATCCGAAAAAAGAATTTCCCGATATTTTTTTCCCGCGTACCGCTTCAACAAAGCGCGGCATCTCTTCAGTCTCAGGTCCATTAGACGAGCATTCAAACGATGTCCTGTTTTTCTTCGATATGCCCGAAGCCCTAAGTCTTCATTTAACACCCTTTTCACCGTGGTTCTGCTTAACCCCATCTGAAGGGCCAACAGTTTCTGCTTACGTTTGGGATTTCTTTGAATTCGTGCCTTCACAGCTTTTATCACTGCTGGAGTCCTAACAGACCGAGGGCGACCACTTCTTAACCTGTCATCTACACTAGAGTCTTCATTGTATCGTTTGATGGTACGATAAACGAATCTTTTGGTAATATTCAAATTTTTCAGTATGTTAAAAATTTGAATTGGCGCGTAACCGCAACGATGCAACGCAATAACTGCAACACGGTCTTCTTTAAGCGTCCACTCCATATTTAAAAATGAGTAAAATTCTAAAAGTTATACATTTTTATTTTCATGAACAATTCGAAATTCTAATTCAATAAACTTTTTTGTGGCCAGCATTCTAAAAGAAAAGTTTTTACTGTGTGACAATACTTATGACCTGACTAGGTATATATATTTGTAATTAAATAAACATACACTAACACTCAGACTGGGCACGATGCCAATTAACTCATGGATGCCGAAGATCTTGCGAAGTGGGGAAGAAAAGTCAGAACGAAGATTTAACGCTAAGATGATGATACTGAAACGGAATAGGATTCGAAGCTTCAAGTTATCACTAGTAGTTTGAATGTCAAACTGGAACCAGCAGCATCATAACTGGCGCTGATTGTATCAGGCGAAGAACTCATAATAATCTATACATCTATACAAATAAATAAAATTGGAGGGTCTGTTTGTAATTTTAAAATAACCGCTTTTTACTAAGTGCATTCGGATGTATACACGGTACATATACCAAAACAATTTTTTTTACAATTTTTGTCTGTCTGTCTGTCTGTTTGTTCCGGCTAATCTCTGAAATGGCTGCACCGATTTTGACGGGAGTTTCACTGACAGATAGCTGATGTACCAAGGAGTAACTTAGGCTTTTTTTATTTTAGAAAAAAATAATAGTTTTTGTTAAAAATGATAAGTTTCGAAAATTTTATAATCCAATTTAAGTTGACCTCCGATTTATATCATCAGCCATATGAAATAGGGTTCAGCTTAGGCTGGATTTAGTAGGTTGAATTTTCAATTTAATTTGACCTCATATATCCAAAAAATGCTGCCTAAAGTCACTATTAGACGCGGACGGAGTCGCGGGCACAGCTAGTAGTAAAATAATAACAACATATTAACCCATGCAGCTACGGTACGGCCGCGTTTTACGGCAACCGGATGCTTACGTGGGAAACAAATGTCTGACCATGCCGCCTCCGCCGGGCCCCGGCAGGAGGGGTAGACCCAACAAGTGCTGGCTTGACGTCGTAAAGGGTGATATGCGTGCCAATGGGCTCACTAACACGGATGCTGAAGACCGTGCGAAGTGGAGAAGAAAAAGTCGGAAAGCGGACCCCGGGCGCCGAAGCGATAGTTTGGGCAGCCTATAAATTGAGAGTATAGAGAAATATTGGCATGGTACGGGCATATAATGAGAAGGGATGCCAACCACATTACCACGAGAACGTTGAACCTGAAAATAGATGAGACAAGGGCAGGGGTATATGAGGGTTTGTGAAATAACAGATGAAGTATGCCAGGATGGAATAAAATATAAGAAAAAAAGACATATTGCTAAGATGCATAATGCTGGGTTATTCTCCAAATGGCTTTGCTATCACGTACACCATTTCTCCGTGCAGAGGCGTAGTAATAATAACCTCTGCGGCCTATCGTAAAAGGCGACAAAACAACCCTAGCTATGTGATAGAAGCCTTAAGCTCGTCTGCAGGACAACCACTCTTGGTCTATAAGTATGCCGAGTTAAATAGATAACCTTGCGTTGCCAGGAACGTGGATCACTAATGTTTTGACATTCCTGTACTTTTATGGGGACAGAAACCATCCATCTCAAGGCGACAGTCACTGCTTACTATTAAGTCCGTAAACCTGTCTGCTGCTCCTCGGCAATAAAAAAATTTAAAAAAAAAAAACTAGTCAATTACCAAACCGATATAGCAATAAAACTTATCATAGACAAGATTATGAAACGCGAAACGATATAGCGCCAGTACATTGATAAGTAAATGATAAGATAACAAATGCGAGATAAATGCAATACTGCGCGTGGTTATAACCTCAAAATTTTGTAACAAATCACATGTTAAGTCATGTATAACGTGACCATACGTCCCGCTTTGGTCGGGATTGTCCCGCTTTCAGGCTGTCCATGCCGCTGTCCCCAACGTGAACAAAAATGTCCCGCTTTTACGAATAAACCTTTCTTGCCTACATTAATATCGCGAGAGACGGTAGCGCAGAATAGACGGCGGGTTGACAGCCACGAACAAGCGAGAGTGAGCGACCGACTGTTGTGCAACTTGTGCATGTGTTTATTAGAAACTTCATCATCATCATTTCAGCCGGAAGACGCCCACTGCTGGACAAAGGCCTCCCCCAAAGATCTCCACGATGATCGGTCCTGCGCTGCCCTCATCCAACCTATCCCGGCGATCTTGACCAGATCATCGGTCCATCTTGTGGGGGGGCCTACCAACACTGCGTCTTCCGGTACGCGGTCGCCATTCGAGGACTTTTCTGCCCCAACGGCCATCAGTCCTTCGAGCTATGTGCCCAGCCCACTGCCACTTCAGTTTTGCAATCATCCGGGCTATGTCGGTTACTTTGGTTCTCCTGCGAATCTCCTCATTTCTGATTCGATCTCGCAGGGAAACTCCGAGCATAGCCCTCTCCATTGCTCTCTGAGCGACCATGAGCTTTCTCATAAGGCATTAGAAACTTACCGAATCCTTACTTATCCTAACTTCTTATTGTATTACAAAATACACACTAAAGTAACTCAAATTTTGCTGTAGCAAAGTAGTTTTTTGTTGCGAAATTATTTATAAATATTATTTTTAGGACAAGCTGGTGTAAGAACTAAGATGTCAGTAAGGGTAAGATACCATAATAAATTATTTCAAGTAATTTTTTAAACCATAGTAGGTGTCCCGCTTTGACACGAAAAAAAAATGGTCACGTTAGTCATGTATCAAGTATCATTCATGTTTGATATTTCATAATTAGTGACGTGGTTGTATCGTTAAGGAGTGATGTTTTTTATTTCTTTAGAACAGCAGACAGGCTGACCGCCCAGTAAGAATTCAGCAGTTACCGTCACCTATGGGCGTTTGCAACGCCAGAGGCATCGCGAACACGCTGCTAACCACATCGTGGTACTGGAACCTGGTCACTTATTCAATGCCGGAACGCAACACAAGGTTATTATGGCAGCATATTTAAAAACCATGGGTGTTTAGTCGCCTTTACGACAGGTCAGTATTCATCCTCTGCCCCTGCACGGATAAAAAAAAATGATGATGGAAGAGAGCAAAGTTTGAAACAGTATTGACGGCACAATTTCAACACTGAGCAGGGGCAGCTATGTATATCTCGCGAATCGAGAGTCGGGCAGTAAATGAATTTGTTTTTTGGTTTTAATGGGTATACCAGCGACATAATTCACCATGACAACTTGCACGGGAGTCGCACACTACCCCGGTGCGAGCCTCCAAGCGATGAGGTGTGATTCAAAGATTTCCATCAACAAAAAAAAGGGGTGGCTACTTCTAGAGAGCGTTACGTACTATCACCGGACAATTATACAGGCCTTTTAGTGTTCTGAGCTACTGTGACCAGTTTACATTATTTATATTGAACAAAGATTCAAGATAATAAATGGAACTGAAGAGGGGGGGTGTTAACAGTGAGGAGGACTTGCATTCTAGTTTCTTTTTTTAATAGACCCATTTGTTACAGAGGTTTCTTAAAGGAGGCTATTTCTTGGATATAAATGGGAATAACGGTTTGTATATGAATAAAAGCTTAATAAAAATAAAAACTTTATGGCAATCTTCATTTTTATTGTTTAAGAACAGCAGACAGACTAATGACCCATATAATAGTAAGGCAGTTACCGTGGCCAATTGATGTTTGCCACGACAAGGGCGCAGCTAACACGCTGCTGTCCGCATAGGGGAATTGTATCCTGGCTCCCTTATACCAGAACACACACAGCAAATAATAATATGGCGGCAAATACGAAAATCAGGGGTGATTGTTTGAGCACGCTTGGAGCCCAACTACCTAGATAGCGTTGTTTTGTCACGTTTTACCACACCACCACTCCGGCCGCAGGGGTCTATTCTCATACATAAAATCCATTTCCCATATCAATACAAATTTAGGAGGTAGTGCAACCATCTAAATTATTACCACAGTTGAAATGTGTTAATAAAATTCTTACACAAATCAGGAAAAATAATTTATAACAATGTGGTAAAAATAAGAATTTGTTGCTAATTTGTTAAGCATGTGACTAATATTTTTTAGTTACATAACACTACTTAAGACATAAAAAAGGCAGTTCTCTGTGCAGGGGCGGAGAAAGAATACTGACCTCTGGGGCCGGGGTCGGCCTGTCGTCAAAGGCCACGAAACAACCCTAGCTAGATAGAGCTTAGCTCATCTGGATGGCCACTACCCTAGATCTATAAGTATGTCGCCATAATAACCTTGTGTTGTGTTCCGGCATTAGTGAATAGGTGTACCTATGCGGTCGCAAGCGTCCATAGGTGACAGTAACTGCTTACTATTAAATGGGCAGTCAGCCTGTCCTACTGTTTCTCAGCAATAAAAAGGGGTCTTCGAAGAATAATGCATCCCAATATTGACCTAAGAAGCAGAGACATGTGTACGCTGACTGTGGAACTGGTTCACAGATTATAAATACCAGCTGCTGTTAGGTGTCCCTCTTGGGAAAAAGATTCGAAAAGAAGATTTTTGTAAGAGAACCAAAGTGACAGACAGCTCGTAAAATATGCAAGCTGAAATAGTAAAGTGCTGGTCACATCTGTCAAAGGACCAATAGATGACCTTCATAGCATAACAGCTAATGCACTTCCTGGCGATCTTCACAAGGTTGCTGATAAGGTGGGATAAGCATCTGACCAGTTGTATGGTGCAATTTTAGGGAGGTCTTCATCAAGCAGTGGACAATGATTGGTTGATGATAAACTAAACAACAATGTTGATTTTACACATATACATAACTATATAAAACTCATCCTAATAGTAGCATTAAATACCGGTTTCACCCTAATCTTCTGCTTTGGAGCTCAGAATCCGCTTTCCTAATTTGTTTTCCCCTTTCTAGTCTATTGGCACACATATAACCCTGTATGGCATTAAACCAGCACTTGATGGGTCTATCTACTCCTCTTGCCGGGGTCCGGTTTTCATCCGTGCAGGGGCGGAGAAAGAATACTAACCTCTGTGGCCGGGGTCGGCCTGTCGTAAAAGGCAACAAAACAACCCATCCTAGCTACGTGGTAGGACCTCAAGCCCGTCTGGATGGTGACCACCTTTGGTCTTTAGTATGCCGCCATAATAACCTTGTGTTGTGTTCCGGCATTATGGGACAGCAGCGTGTTCGCGATGCCACTGGCGTTGCAAACACCTATGGACGACGGTAACTGCTAAATCCTAAGCAGGCCGTCAGCCTGTCTGCTGTCCTACAGCAATTAAAAAAAAGGTGGAGGCGGCATGGTGAGATATTTGTTATGTGGATAATACACAATTAAAACAGTCTATTATCAATTACAAACAAAGCATGAAGTTCTTCAGCAGTTTAATTGATCTAATATAAATTTTTAGCCTAATTTTAATTTATTTTTGTGTACCCTCAAATGTAATTTAACATTTTAAAATTTAGCATGAAGAATTTATTACATTAGTCAACATACAAACTTTTTTATTCAAAGTTATCACAGCTTCAGAAAATGTTTGGCTGTTACAAAGGGAAGAAGCAGCAAGAAATTCCCCAGCTACAGGTCTAATTTTATATATATATTTTAGTTTTTTTTTTAATCTCATAACAATGTACAAGCTCAGAATAAATATAAAAAGAAAATAAATTGTTATAAAAAAGAAAAAAATGGTCTACTGTACAGCTTAGGTAAGTTTACAAACATAAAATTAATGAAAAATACCTGGAGCATGCAGTTATGTAAAAGCAGCTTTATCTTCTTAATTTTTTTTCATAAATAGTTTAAATAACATCTCAAAAATATAGCTGTAAATTTTTAGAATGAAATTCACATTATTTATCTATTAAAAACTCATTTAAGTGCTCCACCTCAACTCGATGCTTGAGCCTGTAACTGAGCCTTCGTATCTGGCTACCTGTTTTTCAAATTTCTGACCTTGGGGTCTATTGTATGGTCAAACCTGGGTCAGCAGATGTTCAGAAAGTATTTTGTTCTAAAATTCTATGAAGTGCTAGGAACGCACCGAAGGCCTTCTTTCTGTATGGCCCTGGAATCGCTGCTTAGTTGGTAAGCCACTGTAATCATAGTTTCTGTGTGTGTCAAAACTTTAAATGTGTTTTTCTCAAAACTAAATTTTTTTTAACTGGCGGGCAAATAACTCAGAGTTCTCAAGGGATTCTTATGAAATTAGGCATGTATTCTTTATAGTATCAGCTTCTAGTTAACCTCAAAAATAACCAAAATTACGTTTTTTACTCAAAAGCTATTGAAAAAAAGGGGTAAAAAAATAGAACTTTTTTCTGAGGCATGTCAATTTACGATATTTCGACTTTTGTTTTTATTATTGGTTCGACTAGAAGATATGTTTCATAAATAGGTTCAAATCAAAATTTTTGTTTTCACATCATTAATATGTATATGAATAAACATGCTGAATTTCAAAATGATTCATTTATTCCTTCTCTTTTAAATAAGGCTCTGAAAATGTCAAAATTCAAGCAGTTACATGTATCGCCCCCTTAATAAAAATTATTTCATGGAAGATGGAAGACTTGAATTTGGTCAAGGGCAGGTCAATAATTATCCTTTGGAATTTTATTATAAAAACATATAAGTATGCCCATAAAGGATGATGATAGCTTCTTTAAATTAAAATATGAATAATGTATGCATGTGACCTATAAAATGTCAATCTTCATACCCTTAGATCCTTCTGTGGTTTATTACAATTTAAAATTGTACTGTTAAGTTGCAAGTTTGTAACGCATAACTCATTCACCACAATCAAGCCAATCACTTGCCAATTGTAAATCTACCGAACAATGTATCCAATGAACTGCTCTGGGACAATTTCTCATAAAGGTCAGCGAATAACACGGAAGTTTCTTTTAAACTTGACACTGATCAAATACACATCATACTTAAACATCATAAAACATGAGTTTCGGACAAACTGATGGTATGTAATTAATACAAAGTAAGAAAATGAAATGCTACATATATGAAAATTAAGATGACACGGCTAAAAGAAAAGAAATGCTGAATATATTCACCTGACAAAATGTCAAGTGATGAAAAATACTGGCCTGTAGAAAAATGCAGCCCTAATCAGTGAAGTCCTTATATACTACTAGCTGACTGGCAAAGGTTATTCTGCTATATAAATTAAAAAAAAAAATACAGAACTTAATTATGTTCACCCCTATTAGAATCCATTCAAGTTTAATTTTCACAACAATAAGTAGCCCAAGTATATACATAGGCTACTTATTGTTGTGAAAATTAAACTTGAATGGATTCTAATAGGGGTGAACATAATTAAGTTCTGTATTTTTTTTTTTAATTTATATAGCAGAATAACCTTTGCCAGTCAGCTAGTAGTATAAAAGGACATCCTTTTCCAAGGTCTAATAATCTATCTTTATACTGAAATTAATTAAAATTGATTCAGCATTTTAGGCATGAAAACGTAATTTGGATTTTTCAATGCATTCTTTACAAGATACTGTAAACAGTCTCTGTACAGAGAATGAATACCAATGTTGGAGACTGGGGTTGGCATGTCTTCAAGCCCGTCTGGATGGCAACTACCCTTGGTCTAAAGTATGTCGTCATAATAAGCTTGTGTTATGTTCCGGCATTAGTGACCCAGGTTCCTGTACCCGTATAGAACAGCAGCATGTACTCGGCGCCCCTGGCGTCGCAAACATCCATAGGCGGCGGTAACAGCTTACTATTAAGTGGGTCGTCAGCGATTCTGCTGTTCCCCAGCAATAAAAAAAACATAATGTCAATGAATTTTATATCCACAACATATTATGTCTGAGTGTAGAAGTTATCAGTGGGTTATAATTCTATATTGACTAATGAATGAGTACAAGACAAATAATGACATTATCTATTTACCTACAATTACTAGGGTTGAGGTAGATTAACATATTATAACACATAGATTGGACCTTGAAGAAGGACAGGGTATTTTTTTTTTAATTCATATGGTAAAACAGCCTTTGCCTGGTCAACTAGTTAATTATAAAATTAATATGGACTTGCAATGATAAAATCTTCCTAAGCATTGAATGGCATAGTGTAAAAATGAAAACATAAAGTGTACTAGGCAACTGTGTATCTCTATAATTTTATAAATCAATTATAAAATCATCAGTGCAACGGCAGAGAAAGGATACTAACCTCTGCAGCCTGGGTCGGCCTGTCGTAAAAGGTGACTAAACAACCCACCCTAGCTACACGGTAGGGCCTCTTAGCCCGTCTGGATGGTGACCACTTTTGGTCTTAAGTATGCTGCCATAGGTAGGTTTCCAATTACAGAGCATAATGCGACTCAGTGGCGCACAATGCCGAATTATGCTTATGGTTAATTGGAAAGTGAATTAGTTTTCAAATGCACCAGCAGAGTGCACCATCCATACATACATTTATTTTTTTAACACAGTTTAAATTAACAATACACAATTACAAATTACAATAAACAATATTATTTATTAAGGATAATCTAATATATAAAATTTTGATCAATGTCAACTTAAAGAAAAAACACTTGTTAATTTTCTGTCACTGAGTTGGTATTGGATTGCAGGCATCACTTTTGAGAGTGCTCGATTGTGCGAAGCATTGCTGTGGTTGAAATGTTGAAACATTCAACATTGAGCAATTATGTTGCATAATGCGCTCTAGTGCTATAATCGGAAAACAAAGATAAATAACCTTGTGTTGTGTGCCAGGCATTAGTGACCCAAGTTCCTGTACCCTTATGGGACAGCAGCGTGTTCGCGATGCAACTAGCGTTGCAAACACCCATAGGCGACGGTAACTGCTAAATTCTAAGCGGGCCGTCAGCCTGTCTGCTACCCTACAGTAATAAAAAAAATATTATAATATTGCTCAATGATGTATCATTCAAAGTGATGTATCACTTCACGTTTTCTAATTAGGAGTACAGTGAATTTTGCTATGTAAGTGTATTTATTTCAAATAACTTTGAAAATAACAACTTATAATGCAATTAATTTCATACTGACCTAAAAACTACATGTACCTAGCATATGGAAATTATTTTAATTTATTGCTTAACACATTCACTGCCAAACATTCTCACTAGTTTAACGCCGATCTGGCTGACACAATTTTAGATAATACATAGTTATGTATTAGTTTGATAGTTATCAAGATAATATGGTATTCTACTCACGGCCACGGACAGAAATTAATTTCATTTCCTACATTCTCTTTAAAAATTCATAAAGACTTAAGAAAAAAATACTACAACGTAAATGTAAATGTCCGTCCCGTCAACAGTAAAGGACATGGCATGGCGTTTAATGAGTTAAGTAACATATCTATATTAATACTAGCTGACCCGGCAAACGTTGTTCTGCAATAAAAATTTTTGGGGGTGGGTAACCCTTATCATTTAGGGGTATGAAAAATAGATGTTGGCCGATTCTCAGACTTACCCTATATGCTCACAAAATTTCATGAGAATCGGTCAAGCCGTTTCGGAGCAGTACGGGAACGAACATTGTGACAGGAGAATTTTATATATAAGATAATCACAAAATATTTGTTCTGTAAAGGACCACTTAAAAATAGTAAGCAGTTCCTGTCACCGATGTTTTCGATTTTGAGTAACGTTTTTGATGCTTGGAGTACCCTAAACATGCTGTTGCCCCATAGCATTAGTGACCCCGATTCTTATACCCCATAAAACAACACAATATGTTTATAGACCTAGGACGGTTGCCATCCAGATGCGCTTGGGGTCCTACTAAATAGCTTGGGTTGTTTTGTCGCTTTTTACAACAGACTGACCCCAGCCCCAGAGGTAGTATTCTTACTCTGCCCCTGCACAGAGAAAAATAGCAGCATTCAGAACATACTGAAAAGATTGCATAGCTGAGAATGAGATGCCATCAACTTCTTTAGGCAGGTAGTAATATTTACAATGGAGTGTCGGAAGTAATGAAAACTCTAGCAACACTGTCACTATGGAGGGGGGGCATAAAACACCACTGTGAAGGCTGTGGTCAGAGACAGCTGAAATAAGATACATTCATCCCAGTGAAGCTGGCACAATGGCTGGCAAAGTCCACCAAGAACAGATGCCCATGCAAATGCATATCCTTCTGCTCAGGCATCGGGCAATATTGAGGAAAATTGGGACTGGTTTTATGGAGTATACCAGCAAAGTTATTCCCTTTCCTACCCATAGACGTCTAAAAAATAAAACAGAGCGTATAGATAAAAACAAATGTATTATTAGTCTATTTATAGCTAGTGTAATAATTAAATGGCATAATTCTGAGTTTTTAACCTTTCATGTAAATGTGGTGAATACTTTGTCTTGTCTCCATATTGTCAGATCAATTATCAGAATGTGTAACTCCACAAAATATCGAAATAACACTTTTAAATTTAACTACATGTCTAGTGGGGTATTTTGAAGCCTATCTATTGGATTACTTCTGTTTGATTAAAATATAGCTAATCTGTTATGAGTAAAATAATTCCAATGTATAGCAAAATCAATGTTTTTACATGCTCTGGGTTGCCTGGAAGAGATCGCTCTGTAGCGATAAGGCCATTGTAAGTCAAGTACACATTGATTGTGTAAATAAGTTTCATTGTGTTTATATAATTATAATAATAATAATATTTTGTGACAATTCACACAGCGTCATCTAGTCCCAAACTAAGTAGCACTTGTATTATGGGCCCTAGACAACTGATATACTACTTATATACTTTTTTTTTTTTTAAATAAATACATATTATACATAAACACCCAGACGTGAGACGGGAATCGAACCCGTGACCTCCGCAAGCGTACCGAAGTGCGTTATCCGTTACGCCACCGAGGTCGTCAATTGGTTTACAATAAAGTGTTATCTATCTATCTATCTATCTAAAGTTTATCTTAATAGAGTTAGGCATTCTGATAACTAAGCAGACGATATACAGTCGACTCTTGTTAATTCAAACCTGCGATGATTTGAACCTCACTATAATTCAAAGTTATCATAAGTTCCCCAGAAAATCTCTTTATATTTCTAACTAAATCAATACATTTCTATGCACTTGGTAATTCGAAGGGAAAAATCATTGCTACATAACAAAACGACGCCTTAATTCGAACGCATTGCATCAAACACTCGATAATTTCGAGATGGATCAGATCCTCATAAACAAGCCCAGTAATCCATCCAGTTGAGTATGTGTGCCGGCTGCTGACAAGTTCAAACTTGTATCATCTACAGGAGATTTTGTTTTTGTAATGTATATAGATTAAATAAAAGTTTGTGTTAGTTATGAGTCCTAAAAAGTATAAATGCTTGATGATTGCTGAAAAGAAGAAATTAACCAAAAAAGTAGAGGGAGGTTCTCACAGAAAAGAATTTAAGATTCCTCTGAGTACTCTCTCAACAATAATAGACTGTTTTGTCATTTGTTGTTATTATTAAAGAATAGAAGTTAATAAATAATACATAATTGATTATCAACACTCAATAATACAAAGTTTTATTTCTTTTCTCTCAAAAATTTGGAACTGTAATACAATGATTTATTATACTAATATTATACACTATCATTTGCAACAACAAATAATTCTTTCTTTCTGATGACTTCATCAGCTATTTTTTTTGCCAGGCAGGTGTTTGCAACACCAGTGGCATCACAAACACACTGCTGTCCCACAAGGGTACAGGAACTTGGGTCACTAATGCCACAACACAACACAAATTATGGCGGCATACTTCAGACCAAAGTTGGTCACTTGAACATATAAGCAAATTCAGTAAATATTTTTCTTGTCTCAAAAATATTAATTGGACCTCTGTATCTCAAACATAGGAGTAGCAATGTCTATTTTATAAACTTTATAACTCGATTATTTGAAAACCGACTTAAAGACAAACAGACTTTATCCATGCAGGGGCGGAGAAAGAATACTGACCTCTGCAGTCCGGGGTTGGCCTGTCGTAAAAGGCGATAAAACAACCCACCCCAGCTATGTGGCAGGGCCCTAAGGGGTGGCAGGGTCTTAAGTATGTCGCCATAATAACCTTGTGTTGTGATCCGGCATTAGTGACCCAATTCCCCTTATGGGATAGCAGTGTGTTCGCGATGCCACTGGCATTGCAAACACCCATCGATGGTAGCTGCTAAATTCTAAGCGGGCCATCAGTCTGTCTGCTGTCCAATGGCTATAAAAAAACAATATACCAATGTACCAGCATTGTTCCTTATAACTAGAATTTTTATTTATTTTACCTATCTGACTCAAAATTAATTGGAATAAATCTTAACCTCTACAAGTTAAATGTTTCGCTCCATAAGTCGACTACGCTATGGTTCGATTTTTTTTACATCTCCCTGCAAGTTCATCTTACAGATGTTACTATGTAAAGATTGCATGTTCTGTTTCAAATTTCTATAAAGCAACATTAAATAGCTGTTTCATTATAGTAGATTTCATAATGTTAAGACAGAAACATGGTCACAGACAACCTAAATTTAAAATACAACAACTCAATCATTATGTAAACACTTGCAAATGACAGATGAAACTTCTTACCTGCCATGGATTCACTTTAGGCATGGGTGCCTCAACAAATTTCTTCTGAGCGTCCGAATTTTGCTCCTTAGACTCCTGTGATGGCTGCTGCGCTTCCCTGTGCTCAGCAGGAACCTTAGGAGGCCGCGGCGCAGTTCTACGATCTCTATCCCTGCGCCCCTTCCCCGATCGCCGGACATGGGAGACAACGGGCACGAAGCCCTCTTCCTCCTCATGTTCCGGCCGGGACGGCACCTCCACCGCGTCTTCCTCGGTGGCCTCAATGTTTTCTTTGTTGCTTTCTACCACGCGGAAGTTTAACACTGAAGCGTAAGAGGGACCGGCTCCCTCTGTAGACACACGAGCGGCCATACCACCGCTGCTGCCCGAGTTATGTAAGGCCGAGCGCGCGCTCCGCACCGTAAAACGATCACGAGCGCGCCTCCATGCCTCAACACGACAGCATGTCGCCGGGATAACCCACGACTCGCGATTGAACTAATATAACCGTAATGCCGCCGATACTAAGGTTCGAAGGTCGAAATCACAAAAAAGCTCAAACAGTCAAACAAAGGGGCTATTTGTGAGAAATATGCGCGAATTTCTTTGGGCACACCGCACTGACCCTGATTGCTGCGTATTTACATCAAAAAAATTCACATCCGTTGACTCGTTCCTACTTTTTCTTTAAACACAATGAACCGCACACACTCCCTTTAGGTCTGCAAATCAATGTTTGCACTTAAAACACAGGTTTTAATGTCGAAATCACTGTAAAACCATAACTCGTTCACAATCCACACATGTGGTCGGACGCCCAAAAAGGTATTTTTCCGCACACGGAACTTGCGGAAGATTGTGACTTCTAATTTTACTTTCTGGACATTTCGTCAATAGAGGGCGCTAATATTTTTTTGACGGATGGCTGCGTTCTTATTTAACTGACACTCGAAAACAATATTTTATGATTTATATTCATTAAAAAAATATTTAATACGTCTTGGTTAGTAAATAAAATCTCATTCTGTATGACACAATCATAAAATATTTTATATGTGATATTTTAGGGCAATATTTTTTTTATTATCATAGAAATATTTTGAACGCATTACTATAATTATTATCTTTGGACTAACCAAATTATGAAAAAATATTATTGTATATTATTTTAATATATTATTAAACTAGGTATAAAATAAATTTTATTTATTTATTATATAAAGTTTTTAAAATACCAACAAGTAAAATAACATAAATAAAATAGTCCAAATAGTATCTAACAGGCCTTGTAATTATCTATGGTAACCTAAGCTTTTTGTTAAAACATCTTCGATTAAACAGGCTAAGATCATACATACAAACCATGAACATCTCTAATGATTTTTAAATTTTCTGTATTGTAACAGAAGGAATTTTGCGTGCCTTGTTTTGTGAACTAGTTCAGTTTTCTAAGATATTGTCACAACGGTTTGGCCAGTTTTTGATTTTACTGAAACCGCAGTGAGATGTTTTGTTCTTTCTTTATATTTATGGTGAATTTAGTGAATCTCCGGAAATATTTTCTGAGACCTAAAGACAAGGTGGCATAAGTTAAACTTGTTACAAATATAAACTGACGGACTCATAAACGCATCAAAGTTCAGGATTTTTTTTAATAAGTATGCAAACTTTCTATACAGATTTAAATTTAAACCTCTAGATTGGTTCGTGAACTTTAAAACAGCGTAGGGTCATATTCTTTAGTTTAAGTTTGTGTACTGGAAAGGACCTTATGACTTTTTTGAAGAAAAAACAGAAATTTAAAGAAAATTGGTTTAATTAAAAAATTGGTTTTAACAATAGACACAAACTTTAAGCAAGGGTTTATTTATGTTTTAATAAGGCGTATTACCTCCACGTGCCCTTATTACGGATTCTAATCGGTTCCGCATAGATTTTATTACGGTTATTAAAAAATCAGCCTTATTTCTGCCAATATGTTTGATTATTGCATCAAATTATTTGGACAATTTTTAATGTACGCATATGAGTAGAGGACGAGAAGTCATTATCAGAGCGAACAACATATACCACGAAACTGGCTGCAGTCAGAATCTCTATACCTTAAATCAAAATTGGATTCACAACCTGGTAGCGGGTATGTGTGCTGGACTGAGGCAGAAAGTGGGGCTTGTCTTTTTTCAGGGATAATTGATGAATCCGGATGCGCTGATATAGTTCATTTTATCATTTCAAAGTGGAGTTACCAATAACAAGGACTTCATCCATAGTAACGTCCAAAGACTAGACTAGACTCAGAAAAATTAGGAAAAATCCATAGAGTTAGTATCATATGAAAAAACTTAAAAAAATTCCAAACACGCGTTAGCCACGCAAATTGGTAATGCGCTGACATTTGTTAAATTGACACTCTTGTGACGTCATCAGCAAAGAAAAAGTACAGTTAACAAAACGTAATATTCTTATTTATTAATAAAAGTTTATAAAGGAAATTTGATGTGTTTTTTTTTAATTAAAACTAAATGTTTGAATAATGTTTAACTTTTAATCATCATTCATCACATTTTTGAAAATTTTAACTCTTCAACTCCACTCTTAAAATCTACATCAGACTCAGAATTGGTATTCGAGTCTGATGTCTCGTCAGAATCAGTATCATTTCCCGTGTTAATAATAAATAACTCGTCGACCAATTTATCTTTTCGGCAGTATTCTTCTTCCAGTCTCTTCACATGATCTACCTCCTTTTTTCAATCTTAAGGAGTGATTGCAAAGCCTCTAAAGTTAGAGATTCGATCTTACTCTCCAATTGTTCAACATTCTTGTCTGAAACTCTTTAATTTACGAGGTTCCAAATATGTTCTATGGGGTTGAGGTCACAGTTATGTACGGTGGCAGTCTAACAACTTCGTGACCATGATCAGCCAATAATTTATCAATAATAAATTTCTTCGGCTTTTGATGATTTTTATTATTAAATATAATTCTGGTTTTGTGAAATATTCCGGGAATTCAATGTTATGTGTTTGGAGCCACTCAACTATCACTTGCTTTTTTGAGCTCTTTGGGAGTTCTTTCTTCCTCTTTACTATAGAAAGAGGCGTTGTACATTACAACAATACTGTTCGGTGGTATATTAAGTATAAGCTTTTCTTGTAACCATTTCATCAAATTTTGAGTATTCATCTGGTCATGATAATCGCCTGTTTTTGTATTCGCTATATACATTAAAATAGCGTTATTGACAAATCCTAACTCACTCCCACCATGAACTATAATCCAGCGGCGACCAGTGCTATCATATTTTTCACTCCAACATTCGTGTCGGACTGCCAACACTTTTTGACTGTGTAATGGGCGTGTATCCACGTCTCGTCGATATAAATCACTTGTTTTTTGTCAGCGCCAAGTAAGTCATTTTGTCTCATGCGACGGAAATGTTTAGCCCTCCAAGCTTGAATATTGGACCTTTCAATTAAATGCAATCGGTTTCGGTAACATTTTTTAAATCGGTACCCTAGTTTTACCTTTATTATTCCACGTAATGTGTTCACACTTCATGTATAATTTAAGTCCTTTTTTGCAGCAGCCATAATTTTACGCTTAATGTGTATTTATTTGCAAACTGTGTACATTGTACTAATAATATTTCTTAACGCTGTTAACGCAAAGTCGTCAAAAAACTCTTTTTTACCCCTCTTTTATTTAATCGGCGTTGTGATTTTACTGCCACTAGCAGCAGCAGTTTTCTTTTCGTGCCTTAACTTTGCCACTGTATTATTCACAACTCCTGTAGCACTAACTACACGCTGTGTGACCTTGGTTGCATTTCGTAAGTGGTCTAAAATTTCTATTACAGTTTGCTTCGACATCATTACGTCCTGACTAGAGTCTGATGTATTTTTCATGATTCGAGTTAAGGCTAAATAAATAAATGCTTTAACGATATCTCTGAATACTGTGAGACAAAATGAATTTTAAAATCCGATTGCATTTGCTAGTTATTAGTAATATGATTTTATATTTTATTTTATTTTGTCTTCATATGGCAAAAACGCAAGCATTCAAATAACTTCATTTATGTATAGACAAAATATATTTTAATTTCTTAACTGGCAACTGCCCGTTAGATCTGTCAAACTAAACCTCTAATTTCCGGTCTTTTCACTCCTTCGTGGCATGGCGGATGGTCTTTACCGCCGCTTATAGTGTGTTTTAGGAGGAATAACTTCGCTGACATAGCGAAATGGTAAGTATGTGGTTATAAAATGTAATTAAAATATTTATAATATTCGTAGTGTCGTATATAAACTTTGTGAAAGTGTTACTTAGATAGTTTCTTGAGTTAGTCAGTTTACCTGCCCGAACACGTGTTACAAAGATTATTCCATAAAATAAACGAAATACACAGTGATCCGTGTGTAGTTTCCTTTTTAACGCACTGAAATGCTTTGAGTCTTTGTGAAAATATGTTACGCATGACGAAAATCAGGTAATATAGCCTACTTTTGTTAAAGCAACATGTCTGTTAAAATCATGACCGAGTGTTTTTAAGAATTGTTTTTTTTTTGTTATTTTAACTACGAAGTACATTCTATTTATAGAATTAATACATTTTTAGTATGATTTGTATGATATTATAAATTAATTAATTCCATATCCGTAATTTGAGGTTAGGTTCTGCAGAATTCCAAAAGGATTGTTTTTACTTTCTTTACGTGGAATTGTTTATTTTGTATTGGTTTTATATATACTGTTTAAAGTACAAAAAAAAAACTTACTATGAATAAACAATCGTGTTACAGTTTAGTATTAATAAACCATAGAAATCAGGTGTGAGTCTATTTAATTGTTGTCAAAGTCGACAGTTGCAGTTTAGGAAACAAACAATTTAAATAATTTGATCATAAATAATAGGTATATTCAAAAAGAGATGACTGACAGATGTAAAAACAAGTTACAATAGAAAAGTCATAGTATATTTTGAATTATATTTGTTAAAAACATGCCAGTGCTTTCATTATTTTTATTGCTGTAGGACAGCAGATAGGCTAACGGTCCACTTAGAATCTAGCAGTTTGTAATGCCAGTGGCATCACAGACACGGTGCTGTCCCATAGGGGTACAGGAACATGGGTCACTGTTGCTGGACCATAACACAAAGTTATTATGGCGGCATATTTAGACCAAAGGTGGTCACCATCTAGACGGGTTAGGGGACCCTAAGCCCGGGCTACCACATAGGGCCCCAATGTCGCCTTTTACGATAGGTTGACCCTAGCTGTAGAGGTCAGTATTCTTTTTCCATCCCTGCACAAATAAAAATAATAATAGAAACGAAGGTCTTAACATTAATTCAGTTTTAGAATTTTATGTGGACATCTACTATGTCCCAATGGCTTTAGGACTAGTAAGATTTGTTGCAGTAAAGGGTTTTATTCTCTTCCTGAGCTTGTTGTTTTAAAGCATTTCAGTTATTTAGTATCCATAGCACACACATATGTTGCTTATTTAGAAATCACCAGTGTAATCATTAATTGAAAAGTTGATTAGAGGTTTTAATTTAATAATGGAAAGTTCAAATTTAATTTATCCACATTTATACATCTTCCTCCTGCTCTTGTCCCACATTATATGGGGTCGGCATAACATGTTCTCTTCTTCCACACTCCTCTGTTTGCCTTCATCCCAACTTTCACACCCTTTTTTGCCACATTTATACATGTAATTGAAAAGTATTCTAATTGCTTATAGTCTTTGTTCTATTCATTCCTTGCTCTGAAAATAGTTTTATTTTAAACTTGCTGTGCCCACGACTCCATCCACGTGGGATAGTGACTTTGAGCAGCATTTTTTGGATATATATTATGGTTTATTTTGGATTGCAAACCCTATAAATCCTAAAATATAAATTAATGAAATATTCAAACTGTGTTCGAATCTGCAATGTCCAGCCTAAGCTGAACCCTATTTTATATGATTGATAATATAAATCTGAGGTCAACTTAAATTGAAAAAAAAAATCCGAAACTGATCACTTTTAACTAAAACCATTTTTTTTTCTAAAAGTAGTCTTAAGTTACTCCTTGTTACATCAGCTATCTGCCAGTGAAAGACCCGTCAAAATCGGTTCAGCCATATGTACCGTGTATACATCCAAATGCACTTAGTAAAAAGAGGTTATTTTAATATTACAAACAGACCTTCCAATTTTATTTATTTGTAGATTTACATAGTACAGGATAAGAACTATTTGTTTATAAAACTTTAATAATATTACCTACCTGAAAATAAAGAAAAGACAATTAGAGTATTTTTCCAATTTGTCAATTCGATCTTCCTAAATTTTCAATTTTTATAATTAACTAAAAATACCAGTTTAAAATAAAAATCACCACATTTTTGACTGCTGCCAGTATAGCCTGCTTTAACGGCAGAAGATAGTTGCCATTATTTCCAGCACCATCTATGAACTAAATTTCTATATAGGGAACTGTTTTATTGACAGCACAGCTTAGTATAAATCTATATATATGTATATAAAAATGTTATGTTGGTTTGTGTACGCTTCAAAAACTCAAAAAGTTCTGCACTGATGGAGCTGAAATTTTAGCATGATATATAATCCGCATCAAGGATTGTTTTTATCTATTTTTTTGTTTCTCATTTCTCAACACTTCAATCACATCAATCACAATGTCCCACAGCGAAGCGTGGCAGGGTACAGCTAGTTAATAATAAAATTTTACAATGTTTTGGCAAGATAATGATATGAGTTTAAATATAGTTCTTACTACTACAAACTGGCACTTGTCCTCTTCAAGACAAAAATAAATTATACATTGGGACATTTCACACAACTCCATCTAGTCCCAAAGTAAGTGGCATAGCACTTGTGTTATGGGTACTAGACAACTGATAAACTACATACATATTTTTTTTTTGTAAATAAATACATATTATACACAGACACTAGACGGGAATCGAACCTATGACTTCGTACATAGCTTACAGATGTGTGTGAGACATTACACCAGGAGGTTGTTAATGAAATAATGATAGAATATTTCAGCATTATGATTTAAAAGCATTTGACTATAATGAAATCAGACTTATAAGATTTTCAAGTGAAATTTTGATGATTAGCCCCATACTCTTCCTGGCTGCACTATTTTGGTCCTTCAGGTACAATTTTGGGGTATATTAAGAGGTTCCCTTAGGAAACATGGCTAATTTAACTATATTAGTTATGTGTCGACTTGTGGAACACAAAAATCTTAAATTTTACATGATATTCAAAACAATTGGCAAATTATACTGATTTCATTATCATCCTAGCTTTAAATCCTGGTTGCCAAAGTTTTGTTGTCCTGGATCCGCTTTCTGACTTCCTGGTAGAGTTGATTAGCACTCATATCATTTCATGATGTCAAGCCAGCACTTTATGGGTGGCGAATGGTGATTGTAGCATAGATATGTTTCTAAATAAATAACAGAAATTAATAAATACTGTCTAACTGCAGGGGTGAGCAACCTTTTTAATCAATGGGCCAATTAAATTTTTATTGGCGGGTCGCACATAGATTAACTGTTATTAATAATTTACGAAACTTTATTTATAATAAATATTAGAATAAAAAAATGTAAAACTAAAAAAGTAAAGTTTCATATACAAATTTTAATGCAAGACAAAAAACAAACTAGAAAAGACTATTCTTTTCTATAAAAAGGAAGTTACTTAAAATTTGGCACTGTTTTTTCTAATGAAAAATTGGCAAAAAAAAATCACATTTTTATAACAATATAATGATGGAAGAAAGTCGATAAAATAAATTCAATTTTAGAAATGCTTGGCGGGCCACTTATACGTGTTTAACGGGCCGCGTGTTGCTCATCCTTGGTCTAAAGTATATTAAATTTACATAAGTAACAAGTTGGAAAACATTAATTATAACATGGTAATACTTTGTTTTATTTTATTGGCCACTGTTACTCTTCTTAACATATAATTGTTGCCAATGTTTTGTGACAACATAATTTACTCAAATAATTTTAACCTTACAGAGTCTATCAGTAGCCCGACCACTTGTGTCGGTGTATTCCGAGAAGAGTGAGGTTGTCTCTGGCGCCTCTCTCCCACTCCCATATGTGTTCAAGGCGCCCATCCGCCCGGACTTGGTCAACAGTGTCCATGTTTCCATGTCCAAGAACTCCAGGCAGCCGTACTGCGTTAGCAAGGAAGCTGGTATGTATAAAGAAGTTTTATTTTAATAGTTTACTCCACTTTTTGTAAACCTATAGCAATTTTAGACCTTATTATCTTTTGCATCTGAAGTCATAGTCCCCTGATAATCTGATGATTAATAGTCAGACCATAAGCAAAGAAGTGAGTGTTGAAATATGACATTATGGTGGGTACAACCAGCACTGCACTTCTCTCATAATCACAACTCAGCTTCCAGCAAATTTGGTTATGACAAAAAGTGCTATTTGTGTTTTTTTTTTTTGCACTGTTCAATATCAGCTACAAACATTTTGAGGTGGACATTTTGAGGTGATCATGAATTTCAACATTCTTATTTAGTCCTTATCTAGTTATATTTAAGGACAATTATGCACTAAATGTCCACATTCAGATGATCTTTTCCATGGTCCTGAGTGTTACTGCGGATTAGTGCTAAATTGAATGTAGAAGCAAGGCGTTCCAGATCAGCTATGTATGACTGAGATGGGTGCATCGCTTCTACAACACTTCTTAATGTGCTGTGTATACTTTAAAATATTTAAAACCATGTAGGGGTTAAGTAAGAATACTAACAGCTGCGGTCAAGGTCAGTTTGTCGTAAAGGGATACAAAACAACCGTAGTTAGGTAACTACCCTTGGTATTGAAATATGCCACCATCATAAACTTATGTTGTGTTCCAGCACAAGTGACCAGGTTTCAGTAAACTTACACAGATGAAAGTGTGTTAGCAGTGCCTTTAGTATTGTTAACATTCATAGACAGTTTCTTCTATTAAGTACACCGTAAGCCTGTGCATGTTCATTCTTTACATACTACTTTTTATGCTGTGTACACGAGTTGCCTTGGATAAAGGTCAATGGAGACAGTTGGAGGAGGCATTTGCCAAGAGGCACAGAAATCAGATATATTCTGTAAATTTTAAAGTAACTTTATATGTCTAGAAACTCTGATTCCTGTGATAAAGACTTATAAGAATTATCAAAGGGCCCATCTATCACTTAGTGATAGACATAGAAGATATATGGCATATTGATTATCCTCATAGCAAGTAAACAAATTGAGATACCACATTTTACACAGTTATGTTCTCTTGAAGGATATACTTACTCAAATAAGCATTTCTTCTGTTTAATCTCTTCATTTATAAATCAATCATTGAGGTCTAAATTAATAAAGGTAGAATGGAACTGGTATAAAAATTCTTTGAAACAAATAAGTTTATTAAGTTCTAATTAGGTAGGTGCTAATTATTTTATAAAAAGCTAATTCTATAAATTAATAACACTATTTAAAGGTATTTCTACATCATTAAAATTTAAATTTTCCTTCTATTTGTTAAGGTCACCAAACCAGTGCAGAGTCATGGGGTACCGGTCGTGCTGTAGCCCGTATCCCCCGTGTGCGTGGTGGCGGTACCCATAGGTATGTTTAGCATTACCATGTGATTATTTAAGCCATGTGGCTTATAAATATTTTCTCTGACTTAAGCTGAAGTTTAAGATAGACTGATTCTTTTAAGTTTTTTTTTTTTTGCAAGTAACCAGTGTTTTTAATAATCTAATATACCTAGTCAGGTCATAAATTCTGTCACATGTTTAATGTAAAATAATTGTAACAAGTTTATTAATTATGTAACCATTCATATACCAAAATGAACTTAACAAAACATAGATTCTTATGACATTAAAGTTTATTCAAAATGACCTCCGTGATTTTGAATACAAGCCTTCAATCTGCGCGGCCAGTTGTCTATCGCAGCACGAACGAGGTCCATGTCAATATCGGCGGCTGCCTTAATCAAGGATGTCTTGAGTGACTCCAAATTGGGATGAGGCTTTGAGCACGCCTTTTCCTCCAAGTGTTGCCATATCTTGTAATCTAACGGATTCAAATCTGGACTGGAGGAGGGCCAGTCTTCGTGCCGGATGAAGTCGATTTCACGCGCCGCCAGCCAGTCTTGTGTGCTCTTCGCTTTATGAGCTGGCGCCGAATCTTGTTGGAATACCCAGTGCCTGTTATTGAACATGGTATGAGAAACAGGTTCCACAAGGTTCGTCAGGACTGTATTTTGATACACAACAGCATTCGTTTTTACACCTTTCTCACAAAAATGTACCTCTGTTAAGCCCCAATAAGAAACTCCCAACCATACCATGAGCGAGGATGGGAAATGACCTGGTTGGACACGCGGAATACGGTTGCTCGCTTCTTCACTACTGTGTGCGTACACCTTATCATTTTGTTTGTTGTAGCTCTCTTCTACGGTAAACATTTTTTCATCCGAAAAAAGAATTTCCCGATATTTTTTTCCCGCGTACCGCTTCAACAAAGCGCGGCATCTCTTCAGTCTCAGGTCCATTAGACGAGCATTCAAACGATGTCCTGTTTTTCTTCGATATGCCCGAAGCCCTAAGTCTTCATTTAACACCCTTTTCACCGTGGTTCTGCTTAACCCCATCTGAAGGGCCAACAGTTTCTGCTTACGTTTGGGATTTCTTTGAATTCGTGCCTTCACAGCTTTTATCACTGCTGGAGTCCTAACAGACCGAGGGCGACCACTTCTTGACCTGTCATCTACACTAGAGTCTTCATTGTATCGTTTGATGGTACGATAAACGAATCTTTTGGTAATATTCAAATTTTTCAGTATGTTAAAAATTTGAATTGGCGCGTAACCGCAACGATGTAACGCAATAACTGCAACACCGTCTTCTTTAAGCGTCCACTCCATATTTAAAAATGAGTAAAATTCTAAAAGTTATACATTTTTATTTTCATGAACAATTCGAAATTCTAATTCAATAAACTTTTTTGTGGCCAGCATTCTAAAAGAAAAGTTTTTACTGTGTGACAATACTTATGACCTGACTAGGTATAAAATTCTCGTGTCACAGTTTTCGTTGCCATACTCCTCCGAAACGGCTTGACCGATTTTGATGAAATATTTGTGCTTATCCGGTATCTATGAGAATCGGCCAACATCTATTTTTCATCCCCCTAAATGTTAGGCTTAGTCCACCCCTAAATTTTTATTTTATTTTTTGACATTTTATTATTCTTATGGCAGAACAACGTTTGCCGGCTCAGCTAGTAATAATATAATAATATTTTGTGACAATTCACACAGTGCCATCTAGTCCCAAACTAAGTAGCATAGCACTTGTGTTATGGGTACTAGACAACTGATATACTACTTATATACTTTTTTTTTTAAATTAATACATATTATACATAAACACCCAGACGCGAGACGGGAATCGAACCCGTGACCTCCGCAAGCGTACCGAAGTGCGTTATCCGTTACGCCACCGAAGTCGTCTTTTTTTATTTTGTAAGTGCAACTGCCATTATATTGTCTGGAACCACAAACAAGAAAAGTCCGAATACTGTTTTGTCTATGGTGTATCTCGTTAATTACTTTGTTGCGAACACACGAGATGACATGGGCTGCCAGTGATCGTTGCTATGTGGTGATTTTATTCCTAAACTAGCAGTGAAACCTGAAGTTGGTTGGGTCAAAATACATATATATGTACTCAAATTTTTGTTCCATTTTCACACACTAGAGTAATTTACGCGATTCAGCATATTCCTGAGCTTATATATGAGTCGTATTCAATGTCTTAGAAAAGGATAGAAGTATCTCATTACACATTTTTACCACCTACAGCAACTAAACCGCCTTAGTTGCAAGTGCACACGTGGGGCCTTCTACCACTGCAACCCACTAACACTTTCCTTTGATATGGGACTAGGAAATTAAATTCTTTCAGTGGTTGTGTGAAAAAACTATTATCTATTAAAACTATTAAAAACCCATGAAGGAAGGTGTAGTTTTTATAACTATTGGAAATAGTTTTTCTTCCCTTCAGTAGCAATCCCTGTTTGAATCATAATGTTTCATCCCTCACAAAGGAATGAAGTATACAAACAGGGTATAGTGACCTTGTTCTATATCACAGACATTGATACAATCAAACAATTGTCAGAAAAATTTGTGTGAGAATAGAATCCATAAGACTGCACCTTCTGTGTAATTACTGAGAAAGTGGGTTTGTTTGTAAATGAACTACTTAGATTTTCTTATATTAATAACAAGCCAAATTTATATTTTCGATTAAGATGATGTAATAATTTTTTCTTTAAATGTAAGATGTAATATTTGTAATTAGGTCTGGCCAGGGTGCGTTCGGCAACATGTGCCGTGGCGGTCGCATGTTCGCGCCCACGAAGCCCTGGCGCCGCTGGCATCGACGCGTGAACCTACGCCAGCGTCGGGCTGCAATCGCAGCTGCGGTCGCCGCCACTGGTGTCCCTGCTCTCGTTCAGGCTAGAGGTGAGTTATACCGGACCCCTTTTTTATTTTATGACAATGTTCTCCTTCTGCCAATACTAAGAGAAGGGCTTACGTATCACCTTTCTCTGAAGTTTTAAACGGTGACATTCATAGTATATGGGGGGGGGGGGTTGGGCTTCTTCTTTAGTTTTCGCGTAATAAATCATATTTTGCAAAGAGAAAGTTAAAAAAAGTTAATTTGGCTCATATTTGTCTTTAATAATACAGCGTTTGTCTCGTGACACCTACAATGCATGCATACCTATAGTCGCAAGTAAAAACCTAAACGCGCCATATTTAAATATAGCGATAACTAATTGCGAGATTTTCTTTAAAGGATATTGACTATGTAATGAAAACCTAAGCAATTGCATTAAAAGCTTTATTTTCATAATAAACAAATTAATTTTTTAAATGTGGGTACTTGTTAAATATTGTGAAATAAATATTTATGAATATATCTCTCACCAGGTCACATCGTGGACAACATCCCAGAGATGCCTTTGGTTGTGTCTGACAAAGTGCAAGAAATCAACAAAACCAAACAGGCCGTCATCTTTCTGAGACGCATCAAAGCCTGGTCTGATGTTCTCAAGGTAAGTACATTATCATTAGTTTCTTTATCTCGATTGCACCTTGAATTCAATCACTAGTGCTATCTCTGTCTGATAAATAATTACATCCTGCCTATGATTTATAACTTTGAGGTTCGACCTGGTTTCAGTCATCTACCTAATTTACTGCCTGCCTTATAAAAGCCAATGTTTGTCCCAATAAAATATAAAAGCTTAGGCTGCCTAGTCTATGATTATAGAATTGGGACAATAGAAAATTTCCATAGACAACAATCTTGTAGAACTTTTTCTATCGAGACATAGACTTTGGAGGATATTTGATTTTCCCATAAGATATCCTTGTTGATTTTAATTTTTTTTTTAAATGTCTGTAATGATAATTTTTTCTGTCAGGTATACAAATCCCAGCGTCTTCGCGCTGGTAAGGGTAAGATGCGCAACCGCCGCCGCATCCAGCGTAAGGGACCCCTCATCGTCTACCACAAGGATCAGGTAAGGTCTATTTTTTTTATTGCTGAGGTTGTAAGCAGTTAATATCGCTTATGGATGTTTGCAACACTAGGGTCACCGCGAATACGCTGTTATCTGCATAGTGGTATTGAAAACTGGGTCACTAATTCCTGAGCACAACACAAGGTTATTATTGCTGCAAATTTATACACCAGGTGTAGTTGCCATCCAAATAGGTGAATCCCTACTGTCTAACTAGGTTTGTTTTGTCGCCTATTATGACAGGCTCTGGGAATGGTATTGTTGGTGGAACAAGAAGAAAAAAGGTCTAAAAGCCGTCTAAACAAGGTGACACAAGGCTGAGGAGCTTTACTTGATTATAACTATTTTAAATAATATCATTTAAATAATATTTTATAGCATTTAAAATCACAATCTAGTGTATCACACTCTTTCATAACTATCTAGTAAGAAAGAGTGCAATATAACGATTTGCCTCAGTGTAGGCGTTGATGTCTTACTGAATTTATAGCGCTATATTGTACGTATGTGAAGAACAAATGTAACCGGGATATGGAGATATGATGTTATGTCCCACTCAGAAATTTTGGTGAAAAGGAAATAAACCTGAATGTAGACATCTCTAAAAGGAGTTAGTTACCAGGATGAATTATTCATAAAAATATCCCTTGATAAGCCTTACTGGATACATGCAATATGTATTGGGTTACATATATAAGGGTATATTGAACAAGATCACAAAGGAAACATCAACATGACATCTCAGTCAGTTGGTGTGTCGACATGAGGATCACATTATAAGAAACAAATACCTGTACAGGTGGATAAAACAACCCTGCCTAGTGGTAGGGCTCCAAGTCCGTTTGTATGGGAACCACTCCTAGTTTGTGAATATGCTGCCATAACTGCATTGTTCCGACTTAGTGACAGAGTCCAAAATCTCTAAACGAATGGTAGCGTGCTAGCTTTGCCTCTGGTATATCGCATACATTCATAGGTATCTGCTTATTTTCAAGTGGGCTGCCAGTCTGTCTGCTGTCCCTCAGTAACAAAAAAGATGCAAGTATTTGTTCTTCATGGCTATCAAACTTCATCTTCCACTTCCTTTACCTTCATCCTGATACAAAAAACTGTGTGTGTCAACTCCGACCACGACTGGAGTTTACTCCTTAAGTACGATTGTCTAAACATACGTAAAAAGAGTTTATTTAAATGAGAAAAGATTAATACCATATGAAAGGGTAAATTAAATTAATGAAAATAATATACATATATAAAAACTATTATTGTGTTGATTATATTAAAATAAGAAAATCGTTTCTTAAGGAGTAAACTCCAAATATTATACCAATAAGACGACACAAAGTCGTTCGAGCGTGCGTCATCTTGATACAAAAATGCCAAGGTCAAGTGGTCGGCAGCGTTCGGTCGTGCGTCGCGCGTCGGCAGGGGACGGAACGTAGACACGTCCGTACGTAGCGCTTGCCGGAGCTCGAATGTGTCCTAAATTAGAAAGTTGAGCACCACCAAAAACATAACGAGGTCATTCATCAGTAGATTTTACTCCTCACATTTTTCTCATACCGGGCGCCTTATATATGAAAATGATTCATAAGGAGTAAACTCCAAAATTCTGTGGACAATTTTCAATAATAATTTATTTACAATACAGTATTTTTATACAGAAAGAGATTTCTTATAACTTTTGTTGTCTTTGCTACTAGGGTCTGACCCGCGCCTTCCGCAACATCCCCGGCGTGGAGATGCTCAATGTTGACAAGCTGAACCTCCTCAAACTGGCTCCTGGTGGTCATGTTGGCAGGTTCATCATCTGGACCCAGTCTGCGTTTGACAGGCTTGGTAAGTTGCAATACTATACTTAAAATTATATATATGTGACAAAGTGCATTAGGTTTCTCTTTCTATGTAGATTCTTTCATTATTCTTCAATCACACTTCAGCCAATCGGTCTTCACTATTGGACATAGCCTTTCCAAAGTTTGGGACACACATTCTAGTTCCATGTAAACTCATCCAGCTGTTAGTTGCGGTCTCTACTCTTGGACTCATGTCCTGCAACATTGTAACTGGGCCACTGCCACTTCATTTTGCAAACTATGGTATGTCGCTCACTTTGGTTCTTCTAATTATCACTACTTATTATGGCAAAACCCAAGAGTATATTCAATATGTGGATATTCTCAAAAAATAGCCAGTTGTAGAAAGAGAGAGAGAAGAAAATAGGAATATGATGTTCATTCTGATTTATCATACAGCAATGGTTTTTTTAACGATGTGTCATGAAACTGGATGAACCAGCTTATTGAATCTGAAAAGAAAGTTATTTGGTTTTATCGTTACTATAAGCATAGCAAAATACAAATACAAAATATAGCATGATGGCTACTATGGTGTAAAGGCTAACACATGTCGGTAAGCTGGCTGAGGGCACTGGTTCCAATCCCCTTCCATGCCTGGGTTTTTATGTACAATATTTATTTATTTACAAAAGAAAATAAGTATGTAGTTTATTAGTTGTCAAGTACCCATAACACAACTGCTGTGTTACTTTGGGACTAGATGGCGTTGTGTGAATTGTCCTAATATACTTTAAAAATTTGTCAGGATCTTTGGATCAGCAGTTTCCCTTGATAAGCCTTACTGGATACATGCTATATGTATTGGGTTACATATATAAGGGTATATTGAACTAGATCCCAAAGGAAACATCAACATGACATCTCAGTCAGTTGGTGTGTCAACATGAGGATCACATTATAAGAAATTCATAGGTGTTCAGGTACATTCAAGTTTTTATCGAGTCTCCAGTATAGATAACCCTAAGGTGTCATGTACAAATCTGTAGGTAGTTGATAAAAAACCAGTCTGAAAAAAGTAACTCAAGACTACTTCGTGCTCTGTGTTCCTAGGGTTTTGTGAGTAGCTAATAGTAGGGATGAGTAGGAAAATAGTGACATTTTAAAAGAGAAATAAAAAAAATTTAATGATTTTAACATTGCTAACGGTTGTTGGGAAGAATTACATCAAGTGGTTTAGTTACCGTCTTGAAGCTAATGATATTAAGGAAGATGCAATGAAAAAAGTTAATTTATTGGTGGTTTTGTGATTATTTAACCCTTACTCCAATAAGCACGAGATTTTCTTGAAAGGACTATGTGTCGGAAAATTAAGATCCCTGCCTCGTCTCTGTAACCAAGCATTTTATTCTGAAGACCTCCCTCCCCCCTAAATGGGTCATGTAGTATGGAACACCATAATATCTTAAAATCAACTCGATTCGCTTGCTTTCTCATTACTGTTGTGTGTTTGGCTACCAATCTCATAGTGAAATATCATGACAGATGCCCTATTCGGCTCGTGGAAAACACCATCGAAAGAGAAGAAGAACTTCAACCTTCCCCAGCCTAAGATGGCGAACACTGACCTCACCCGCCTCCTCAAATCCGATGAGATCAGGAAAGTTCTTCGTGCACCTAAGTAAGTTATTTTTCAAATGTATAAAATTATGAGTAAAAATTTTTATTATGCGCATGCGCAGCAGCGACAGCCAATAAGCGACATGATGAAGTTAGCTGATAACTGTAACTCAACAAAAACTTGTAACTATATTCACATTAGTTTCTCTAATATTTATAAATTTACAACACGTGTTTTGTGAGATAGCTAATCTATCTTTTGTGAGATAGGTGTTAATGAATGGTCTTTTTAAAAATGGTCTGGTAGTGAACCCATTGGCACGCATATCACCGTTTACGACGTCAAGCCAGCACTTTTTGGGTATACCCAAATACCCTTTTTTTCTTAATAAATGAAAAAAAAATTAAGTGCATTTATAGATTTGAGCTTAATTGTCAGTATGTATTTTTTTTCTATAACTAAAAAGCATAAATAGATCACAGGACTTGTTTGTGATCATAACTGGTTACAGTTACTAATAGATAGAATTAGAGCGGAACAGAGTGTGAGAATTAGGAATTAGACAGGTCCCTGCTGTCACTGAAAAGTGACACACACCTTATTATGTTGCTGTGGAACAGCACACAGGCTTACGGCCCACTAATAATAAGCAGTTACCGTCGCCTATTGATACTGGTGGACGCCGGGGGCACCGCTGACACACTGCCATTCTCGTAGTTAAACTGGAATCTGGGTCACTTATTATTATAGCGGCATATATGGAAACCAGAGATCTAGAGGGGTTTATATGGCCTTACTACTTAGCTAAGGGTTTTTTACAATTGGCCGTCCCTGGCCGTGGAGGTTAGTTATTCCACCTCTGCATAGAGATAAATGATGATATTCTCTTAATCAGAGCATTGGGTTATGATAAACCATGATTACTCAATATCACGTTGACACATTCTGACTGATTCCATATATCTAGAATGATCTGGAACGTTCCGGAATATATCTAACTTATCGAATTCTCGCAGCAAACGTGTGGTCCGCGCGGCCAGGAAGCTCAACCCGTTGACCAACACAAAGGCTATGTTGAGATTGAACCCGTATTCAGCGGTGCTGAGAAGGAAAGCTGTTTTGGACCAGGCCAGAAGGAACAACATGAGAGCATTGGCGTTGGCCGAGAAGCGTGGGGTAAGTAATCTTTTCAACGTATCTGTTAGCTTAGAGAACTTACCTATACTAAGTGACCCATTCAGGGGGGGAGGAGGTCTTCACTTGCTTAGGTTGTTCCAACTAATCGATATCCTCAAAAAGGTCAACCTCCAAGTAATATTTCTATTTGCAAAAAATTATTGAAAACTATATAACTACTTGGATCTTCATATAATATGGATGGTCACCAAGGGGGTGGGGGTTAAAAATTTAAAAAGATAGGTCTACTTTCCCTTATTATACTTGGACCATTACAAACGTGGGAACTGAGTCATAAAACATTACGTCAAAGGAATGTGACAATGCCGCCTTATGCCGCGCAACTCGATATTGATAAAGGGATGTCACTCGGGTTGTGGTAGTCAGATGACGTGGTCGTTGATGACTGGTACATGTAAATTGTAGGTGTTTGTAAAAATTGTGTTTTATAGTTAGGTATCATTAGGCAATCCTACGCGAACCATGGAAGCGTTATTCGATAACTTTGTTAAATAACGTCACAACAGTAGATGTGTGAGCGAAAGATCCGATATGCCTGTAAGTGTGAGCGAGAGGTCTGATAAAAATGATTTTATGACTCAGTGCGCACGTTTGTAATGGCCCAAGTATAGTATCACATTTGGCAACCAATACAATAGGTGACAGGTTCGAATCCCACGATGGCATGCACTGCTCAGGCAGTTTTTTTTAAATGAGTAGGAGAGAGCTGCCAGGTACCCATGTCAAAATATTTCTTCTAATTTACCTGGTGGCAGTTGACTTTGTTTCCAAAGACCTCGGTGGGGTTCCAATTTTTTATAAAAACATTATGATGAAATTCTGTACATCAGAGCATTGGGTTATGAAAACGATGATTACTCATTCACGTTGACAAATACTGATTAAATTAATTTAAAACAAAAAAAAAATGTTAAATACATGGGTATATCTAAAATGTTCTAACTACATATAGATCAAGTTGCCGGACAACGATCCAGCGGTGAAGGGCGAGAAGCTCCGCGAGAAGAGGCGCAAAGCGATCAGGGCGGTCTTGGCGAAGAAGCCAAAGAAGCCCGTAGCCAAGAAGACGCCGCCCCCGCCTAAGAAGAAGGCCGAAAAGGCGAAACCGGCCGAAAAAGCTAAGGCGAAGTAAACAATTAAATATATTTACGTGATATGTTGTTTTATTTCTTAGTTAACCCGGAAAACGTTCTGTCATATGAATTTTAAAAAAGGAAAGAATACATATTTATTTGTTTCTTTACTTATCTATTCCTGTTATCAAAAAATTGTTGAGTAGAATATTCTAATTATATTTGAAGTAGAAAAATTTTAAATTCTCTATTCAAGTTACATACTTCAAATTACTTATATATCTATAAAGATTGTACCTGGGTGTGTGGTTCCCTATATGACTTGACCTTTACATTTAAAGCTGTCCCAAGGACACAGATTGACAGGGAACCGCATTTATTAGTTAGTTTTACGGCCTGGCCACGGAGATCGGCGGTGCGAACGACGAAGCGGCAGATGAGGCGACCATTCGCGCAGCACCGTTTGCAGGCCACGGGCAGTCACGTTCGCCGTCGCGACTAGTAAGGAAGTCCGACAGCGAAATGTCTATATCGTAATTAGCGATATTGCTTAGAAAGTAATTGTTTTTTGGTTCAAGACCTAATATTTGGATGAGATTGTGGAGTACATGATTTAAGAATAAGAATATATGGGTATATTATATAAACACGTACACATACTCATAGAAACACACTGACACTCATATACAAACCCATATAAGAATCGGGGTATAGATGGAGAATTTCAAAAGAAGTACGAGAAATAAATACAGAATGCATCCAGAAATTTTTTTCGCGTATACCATAATGAGTATTGAACCTTCGATTATATTCTTGAAGGAATAAATAGCTGGTCTAGCTAGTATTTCAACAATAAAAGTCTTGGTGTTCATTTTTCGCGGCGAAAACAACTAAACTCATTTAATCACTGCACTATTCGCCGCGACTACCGCTCGAATCCGTGGCTTGCGCCGTACTTATTCACGCCTTTGTTTAGCAGTTTAGCTCGCCCGCCGCGCCGCAAGACGCTCGGTACATTTCGCTGGTCGCTTCGCCGGTCGTCGTTGCTCGTGGCTTGATAAGTACATTGCTATGCGTTTATTTCAGTCACTAGACGCTTCGCCGTTCGCACCGCGCGAATATCGCATCAGCGAACGTCCCGTGGCCAGGCTGTTAAATTGTATCTTGGCAACGACGCGACGTACAATTTCACGTTAAGGCTGATTTGTTTTATATGTGGAAGGATCATTTTAGGAACTCCCGCATTAGCGGCAGCCTTCATGTCAGTGACATTGCGGATAAATTGCAGGAGTGTCACCTTCACTGGTACGGCTACGTTTTACGGCAACCGATTTCTTACATGGGGAACAAATGACTGGTGGATAAGTCACTTTCAGAAGGTGGTTCTGTTAATTAGAAAACTTATAGTAAAACATTAGAAAAACTTCCCACATTTGATGAACTGACTCAAGTTTTTCAACAAGAAAACTGCTCTAAAAAAATTATATGAAAATATTCTATAAATTAGTACAACCAATACATTCTAAATAATTTATTTAAAAAAACTATACATCAACTTTCCTGTTTGGCAATCCAAACAACTTTCTAACCGCATCTCCATATTTATGCACTGTCTCTCTACTTTCTCCATCATTCATTAGACTTGATATAGCCTCTTTATACTGTTCTGCATTCGGTATTTGTGAAATATCAAAACTCTCATAACCTTCTTCAGATAGGCTCTCATTCGTACAACGAAGATGCCAATCGATGAGGTTACGTTTGGATCTGTTAATTTCAAATTCGTAATACTCCATATCCTCTTCCGTCTTATCCTTCTCCCATTCTTCGTACGACCATGCCTCATGGTAACACGCCGTTAACAAATAGTTTACATAATCATTATTTTGTACTCTAACTGGGCAACGGTCAGCTGTAATTGTAACAAGATCCGTTTCTTTATCATATCTATCACCAACAAGCCTTATAAATTTATCCCTTGCATGTTTATCGAGGTTTAAGTTTGAAAGCTTGATTCTCAATGTCACAATCCTTGCTAAAGGGTTACGTATAGATGGACTTGCGTGGCAGTAATCTGAAGTGATAACCTCTACAGGGTAATGCTTCTCGATAGCTTCCTCAGAGTTGAGTAGTTTAGGCCATTCAGTGCAGTACTTTTTTATCGCTTCACATTGACTCTTAATCGCTGGAGGGGTTAAGTGGAGGAAGTTTGGTATTTTCATCAATTCTGCGTTAGCTTTCTTTCCTGGAGGTGCTTGTCCTCTTGGAACATAGCCCTGACGAAGTGGCAGAGGTACGGATGACGGATGAAAGGTCTTCGACCCTGGCCAGACATTTGCCCATTTCTGAAAATAAATATATATACAAAATCTAGATTGATTTTGTTATAGTTCTTACATAACATTATGGATCTGTTGGGATAAGAGCTTCAACAAGGAAGTAATATTTATACAGGACCTCAGGTGCTATTAGATATGTGGCACTGCATCTATCCACGCAGGGGTGGTGTAAGAATACTGATACCTGTTATAATAGGTGACTAAACAACCCTAACAAGGTGATTGAGCTACAAATCTTATTGAATGAATGAAAAACACTATTGTTCGCCAACTAAATCTATGTATAATGAAAGCTAGAATAAGTTACAGTGATAAAAAGGGCGGCCTTATCGCTAAAAGCGATCTCTATAATGGCAATTGGCAACCCTATAATGGAGTGGAATACATCTATTAATTAACATGTGGATGGTGGTGCACAAACTGGTTATATGTAATAATAACATAAATATACAGTCATATTTTATATTATAAAACTATAAACAAATAATTATATTTTCAGTTCATTTACACAAAATACATGATTGAAGAAAAAAAGAGAGAAAAGAAAACTGTAATGACAGTGATTGACCCTATTGTTTGGATGGCAACTACCCCTTGAGCTGTGTTCTTACAAAGTGACCCAAGTCCCCTATATATCTATATGTGACCATAATTGCGTACTATTTAACTGGACCATAAGCCTCATTGCTTGGTCACAGTTCATATAAGGTTCAATGAACTTAAATATCATTTGCACTTGTGTTAAGTGTTTTTGTATTTATTTAAGTTTTCTCTGTACTCTTGTAGCGATGAGACATACTTGCAAAATTGAATACCAGGGCTTCTAAGTACATGTACGGAAAAATACCAGGGTCAAAAACCAGGTTTTAAAAATACTTGAAACTCAACGGGCCGAGCCGTATGCTTGAGACGCCGCAGTGTTCAAATTTGAAAATACTTGCATAGGAATTCAACCCATATTCCATGACGAATAAGGAGCAAAATCGTATAAATAAAAAAATACTTTGAAGTTCAAAGTATTTTTTTATTCACAAATCAGATTGTGTTTTTTATTCCTAATAAGATATGAATCATTTTCCTATGCAGTATTTTCATGTGTGTTCAAGTTTTTTGAGCATCCGACTTCAGCTTGCAAGTATTTTTTGTTCATACCAGGGCACCATACTTCGAAGTGAAAACCTGGTACCGTAAATACACCTCATCTTTATACTCTTGTCAACATTACTATTTCAATCCATATGAATAATACGTACTTGATCTTATAATAGTTGTTGTGGTATATATATATCTCTTTTTATATTTTAATTATCTGTTCACCTTGCATTTTATCTGCCTCTGTGTCTGTGTATGCCACTCTAATGGCCCTAGCGGAAGATCAGCGCTGGTAAACTCAACCAGCAATCTGCTGAGCTGGGCCACTTTAGAGCTACATTTGCTTGCTTTTTCTATTAACATAAGCTCATTTCACATTGTACATTTATTTATTTGTGTTAATATTATGTATACTCATTTGTGTCATTGTAGTTCTAAATAAATCTTTGTTCTTTCTTTCTTTCTTCTTCTATTTAGCATACATCGCATACTAAGATTACTGCCACTATGCCACAAGAGGAACCCATTTTGGAGTACAGTACTCCTAAATGGGTTAATTTTTTTACTGTTGAGGAGCAGCAGACGGGCAGATAACCCACTTAATAGGAAGCAGCTACCGTCATATGCTGCGGTATAGGAACCTGTATCACTAATGCCAGAACACAACACAAGGTTACTATGGCGGCATACTTAAGACCAAGGGCGGTTCCCATTCAGATGTTTTTGAGGCCTTACCACGCAGCTAGGGTTGTTTTGTCGTCTTTTGTGACAGGCCGACTCTGGCTGCAGGGGATAGCATTCTTTCTACACAATTGCACAAAGAGGCATCATGTTGTAGATCCACTGAATAGACAGTATTCAGATTCATAGCCTATTACATAGAAACTAACATTAACAACCAAATTCGATAGTCTACGGCAGTTTTATTGACAGGTGATTTGAATACTTGAGGTTTTGTGTCCTCACAACAGTTATGATTAATCGAACTACCTGGTCTGGGTCCATACGATCTGCTCTATCTGTCTGTATGTCCATCCTTCTAGCGGTTCTTCGTTGTTGTTTATCGCGTTTCTTTAATATATCCAATACACGGAACTCTTCTTCATCGTCGGCCTTGGCACGAACCGCGTCTGCTGTTGTTGAGTTAAATCGCCATAAAATACTATTGTATGCTTTGATTATGCCATTTGGCTTATGTATATTAATAAAAACACTCATTCTTGGACACTAAAAGTGTAAATTTTCAATTTTTCATTTTTAGGTTATTACTTTTACTTTTTTATTACCAAATACGCCAAATAGTGATGTCCTCCGTTTCAAGTAAAAATTTACTTATTACTTAGGTATTTCACCTGTTCCGTGCGCTTGACTGTATCGTTGCCTATGCGCACGGATATGGGATCTGTTAGTCTTCGCCACGTTGAATTTTAGACCGCTGTTCTGAAGCGATTCCTTCCACTCCTTCATACGTCCCACCAACCTACCCCTGTCTGAATCTGCCAGCGCGATATCATCAACATACATGAGCAACCATGGGTGCTGCTCATGTGAGTTTATGATGCTGTCTAACAGTACTTCTAATACCATACTAAACAGAAACGGACTAAAGAGTAAGGACGGATCCCTGGTGTACTCCGACAGTGATGGGGAAGAATTTTGTGTCATCAACAGCGGTCCGAACCATAGAATCGGAATTGCGGTTCATGTCTCGGATAATGTCAATATAGGCCTCTGGAATGCCTTTGGACCGCAATGCCCACCAGATTATCGCGCGAGGAATACAGTCGAAGGCAAGTCGAGAAACAGGCAATACAGAGGCGTTTTCTTCGCCCTGTATTTCTCCGCGACAGTCTTTAGGGCAATGGACCCTGCCATTGTCCCGTGACCAGGGCGAAACCCATATTGACATTCCGAGACAGTGCACACCTGTTGAATCCGAGAGTCGATAACCCTTTCGAAGAGCTTCATGGTGGGACATGACCTTGATACCTCGGTAATTACCGCACTCCTCCACCGACCCCTTGCCTTTGAAGACTGGAATAATGATACTCAGTCTCCATTGGCTTGGGATCGTACCGGTGAGGAGTGTCCGGTTGAAAAGCTCGGTTAAGATGTCCATGCCACGAGATCCCATCGCCTTCCACGCTTCGATGGGAACCATCGAATCCAACAGCTTTCCGATTCTTCATGCGTTGAAGACAATTCTGGACCTCTGCAGGCGTTACCAGTGGGACCAGTCCTTGATCCGGAGGAAGATCTGGCGGCTGCACCTCTTTATGCTGCGTGTTCAGAAATCGTGGAAATACGAGTACAATCTCTCTCTTCACTGAGATGTCCTCGCATAGCAGGTTTCCTACAGGGTCTTTTACACAGCGGCACTTGGATATGTCCTGTGCCGCTTTGACCCTGGAACGTGCCAATTTATACATGAGCTTCTGCCCCTCAGACGATTCCAACTTATTATAAAGTGGTTGTACGTGGTCTCGTCTGGCGCTGGCAACAGCTCTCTTAGTGGCGCGCTTTGCCACCCGGTATGCGTTGCGATCTTCAGGAGATCTGGACGCTTGCCACTTCTTAAAGAGGGTTTTTTTCGCTCTAGTCTCCCTCTGGACTGTGTAGTTCCACCACAATATCTCCTTGTTACACTTGCGACCACCCTTAGACACCCCAAGCACTTCCTTCGCCGACCCAAGGATAGCCTCTTGAATCTTGTCCCAGTAAGCTTGAACTGATTCGCCCATACCACCGTCGCACTTGTCACCGACGGCTAAAGCGAACTCCTGGGACGCGACTTCATCAAGGAGTCACCATCTGATTCGACGCTGAACGCGCTCGGCTTTCATGTCTTTAAGTTTAGCGCAGAGGTCCATGACAAGAAGACGATGTTGTGCAGTGAGACTCTCATCGGGTATGACCGTGCAGTTGGCCACTTTACTGATGTGGTCTCTTCTAGTGAGTAGGTTGTCAATTTGGGTAGCATTCCTCCCGCTTTTTTAGGCGATAAGATGCTCGGCTCTCTTTTTAAATACGTGTTCACGATGGCAAGGTCGGCAGCCGCACACGTATTGAGGATGTCCTCACCTTCCGCATTGCGACTACCGTACCAAAATCCACCGTGAATATGCTCAAATTCCTCACATTCATCACCCACATGACCATTCAAACGATCCCCTGTGATAATGGGATTCCACATAGCACTTCTACGAGTAGATTCCAAAACGCTTTTTTATCGGCGTCGTCACAACCGGCCTGTGGCGCATAGGCACTTATCAAGTAGGTAATTACCCCATCAATAAACACCCTAACGACCATAAGCCGGTCGCTATAACGTTTCAGTTCCAAAATGTCGTTAGGTTTATATTTATTACTTTTGTTTATTATTTCGTTTTAATATTAACAATAAAAATTTTTTTACCTCAAAAACTTATTTATAAAAAAATTAAAATTCGCTTATTTTTCTACTACCTTAAAAAATAGTTTTTTAAATTTACGTTCATCTCTTAACCTTAAAAACTTCTTCACTTGATTAAACTGACCAGAGGTAAAAATTCATATAACTTTTTTCATGTAAAATTTTTAGCTCTATGCATTTTATTCGAATTTTGTTTTTCTAACTTTTACCTTTTGGAGTAATTGCGGAATAAACACTTTTAAAAAAATTTTCTTCCCTTGCTGGGGGTTGTCGTCACTAAAATCTCTACATATTGTTTTTGTATCATTAAAAGTACATTATATCAAAAATACAAAGTTGAGTGTCAAAATTTTGATTTAAAACTTTAGTTGAGAAGAAAGAAATATTTTATTTCAGAACAAGCTATACAATTACAAAAAGAGTTTCTTATGTAATATGTGCGATCTAAAATGTGCTTGTCCTAAAATAGGCTCAAGTTCAGCATTTGCTGGTCAATAATAAGGCCAGCGCCGATCTTCTGCTTGAACCTTATATAAATGATATCACGGCAAACTATACACAGAGAAAAAATACACTTTCATTTTGTCACGAATATAATATATATTAATTTGTTAGTAACTGTGCCAAATATAAGGGTGTAATAAGGACAAACCAATGAATGTAAAATTAGTAATAAATAAATAAATACTTAGCGCTTATCGAAAATAAAATAAAAAAAAAATACAACAAAAAAGTATTTCAAAATTAAATTGTTTCATAGTGGTGGAATTAAATAATACTGATATCGTTTCTTTGATTTGCTTGAAGTTTTTGACGAATAAATAAAAAATGTTTAAGTTTAACTCTGAACCCGTTAACAGAGGTCAAGTTTTTGATTGGTGGAAGAATGTTATTTCAGCACTTTGAAGCGGCATACTTAAAACTGCCTCTGATTATTAAGGTGGCCCTATTAAGGTGGAAGTCTTATGCCTTTTATTCTGTAGCATAGAAAGCAGCTTACTCTAGAAGAGCAGTTTGTGTTACCTAAATTATAAAGGGCATGTTGATGTGACCATGCTCACACTCATCATTTCATGTTACGGGCATGAATGAATGCAAAAGTTCATCAGCGATGTACGTCCACCAGCATTTTTAGATTAAGTGGTTTTAAAGTACCTAATTTCTTAATATTTTCCTACCGAGAGAACTCTGTCTATGAGAATCTGAAGAAACTGTTATATTTGATAGACTCAAATTCATCATCTGCTGGTTAGATAGATAAAATAAATTAATATTAATTAAATTGTTCTATTTAAACCTATGACTTTAAATATTTCATTACGAATTGAATCTAATTGGTCATAATCTATGTTTAAAATGATAAATAAAGGATTTCAATGTTATAAGATATAAAAAATTAGTACAAAAAAGATTGATTAAAATTTAAATGAACGAAGAGGATGACGATGATTTTAAATTATTGTAATATGCATTATACTATTAAACCCGGATGGTATAGAAATTTAAATTTTGGACATCTACATCACTAAAAGTTGTCAATTAGACATTAGTTGCGTACGTTCTGGCTACAATGTGAAATTTACATATATATTATTTTCCATGAAACTCTCACTTAACTTATTAGCTTTTTTATTTTATTACATTATATTTAATATTTCTTTAATAAAAAAGTTTTAAAAACTTTCTTTGAAGCAATCTAATAAATAATATACGAAAACAGAATCTAACGATTATTTTACCTGGTATAATTTGATTTGGTTTTCGAATCAATGGACAAATTCCTTTGACTACCGACACTACGAATGAAATGTGGTGTGAAAATAACCGACTAAATTAAAATTCACTGATTTGACACAACGGTCAATAGCAACGAGACACCTATATACGTTTACTACGAGTTAAAAAGAGATGATGTTGAAGTTTAGTGAGTTATAAACACTTTTATTTTTTGTACCATTGCTTGACTTCATTTAAGCAGGTACATTGTGAAAGTTTTTGGTGATTTAACATGTGTTTATTATGAGTGATTTGTCGTGATTTATATTGTAATGTTCAAAAATGACTTCGAAAAGTGGTTGTAGTGGTTTAAAACCAGATATGGCGCCCAGGGAAGATGTTGAGAACGCTGACGAGATTATAAGAAAAATGGAGGTAGGCGACCATTTTAATTTAATTTGTTTACAAGAATGAAGTATCAAATTACTACTACTCATTTCATTGTCGCTATCAATTATTACTATTACGATTTTTAGAATTCTTAAACTACCTGAACATTTAACTTTTAGAAAGAAAAAATAATCATTCATTCATCATTCACCAACGTGGTTGTTCAAGGTCTTGGTTATGAAATTTTTCAGTAACATTTTTAACTCAAAGTAAAATTATCTGTGCTTTTATTTGTACTATATTGAAGATTTTAATTTACCAATCAATTAATAGTAAGCAAAAAATAATCTAAGCTACCCTTTGCGCCTGGCTAAAGGAAAAGTACCCAAATATATAAATCAATATCCCTTCACTCGTGTGCTAGATTTAAATGGAAAACACCATGTCTTAAAAGTAACTATGTGTAGCTAGTTAAAAACCCCTTAATTGAAGGGAATTGAATCCTTAAATACTTTCTTAACCTATTTCATCCGCCTTATAACTAACTTTGGGACATGACGTGAAGTATTTTGTAGCTTCCAACTGGATAGAGATTAAAATTAGATATATATGTTATCCTAATTATTATTATAAATTATTTATTATAATAATTATAAATATCTTGGATTGAACTTGGACAAAAGACTTGCCTCATGGGACGAAAGTCTCAACTGTCTCTCGAAAACAAAATACTGCATCCCATTCAAACAAAATCATACAAAGGTTTCAAAATAAAGCACTCCGCATGATAACCAATGCCCCCCTGGTTCGTACCCAACAAACACTGTGATCTATGCCCGCCCACTGTGAAATAGGAGATTATATGCCATACCAGACCCCATAAAGTGCATCGAACGACACCCAAATAATCTTGCCTGCCCACTTATGGCCAATTACAACAAAACCACAACATTTAAAGCGTAAAATAAATCACAGTAAACACAGCTACTGTTTTAACAATGAGGATGTGACAGGCCACATACCGAGCGATAGCAACAACCAACATACTACTGAACGTCCCACAAAGGAGACAGATTGTAGTAAATAAAGAAAACAAAAAATATTATAAATGCGAAAGTGAGTTTGTTTGTTATGCTTTCACACCTAAACTGTTGAACCAATTTTGATGAATTTTGGTATAGTCATAGATTGGGCCTTGGAGGACTTAGGCTGCTTGGGTCACTAATGCTGGAACACAACACAAGATTATTATGGCGGCATACTTGCATACATATAATGAATACATTAGGGGAAGTTTGAAAGTAGCGCCAGTGATTGAGAAGCTGAAAAGTAATAGGTTAGCCTGGTATGGCCACATAATGTGAAGAGAGGAGCGTCATGTAACAAGGAGGATGCTAGAAATGAGAGTAGATGGATACAAGAGGAGAAGTAGACCAAAGAAAAGATGGATGGATGGATTGTGTAAAAGATGATATAGTTAAAAAAGGTGTGAATGCTCAGATGACGGCCAATAGAGGAGAGTGGAAGGAGAGAACATGTTGCGCCGAGCCCACATAGTTTGGGATAAGAGCAGGAAGAACAAGACTTAAAATCAAAGGTTGTCGCTATCCAGACGGGCTTGGGGCTCGTGCCTTTTACGACGGGCCGACCTGGCCGCAGAGGTCTGTATTCTTTCTCTGCCCCTGTAGGGATAAAAAAATGCATATTTTTACTTACTTTTATAAATAATTGGCTATTATAAACCATAAACACCCAGCTGCTAGATGGGTCAATCAATCCTGATCGCCTCCATGCTTGCTAAAGCCATTAGTCACAGAGTTAGTCAAATTGTATTGTTTTGATTATTTATTTTCTGTTGGATCATTTCAATCCAAGAATTAAGTAGATGAGTTATTTTATTTTCTAAATATTTGAACTTCAAATCACTTTCCTGGAAAGTTCACTTAAAGGTAGCCTTGATATGTTTTGTAGATGCATATATGCACTATTAAGCCCACATTTAGCGGTTATCACCTTTGGGTGTTTGTAATGCCCAGGGTATCAGGAACAGTACTATCAGCATATTGGTACTGAAAAATATAAATATTTCAATTTTTTTAAATTTGTGACAATAAATTGCTGTGTTGACTTGTTGAGGACTTGGTAAATTATTTAATTAAATCTTCTGCTGTTTCCACTTCGTCTGGTCCTCAGTTGCTTGAATAGCGGTTGCTATTAGGAGTCCCAGTGAGGGCAGCTACATGGTCACACCAGCGGCTAAGTGACCAGGGTCTCTTTCCTTGCACCATGCTCGTCAAGATCATTTTATCCAAGTTATACGACTGTCGTTAGGCAATGTGACCAAAGTACCCGAGAATCTTCCAATAACAGATTGTTGAGAGCCTAACCTTAATGCAAAGCTGTCCCAGAATAGACTAATTTATTGTTTTGGCTGTCCAAGGTATGCTGAGCAATCGTCTCCAACACCACTACCTTATATATGTCATCATTTAATTAAATCTTCTATACTCTATACAAATAAATAAAATTGGAGTGTCTGTTTGTAATATTAAAATATTTACTAAGTGCATTCGGCGACGTATACATGGTACATATACCAAAACAACATTTTTTACAATTTTTGTCTGTCTGTCTTTCCATCTGTTTGTTTGTTCTGGCAAAGACTTTCACTGGCAGATAGCTGATGTATCAAGGAGTAACTTAGGCTATTTTTATTTTAGAAAAAATAATAGTTTTGTTAAAAATGATAAGTTTCGGAAATTTTATATTCCAATTTTGACCTCAGATTTATATCATCAATCATATGAAATAGGGTTTAGGCGCATGGCATAACAGTTGCATTCGATAATACTGACTGTTTGCATATTTCATTTATATTTTAGAGTTTATAGGGTTTGTAATCCAAAATAAACCATAAGATATACCCAAAAGATTCTGCCCAGTCACTATTCCACATAGACGGAGTCGCGGGCACAGCTAGTAAATATATAAAAACAATATATGTACATCTAGAAAATATAAGAGCTGTAGTTACTGGTGATGCATGAACTGATGTGTTAGGGAATAAGGATGACACTGCTGAGCAGACAGGCGTACGGCCCGCTTTATATGAAGCAGATACCATCGCCTTTGGATCTTTGCAATGCTAGAGACACAGCTAACACACTGCCATCCATACAGAGAAACTGGGTCACCTATTCTGGAATACAACAAGATTATTATGATGTCACACTTATAAATCAAGTTATCTTGCTATTTGTTTTGTTACCTTTAAACAGGGCTCCCAGCCGCAGGGGTAGTATTAGTACTTTACCCCTGCACGATTCTTTACTTTTGATCCACGATGAATGGATTGTGTCTGCAGTGTAGATTTCCGCAGAAAACAAAATATTTATGTTAGTTTGATGTGCCAGCAATGGGAGCGTTCAAGTATTACGTAGCAAATTTGGGGGGAGAGCGGGGTCTTGTAAAACGTTATGAGTTACAGGGGCGGGAAGGGGGATTTTGAACTACGCGTTGCGTAACAGTGTTTTTTAACCCTTCAGAATGGTCGCCTAGAGTAATGTCTCATGCATTTTTTAAAACATTTTATTCTCAAAATTTCAAATGGCCCCTTGAATTTTTTTTATCTTCACAAAATTGCTTGCTTGCTTTATAGGATAATGATTTTTTTAAACTCCAAATGCAAAGCAAAAAAATATTTATCAACAGCTGTGATAAATGTGAAATATAAATATAAGATAAATTAGTCCAGTAAAGTAGGTAACAAAAAATACCGGAATTCGATGGCTTTTAGGTAAAAGTGATCACTTGGTGGTTATGTAACGTTTTACTAAGGGGGGGAGAGGGATGCAGAAAAACGTTACGGTGCGTTATTGGGGGGGGGGGGTCAAAAATCTCCATAAATTGCTATGTAAGTTTTTATTGATTAAAAATTATGAATTTTAAAACTTATGGACAGTATACCCACCAAATACAAGAATGATTGGTGAGTTACACATACTGATATGTGTAACTCACCAATATAATAAATATATCGTGATATTTCCGTCATCATCAGTACATAGCAATTATGATATAATATATGTTAGCTGAGAATACTGTCTGTGCAGTGCAATGTCATGTTATTTTTTTTAGTCCTAGTTAGTATTTAGGAGACTCCTTTTACTCCTAACTGTAGGAGTAGAAGAACTATATGTACGCACTTTTGAGGTCACGCACAAAGTACTAAGTATTATTAAAGACAAATATGAGCCAAATTGTGTTTTTTTTAACTTTCTGTTAGGAAAAAAATGGTCACCAATACTCTTATACTATGAATTTCAATGTTGCGCTGATATTATTGGATTGTATTAATTATTGTGAATCGGTCCCCACACAAAAAAGACAGAAGCTCCACCAACGTTATGATTTCCCAGCCTTGCGCCGCGCCCTTGACTGAGAAGCTGAAAAGTAATAATACGAAGAGAGGAGCGTCATGTAACAAGGAGGATGCTAGAAATGGAAATGGATGGATGAATGGATGGACAAGAGGAGAGGTAGACCATAGAAAATATGGATGGATTGAAATGAAATGAAAAATGACAAAAGTAGGTCACATATAATGGGTACTTTACCTGAGGTGACAAACTTAGTCATTACTCTTTATATTAATTATAACTTCATAATTAATAATAACTCAATAATATTATAACTATTTATCATTTACATAATTAATTATTCCATAATATGTATTTTTAATTAACAAGTTTTTATGATGATTTTTGAAAACATAATTAGTCTTCATGCAGTATGCATTAAGAAATACTAGGGGTAAGGTGACAATGAAAGACTGCAATTTTTAGTTGAAAAATTTATTTTTCAACATATTCTACCCAGGCTTCAACACACTTGGTCCAGAGTTTATCCAACAACAAGTATTCCTTCCCGGAAGTGAGAGTCTGGAAGGTTGTGAAAATATCCATCTATGGTCCTTTCAACTTCTTTATTGGACCCGTAGCGCTTCCCAGAAGCAAATTTCTTCAAATTTGGAAACAGAAGTCTGAGGGTGCCAAATCAGGAGAATAAGAGAGATGGCCGAGCAAATCATACGCAAAGTCCCGCAGTTTTCCATTGCCAACGCACCTATGTGAGCAGGTGCGTTGTTCTGGTGAAAAATAATATTTTTCTTCTTCAAGCCAGGCCTCTTCTCGCAAATTTTGGCATCCAGCTGGTCAATAGAGTAATATTCGCCTGTAATTGTTTTGCCTTTTTCAAGATAATCAATTAACAGGATTCCTTTCGCATCCCAAAACACACTGGCCATGACCTTTCAAGCACATGCGATCGACCTTACTTTCTTTGCCGCTGAACCACCGGCTTCTACCCACTGCTTCGATTGCTGTTTCATTTCTGGCGTGTAGTGGTGGACCCATGTGTCATCCATGATAACAAATCGCCGCACAAAAGCGGTCGGATCCCTAATGAATCGGTGCAAACATTGCTGCGAATATCGTTTGCGCATTTGCTTTTGATCGGATTTGACCTTGCGGCAGAGCCTTCGCATCCCTAATTCTTAGTGCAAGATGTTTCGCACTCTTTCTTCCGATATCCCCATGGTCTTAGCTATCTCACTCACCTTAACACGTCTATAATCCAACACGATATCGTGCACTTTTTCGATGGTTTCCGGTGTGATTGCGGTTTTTGGTCGTCCTTCACATGGGTCATCTTCGAGGGAGGTGCGATCGCGTTTAAATTGAGCTGCCCACTTTTTATCGGTTGACATTGAAGGAGCAGAGTCCCCGTAAACTTTTGTCAACTTCGGCTGAATTTCCTTAGGGATTAATCCATCCAAAATGAAGAATGTTATGACCGCACGATATTCAAGTTTATCCATTTTAACGAAAAACACGCTAGACGTCTACTGCGGAAATACGTGTAAACAAACTACTTGAGAGAACAAGTTGAAACTTGTCATACGAACTAGGGAGACATGCATCCAGGCAGAAATAGTAAATTTTCGCTGATTGGAACGCAATTTCTGTATTAAGCCGCGAGAACTTTTCACGTTACCCTCGTACAGATCAGTGCGGCTGGTGGCTGGCTGTATTAAAAGAGGATAGAACACCCCTAGCTAGATGGTAGTGCTACAAACCTGTCTAAACTATAACCATCTCCGGTGTCTAAACATACTGCCATAAATGACCCAGGTTCCAGATACCCTAGACTACAGCCTGATGGTGTTAACTGTACCACAGGAATAAAAAAATTCTAATTTAAATAATAATTACCATTTGCTTTCAGTTTGGCCTACGCTGGTATGGCCACATTTTATGGCAGCTGGCTACTTACCTGATGAACAGATCTAGCCCCCTCCACCAAGCCCCGGCTATAGGTGTGGACCCAAAAAGTGCTGGCTTGACGTCGTAAAGGGTCATATTGACTGCCAGGGATGCCGAAGATCGTGCGTAGTGGAGAAGGAAAAAGTCTGAAAGCGGACCCCGGGCACCAAAGCGGTAGTTTGTGTGCAACTGGGACTTAACGCTAAGATTATGATGATTTTTTTTTAGTTTGAGGGTTGTTGCGGGTTAGTTGGTAGACGCGCACTTAAAAGTTCGGGTTTGATGCCCTGATTGCGAACCCTTGCTGGTGAGGAACTGCTCTGACGACAGTCGCTGCAGGAGCCTAGACGACGGCAAGAGTAGAACCGAAGAGCTGGATGTCGGTGCCCAGGTCGTTCGATGGGAAGGATGTCCTGTTAAGAGTCGAACTACGAGAATGTGGCCTTCACTCGAAGTCCCAGTTAATCAATTCCAATGGGGACCCTGTACCCCAATGTAGAACCTGGAATTTATTTTTAGCGTCTGAGGTTTTGTATTCCCTCGCCAGAATGTCGGCCAACTCCACAACGGCACAAGCCAGGGTTGAAGACCCGAGTTGGTGAGGTGGCCGAGAGGACAGATGAAGTTATAGAATATAATAACAATACCTTTTTTGGTCTCGGGGAAAAACACCATTTCTTGACGGGTTTCCCCGGCCCGGAGGGAACGACGGATATGTGGAACTCCGGGAAAAATGTTTGGCCATCCGACTACCCACTAAAAACCTCGGTGTTCTTCTACCACCTACGCCCGGCGCCACGGATGTGGCCTGCCAATCTCGAAGCCCGGGCTCGCGCTGGCCCACCCATTATGTCGAACAATATGTCTAATAATACAGATCATAAAAAACATAAAAAAAAAATACAAAAAAGTAAGAGTCAAAGTAACAACTATTTTTTTTATCTTTTTTCCAGGAAGAGATGAATATAGCTATAATGAATTTGCACAATATAGACAGTGACATTCACTTTGAAAGCACTAAACCACAATTGGCCGTGGACATAGAAGTGGAACCCTGCGAAGAAGAAGAGATAAAACAATGGGAAAAAAAAGAGTCTATGGAGAATCAATCTAAACTGAAACATAGAGAACCACAATTTAAGAAATCAAAGTATATTGATTCGAAAGATGATTTATCAGTACGAATAGATACAGGTATGAGAGTTTTATTACCATTTTATTACCACGTTTTTATTATCTTGACTTGACACATGTATCTATGTAACGGAATTTTCGGCCTCAATTTACCCACTTTGAAATTGAAAGATCATAAAAATTGAAAATTTTGCACGCTTATCAAGACCTAATGATAATACAAAAATTTAATAATTTTGTCCCTTAATCATCATTATCATCCCAGCGTTGTATCCCGGTTGCAACCCAAACTTTTATTTCGGTGACCGGGGCCCGCTTTCTGACTTTTTGTACTCCACTTCGCACGGTCTTCAGCATCCCTGGTAGTGAGCCCATCGGCACGCATATCACCCTTTACGACGTCAAGTCAGCACTTTTTGGGTCTACCCCTCCTGCCGGGGCCCGGCAGAGGCGGCATGGCCAGACATTTGGTTCCCACGTAAGCATCCGATTGCCGTAAAACATGGCCGTACCAGCGAAGCCGACACTCCTGCAATTTATCCGCAATGTCGCGGATATGAAGACTGCCGCGAATGCGGGAGTTCCTATCGCAGTCCTTCCTCGTTACTCCACACATCCACCGCAGCATATTCATCTCCGTGACACGCAGTTCTTGCTTGTGTCGCTCTAACACCGGCCACGCTTCACAGCCGTATAAAAAGACAGGCGTAATGTTAGTCTTATAGACCTGTCCCTTCAACTTTACCGGCATCTTGGGAGCACAAATGACACCAGTTACCTCACGCCATTTGACCCACGTGGCAGCAGTGCGTGCCTTGACGTCGCAATCGATGTCATCAGACGCATGAAATATCCAGATCCCAGGTATTTCACTCAGTCCGTGCGCTCGACCGTGTCGCCGCCTATGCGTACGGGTGTGGGATATGTGGAGTTACAGGCCAAGTACTCGGTCTTCACCACATTGAGCTTCAGACCACCGTTCTCAAGCGACTCCTTCCACGCCTTCACGCGTCGCACCAGCCTACCCCTGTCAGAATCTGCCAGCGCGATATCATCAGCATACATGAGCAACCACGGGGGCTGCTTATGTGAGTTTCTGATGCTATCTGACAATACGTCTAATACCATGCTGAACAGAAACGGACTAAGGACGGATCCTTGTTGCACTCCGACAGTGATGGGGAAGGATTTTATGTCGCCAACAGCAGTCTGAACCACAGAATCGGAATCGCGGTACATGTCTCTGATGATGTCAATGTAGGCCTCTGGAACCCTTTTGGATCGCAATGCCCACCAGATTATCGCGCGAGGAATACAGTCGAAGGCCTTCTGCAAGTCAAGAAACAAGCAATGCAGAGGCGTATTCTTCGTCCTGTATTTCACCGCGACAATCTTTAGGGCAAAAATAGGGACCATGGTCCCATGACCAGGGCGAAACCCATACTGACATCCCGAGACAGTGCACTCCTGCCGAATCCGAGAGTCGATAACCCTCTTGAAGAGCTTCATGGTGTGGGACATAACCTTTATACCGCGGTAGTTACCGCACTCCTGCACCGATCCCTTGCCTTTGAAGACTGGAGTAATGATACTCAGCCTCCATTGGTTCAGGATCGTACTGGTAAGGAGTGTCCGGGTAAAAAGTTTTGTTAAAATGCCCACACCACAAGAGCCCATCGCCTTCCAGGCTTCGATGGGGACTCCATAGGCTCCGACAGCTTTACGATTATTCATGCGGCGAAGACAATTCTGGACTTCTGTAGGCGTTACCGGTGGCATTAATCCTTGATTTGGAGGCAGGTCTGGTGGCTGCACCTCTTTATGCTGCTTACTCGTGGAAATACGAGCGCCATCTCTCCTTCAACGAGGAGTCCTTACACAACAGGTTGCCCTCGGGGTCTTTTACACAGCGGCACTTGAAGATATCCTGTGCTGCTTTGACCCTGGAGCGCGAACCTGAACCTGGAGCGCCAACTTATATATTAGCTTCTGCCCCTCAGACAATTCCAACTTATCATATAGTGGTTGTAAGTGATCTCGTTTGGCTCTGGCTACAGCTCTCTTAGTGGCGCGCTTGGCAGCTCTGTATGTGTCGCGATCTTCAGGAGATCTGGACGCTTGCCACTTCTTAAAGAGGGCTTTTTTTTACCCTAGTCTCCCTCTGGACTGCGTTGAACTGCGACTAACCATACAACATAAGTATATTTGTGCATTGATTTCTCCATGTCTTCATCATAATCATCATCCTAGCGGTAGGATTTAGGATTCAGGTCCGCTTTCCGACTTTTTCTTCTCCACTTTGCATGGTTTTCGACATCCCTGGTACTGTGTCTATGTGCATGCATATCACCCTTTACGACGTTAAGCCAACACTTTATGGGTGTACTCCTCCTGTCGGGGCCATACCCGCAAAGGTGCCATTCCTGCAATTTGTCTGCAATAACCCCATGTCTTCAAACTGTGCTAAATTAATGCTCTGTGTGTATGCAGTATAAAGGGAGACAAAGTTTTCGCTTATTAATATAATTTTGATCTAATTTGATGTGATGATGTATTTCAGATACAATCTTCGCAGAAGCTGATAAAGTGATAAAGAAAGCACAGAGTCCTATAGATGTGGCATTAGCGATTGCAATGAAGAACATGTGGGGAAAAATAGTCAAAACACCGCACACCATAGACGAATTGGACACACAAATACAAGCTTCTTTGAATTCATGCATCAGTAAAGACAAAATATTATCCTACAAATGCTACATATGCATGCAGGCCTGGTGGAACCTACATCCGTTCCGAGATCATGTGCATAAGCATGTCGATGTGGTGATTGTAGTGGAAAAAGTAAACCCAATAATCAATATTGTTGCCTACGAAAAACATATGAACAGAGTTCATATACCGATACATGTGTTTGGATACTGTTTCCGCTGCAATAAGGATTTTAGAGAGCATTTAGATGAAAGAGGGAAATATTTACGTTGCTTCATTGGCTTGGACAAACCGGAGGAGTATGGTAGGAGTGTGAAGTGTACGATATGCAATTATCGGGGTGATCCGGAAGAGCATTACGGAACGTGTCATACAGTGCGGTCTGATGTAGTGATTGACACACGGGTGCGTGTCTGTAAGTTGTGTGATGAAGTGTATTATACATTCATGTTGCACGAGTGTCCGAAAAGGAGAGTGTCGTACGCGTGTCATTGCTGTCATAGACATTTCGTGACGAATGGAAGCCTGGAATTGCATAACTCAATAGGGAATGAACTATACAAGTGTAAATACTGTAACACCAAGATTAGGCATTGCATGGAACCGCTTCACCTGTTGGATCATTCGAGGAACTTTATGGCAGCTCAATTATGTATGTTATGTAAAGGGAATTTGATATTCTTCTCGACTGTTTCGTTGACGAATCATATAAATAAATATCATATTAACATTCACAGTCCAATAGATATTCTTGCGAATTCGAAGAAAAAATTCAGTTTGGTATGTATTTTTATTTTTGGCTCAATATGTTAATAGTTTGTAAGTGGTTACCGTCGCCTATGGATGTTTGCTACATCAGTCATTGCTAATATTTTGCTGTTCGTGTAGAACTGGAACCTGGGTCATGTATGCCGGAACACAACTTGTGTTTAGCTTTTTGTTTTATTGCTGAAGAACAGCAGACAGGTTGACGGCCCACCCAATAATAAGCAGTTATCGTCGCCTATGGATGTCTACGAAGCCAGGGGCACCGCGAACACGCTGCTGTCCTATAGGGGTACAGGAAGCTGGGTCATTAATGACGAAACATATCACAAGGTTATTATGAGGGCATACTTAAGACCAAGGGTGGTTTTTTTTGTCGCCATTTACGACAGGCCGACCCCGGCCGCAGAAGTCAGTATTCTTTCTCCGCCCCTGCACGAAAGATGTTTATGGCGTATACATTTGCATTATGGCGGTATATTTTAGATCAGGGGTTGTTGGCATCCAGATGGAGCCCTACCATCGAACTAAGTTGCAGGGGTCAATAATGTTACTCTGTTCCTGCACAGAGAGAACATTTCTCGTTAGTAACCCTCGACTCCATATTAAATAGATCTTATACTTTTTCGAGTTGATCCTTTTTAAAGGAAATAATACAAAATTTCAGATCATTGTTCCAAGAGTAAGTTACGAGGCGCTGTTGACAATGAAACATGGCGTAGAAGGCATTGGTAGGTAATAATAATTGCTTCTTATTTATGTTATGACAGGCAAGAATCTGAAGCGGTTTCTAGAACAGCAGCCATAGACAGTTTTAGTCTTTTGTTGTCTTTCTATCACCGGACTGCCCATTATCAAGTTCGTACGAAACGGTTCTCGAGAACATTCATGTTGCGTACTCTCCAGATTTGGAATAAGCTTTTGGCTAAGATTTTCCTATCGCAGTACAATATGGGGCTTTCAAAAAAGGCTTTAAGTTTCGTCACCCGTTAGGGGGGGGGGGGGGGTATCACCGGAATGTAATATTGTGTGAAATGTGTATTTAAAATATTTGGCTTTATGTTGATTTTATTAAAGATTATTTAAATAAGAAAAAAAATTTGAATAACTTAATCTTTTCATTATTTTTAAATACGTATGTATTTAAAAATAATTAAATAAAATTGAAAAATGTGTGACGTCATATCAGGGGAGGGGGTTCTAAAAATGTGACAACCTGTGACAAGGACTGGTGGAGGGGTTAGAAAGTCCTAAAATTCGTGTGACGTAATTTGTGGATGGCCCCTAACTGTTTACTATGTATAAGTGGACCTGTCAGCCTGTGTGCTGTTCCACAGTAATAAAAATAATTGGGTGTTTTACTATAGTTCGTGAGATGTAATAGGCCCGTTTGGACAGCTGTCATTTTGACGTATTTAATGATGCGACGAAAAGAAATCGTTTCCATGAGCATTCGATTATCACGCAAAATCAATTCTAAATTTGAATGTAATTTTAATCGTTCCTTTTTTAATTTATTTAATTAAATCAAGAATTGATTTTAAACGTTTCATTTAATATTTTAGTTTTCAACCCCCGGCAAAAAGCAGTAGTGTTATTAATTTTATAAGTTTGATTTTGTAAGAAATAACTTTGTGTCGAAATAATTTTAAATGTCGGGGGTTTTTAATTTACAATTGTAAGATCTCAAAAGTGATAGAATGATACAATGAAACACAAGAAAACTTGAGTTTTGTTGAAAAAATAAAACAAATCACATCATAATTTAATTCTTTATTCATTTTCATCAGACGAAGAGGTAAAATTATCTGTTGAGCTTTCATCGTCGCTTGTATATATAATTAATTCATTTTCTACTAAAATATTTGTTATTCCTGTACTTGTGCTACTGGCAATAGAGATCCACCATTAAGTGATGAGCGTTCGAAGTATTCGTGCAACTTCACTATCATTTCGCGCGATTGACTATAAATGGTACGTCCTCTCTTCGGCATGTTGAAAAAGAGTTCGTACGACACCACAGAAAACTAGGAAAATAAGTCCAAATCAACAGTGAGCACAGGCTCAATCAAAGTCCAGAAAACAATAGCCAAGGTCAATGTGATAGAAAACAGAAATAGTCTAAAAGCAAAGCCGTCACAAGAAAAAACACCGAATACAAATTAGCGCACAGTAAAGTTACAAGATGGCGACAGACTGCACGGAGTGCGGACAGATTGACGCCAAGCAGTGTTGCCAAGTCTAGATCGCTCTGATTGGCTGATATATAGGCGTTCATTATTATCATCATCATCTCAGTGTTCATCCCGGTTGCAACCCAAACTTCCATTTCGGTGCCCGGGGTCCGCTTTCCGACTCTTTCTACTCCACTTCGCACGGTCTTCAGCATCCCTGGTAGTGAGCCCGCTGACATATAGGCGTTATGTAAAATAGCCTTTCTACTTTATTTTTAATTTATGCCGCTAAAATCAATTTTAAACAAACTTATACATTGATTTGTTAAATAAGCTAAACTGCACAAGAAACTTTGTTTAATTTTTTTAGTAAAACTAAAACGCCAGAACCCGTTTTTCTTGAATTTGTTTCAAATTGACAGATTTTATTCAACGTCTGCCAATAACAAAATCGTCCTACATTTTTTCCAAATTAGCCGAAATGACGACAAGTCGCCAATCGCACTTTATGGTCGCCTCGACACATTTGAAAAAGACCTTATGCAAAAATCGCCAACTAGGCAACGCTGCACTAAGCCATTTAACTTTGACATTTCCTATTTTAGCTTTGGGTGTTATGCTCAATTCAAATAAAATGGATTGAACCATTAAAATTATTTCATTGAATCGATTATTTATTTCCGGTAAAAATTAGCGATCAAATTAGTTAGTTACAGCACTCTGGTTTAAAAAAAAGGACTTAGAATGTAATTGTTTTTGAAACGTTTCGTAGACATACAAAATTACATAAATCTTAGGATTATTAAGTGAAAAAAATAAACTTGATATGAATTCTTACATAAGAAATAACGTGTGATAAAAAGATATGGTGTTCGGATCGAAAAAGTTAATAATTATTTTTTTATGATTTTGTTGATTTGATCTTATGTTACATTCTAATGCCGCTATGACCTGTCAGGGCGGGCCTATTAATAGGTCTCACGAACTATAGAGCTAAACATGGTAGCAGTTGAGGCACGCATAACAAGTACAATATAAACAAAAAAAAACATAATGTTTGTTTACTGACATGAAACATCTGTAGCATCTTTGTGATTTGAAAATACAATGAAATGCAAAAGCGATATCAAACAGACAAACTTCTTCCTGCCCTTATCGCAAACTCTGTGGGGTCTGCACATGTTAATCTCCTTCTACTCTTAATAGAGCCGTCATCTGAAAATTCACACCTTTTTTAACCATATAATCTTTTACGCAATCCATCCATCTTTTCTTTGGTCTACCCCTCCTCTTGTATCCATCCACTCTCATCTCTAGCATCCTCCTTGTTACACGACGCTCCTCTCTTCGCATTATATGGCCATGCAATCTTTTCAGCTTCTCATTCACTGGCGCTACTTTGAAACTTCCCCTAATATACTAATTTCTAATTATATACATTTTTGTAACTCCACTCATCCATCTCAACATTTGCATTTCTGCTGTATGCAATAATGCGCTTTCTTTCATCCTTCCCCTTTGTAACTCAGCATTCTGATCCATTTAAACATTTTCATAAATTGGATTTAGCCTGAAAGAGAATGAGATAGAATACAAGTATACAGTGTTTCCCTTCGTCTCAACTTCCCTTCGTCAATACACACACACACACGCACGCACGCACACACACAAACAATTTTTTTTATTATGAGGTGCACGCGCGTTCAGACAATGTCATACTCCCATAGGCGACGGTACCTGCTAAATTACAATTAGGCCGTCTGTCTGTCTGCTGTCCTACAGCAATAAAAAAAACCAAACTAATAGTTTTAAATATTTTCCATGTGATTTTAGCGTCTACGTCTACGGTGGATGAAAGTGTGGACCAAGAAATTGAAATACAAATAGAGGTAGGTCAGTCAATAATCAGGACTGACTTTGAAGGCGGAGACTCCGAGGCTGGGTACGAAATGCTGTTGTCGAGGGTTTTGAACTCGTCAAAAACACCAACGGCTACGTAAGTGAGAAGTAAATGATTGTATACCTATAGAATATTGATTGATAGGTAGGTATTGTCACAAGAGAAGTCGACACTCCAGGTTTCGCATAGGCTTCAGAGCGCCAAGACCTCGTCGTCAATACCGGACCAGCCGGTTATGTCCACGAAATGTCCGCTCATGCAAGGCTACTCACAAGTGCTCGCGTTCAAACTAACGAACGAACACGAGGAAGTTTCACACTACCCCGATAATCGTTCCCAAGTTGCAGTGTATGTAACTAAACGAGATAGAAAAAAATGAGTTGGAGACACCTATTTGTAGGTACACTAACATGGCTAGGCTGCACCGCCATTATCATTATAATAGCGTTAAATTTCGGTTGCAATTCTTGGTCCGTTTTCCAACTTTTTCTTCTTCACTTCTTACGGTCTTCGGCATCCCTGATAGTGAGTCCATTGGCACGCATATCAATCTTTACGACGTCAAACCGACACTTTGGGTCCCTATCCTATCCCTTCCGTCGGGGCCCGGCGGTATCGGCATGGCTGGACTGGCTACATCATAGGAACTGTTATAAGTAAACTGGGAGAGATGGTAAGCCTCACTAGTGGGACAATCAGATGAGGGTCTCATATGGATTTTGTTTTTATTTTATTGATCTGTATATATATGTATCATTGATAGGCCTTTTGATCAATTAAATGTTTTGAGAAATATTAGGTATCTCTTTCAATTATAAAAGGTTTAGATTTTTAATGTAATACTTAATTTTAGCAGTTCAAAAGGACAATTAAAAAACAAATCTTTGACTAAAACATCTGAAGTACTCGTTAATGATGTCAAATCTGTTACACAACCACACAAAGATGGAGTGGTAGAGGTAAAAGAAATAGAAACTATTGAAATACTAGACGATACAGACGATGAACGAGAAGTTAATGTAAAAAGAGAAATAGAAATCAAAATAGAGAATGACATAGAGAATGATGTAAACGCGAGTTATATACAAAGGAATGCAACAAATGAACACGAAAGTGATGATGATATTCAGATTATTGAAGTTGACAATGAACCTGTTGTTATCGATGATGACTTAGATGCGAATAATGATAATAAATCAGATGATGAAAATGTTGATAAGGATAATGATGGTCCTATTAAATTTAACACGCATATTGAAATTCAAATTAAAAATGAATGTGATGTAATAGATGATAAATTAAATGCCGTTGATAATATTAATGTAAATGATGCATTAACAGATACTAAATTTAATATAGAACTGTTAACTGACGATGTTTGTAACCAATTGGATGTTTCAAGTGAAGATAATGTAACTGAAGTAAACGAGCAAATAATACCGAATATGACAATTAATATAGATAAAGAATTATTTGAAAATGATGATGACAGCGAAGGTGATGACAGGTTGCAGATTGTATTATCAGAGTTGGACGCAGAAGATTTTTCTACTGAATCGCAGGATGAAATGAAAAAATGCTCATGTGGATTTTCAGGTGTGTCTTTAATAAAATAATAATATTTTTATATATCTACTGCTTATTTTGATATTAGGTTTCAAACAATTTTGCACACTGTGTGCAGTTTTATCCAACTTGAAAGATAGCATAGTTTATATTATCTCAATTTATAATCTCAGTTTTATTTTATTGCGAATTGTTTGTTTATTATCTGACAAAGAGTCATAATTATCTGTTAGTTCGATAAGATTCTAACAGATGGCGGTATAAGGTAATTAGCTGACTGGATTGAGTAAGTATCTAATAGATGGAGCTGTTTTTTTAAATTTGTATGGCATAACAACGTCTGCCAGGTCAGCTAGTTTTACATATTTTAGTGTGTATGATATTAGAACTAGTGGTCGTCCAGGGGTCGAAATTCGACCATAATTCATTTAATTTTTAAGCTTAAGCTTTATTAGGGTTCTTTTGTCAAAGGCCTCTACTATAATCCAAGGTTTCATCATAGCTACTCAATTAATTTTTGAACAGCATCACTGTAAAACTTTAATATGTTTTGCATTGTGAAACCTGTATTGTAATGTAAATCCGTTTCGTAATTATACCTAGTCAGGTCATAAGTATTGTCACACAGTAAAAACTTTTCTTTTAGAATGCTGGCCACAAAAAAGTTTATTGAATTCGAATTTCAAATTGTTCATGAAAATAAAAATGTATACTTTTAGAATTTTACTCATTTTTAAATATGGAGTGGACGCTTAAAGAAGACCGTGTTGCAGTTATTGCGTTGCATCGTTGCGGTTACGCGCCAATTCAAATTTTTAACATACTGAAAAATTTGAATATTACCAAAAGATTCGTTTATCGTACCATCAAACGATACAATGAAGACTCTAGTGTAGATGACAGGTCAAGAAGTGGTCGCCCTCGGTCTGTTAGGACTCCAGCAGTGATAAAAGCTGTGAAGGCACGAATTCAAAGAAATCCCAAACGGAAGCAGAAACTGTTGGCCCTTCAGATGGGGTTAAGCAGAACCACGGTGAAAAGGGTGTTAAATGAAGACTTAGGGCTTCGGGCATATCGAAGAAAAACAGGACATCGTTTGAATGCTCGTCTAATGGACCTGAGACTGAAGAGATGCCGCGCTTTGTTGAAGCGGTACGCGGGAAAAAAATATCGGGAAATTCTTTTTTCGGATGAAAAAATGTTTACCGTAGAAGAGAGCTACAACAAACAAAATGATAAGGTGTACGCACACAGTAGTGAAGAAGCGAGCAACCGTATTCCGCGTGTCCAACGAGGTCATTTTCCATCCTCGCTCATGGTATGGTTGGGAGTTTCTTATTGGGGCTTAACAGAGGTACATTTTTGTGAGAAAGGTGTAAAAACGAATGCTGTTGTGTATCAAAATACAGTCCTGACGAACCTTGTGGAACCTGTTTCTCATACCATGTTCAATAACAGGCACTGGGTATTCCAACAAGATTCGGCGCCAGCTCATAAAGCGAAGAGCACACAAGACTGGCTGGCGGCGCGTGAAATCGACTTCATCCGGCACGAAGACTGGCCCTCCTCCAGTCCAGATTTGAATCCGTTAGATTACAAGATATGGCAACACTTGGAGGAAAAGGCGTGCTCAAAGCCTCATCCCAATTTGGAGTCACTCTAGACATCCTTGATTAAGGCAGTCGCCGATATTGACATGGACCTCGTTCGTGCTGCGATAGACAACTGGCCGCGCAGATTGAAGGCTTGTATTCAAAATCACGGAGGTCATTTTGAATAAACTTTAATGTCATAAGAATCTATGTTTTGTTAAGTTCATTTTGGTATATGAATGGTTACATAATTAATAAACTTGTTACAATTATTTTACATTAAACATGTGACAGAATTTATGACCTGACTAGGTATATTCACATTTTCAAAACACTATTACTTATACACCTTTTTCTTTATGCTTGAACAGGATGTATTTCATAAATTATCAATAACTATACAAATAAAATCAATTTCAAAGTTTCAATCCTCGTTATTGTCAATTTTGATATTGAATAAGAGAGAATATAATCACCTAAGCGTAGGTATATATACTCTTCTTGTTCTTTCTGCCCTTGTCCCACATTATATGGGGTCGGCACAACATGTTACATGTTGTAATAGTTGTGGCTTAGTTTTTACAACCGGCCGCCTGCCTGACGTTAACCCCTTTTTGGGGAAAAAATCTGTCATTCTTTTTATTAAAATTATTTTTCTCGTTTTACATTGAAAGTAAAGAGCCTATTGATGTTAATATATTAAATATATATTATTATTTTTATTTATTAATCAATTATTTTAGTATTTACAAATATATATTATGAATTTAAATATTATTGGTCTTTACCAGGCCATAAACTCTTTAAAAAAAAAGTAAGGTATATATGTGTGTGTATGTTGTGTATCATTCAAGCAGTAGTGTGTGTAATTTTTGTTTTAATTAATGCAATGTATATTACTAACGGATTTTGGGCAAAAAAAAACTCTCTGCATTTCTCCATATAATCTTTAATTGTGCCAAATTTTATACTCCTCCGTCTGCGTCTTGTAAAAAGAGATACAAAGTTTTTGCTTCACATACATATATAGAAAAATTGGTTGTTAAGAAACGGCCATAGACGGGAGGTATAGACATACCACATCTGCCCCCCCAAACTCAGAGTATGTTATTATACAACGCATATGTCACTGGTTGCAGTTTATAAATATTTATATCTCTTTTTCAGGTCAAGCCAGCTCGTTTAGACACCATGTGGTAGATTGTGCTGTTAGGAAAAAAGGTGATACGCAAACTAAGTATCCTAAACTGTATTCCTGCACATGTGGCTACTTGGGCCAACATCGTGAATACAGATTTCACATACAGCAATGTTCGAAACGGAAAAGATATAAGTATCATTACTACAATAAGTCATCGACTAATCCCTTGGATAATGTGAAGGAGTTTAAGTGTACTAAGTGTAATGTGACCTTTTTGAGTATCATGAAATATTTGATGCATTTCATCAAACATGGATACAGGTATGTTTTTTTGATGGATATAAATATATATATATATATATATATATATATATATATATATATATATATATATATATATATATATATATATATATATATATATATATATATATATATAAATATATTGCTTTAGGACAACAAACAGGTTGACGCCCCTATGGGTGTTTGCAATACCAGTGGCATCGCGAACACCCTGCTGTCCCATGAGGGTAGAGGAACTAGCGGCATACTTTCGACCAAAGCTAGTCTCCATCCAGATGGGTTTGGGGCCCTACCATGTGGGGAATATATCAGCAAAATTTTTAAAAACTTCGATACCATACTCTATCCACTTTACCAAAAAATAAAATGTGAACAAACAAACCAATGTTTCTTAAACAAAGCTAGAATAAAAACAACATGGCAGGTATAATCCGACCGTAATAATAAAACACTCCTTCCAATCGACAATAGTACGTTGAACGGTACACTTATAATTACCAGCATATTATAAAACCAGTAAGAGATTTGGAAACATTGTCTTTTTAGTTTCTTTATAATGTTAGTTAGCTATTACAATTTATGTTGTAAATATGTAAATTTTATACGCATTATATTTATCATTCTTAACTGTAAAAATAAAAAGATATTATTTTTTTTTCTAAAAGTAAGGAATAGTAATATAAAAAAATAAGAATATAGGAGATATTTCTAATAAATAATTAAAAGTTGCTATGATAATTTTTATATCACGTTGATTATTGTAAAATCGACATCCAAAAAACTCTTTTTATGATTTGTTTACATTTTATTTTTTGTAAAAAGGTATAGGTCGTTATTGATATGTCAGTGTAGTAGGTTGATATATCAATATTTCTTCTTTTTTAAAAGCTTATAGATGCTTTCAATGTAATTTAAGTTATATCAAACGATTAGTGATTATGTTCAGGGATGCAAAAATTTTAAAAATATCGATATATATCGAACTAGTTCGATATTAATATGTCGAAATATATCGTATTCTCGATATCAACCTATTGTCGATATCGATAAATAACGATATTTTTAGGCGTCGATATATAGATATTTATCGGCTTTTTGATATATCGTTGTAAGCATACATTTATATATTATCATTGCATGAACCTAAGTTATACAGGGTGACTTTGACAAAACCGTCCAAATTCACACAGAAGAATCTTTAGTAAAAGTTATGAGAAACATGTATTTTAGTTTAGTATCACATAGTACAAAAATGTTGAGTAATCAGCATCACAAAGTCATCCAAAGAACTCGCAATTTACGTAATACGGCGCGCAAGTGTCAATGACCTCTCTATCGGTACCGCAAAAAAAAGGTTCAATGATCTAGTACGAGGCCGAGGACGGCGGTCATTGCATCTGTGCGAGCGAATACGCACTACTCACTTACGATATTTACGCGGGAGTGACAGACAGGTAATAACAGGTTAACGTCCGAAATTTGCACCATATGACTATTTTGTACAATTGAACTAGTCAGCATATTTTCCTTGGAATGAAATATTTTATGGTGAAAATTTGACATACAATTTTTTTGCAAAAATAGGTTCCTTAAATGATACATACACACATACATATAATCACGCCTCTTTTCCGTAGAGGTAGGCAGAGACCACTTCTTTCCACGTGCTACGATCCTTACATACTTGTTTCGCTTCGTCCACTTTCATTACTCCCTTCATACATGCCCTTCGGTTTAGGGTACTCTTGACTTGGCCTTTGTTTTGGACTTTTAAACCAAACATCAATATAAATGATGTGTAGTGCGTAAAAAAAAATTTGGACGGTTTTGTCAAAGTCACCCCTGTATATTGTGATACCCGACAGCGTCATCCAGTACCAAAGCAGTAGAGCGCTTATCTTATGGGTAATAGATAACTGTATTATCATATATTTACTTTTTTAATTAATATTATGCATTTTTTTATTGCTGTAGGACAGTAGACCAGGCTGACGGCCCACAATTTAGAAGTTACCATCGCTTATGGGTTTTTGCAACGCCAGAGGCATTACGGATACGCTACTTTCTGCGTAGTGGTGGTACTGGAATCAGGTCCGTTATGCCGGAACACAACACAAGGTTTATTATGTCGGCACGTTTAAAAACTAAGGATGGTTTTTAAATATATATTATATATATATATATATATATATATTTTAGGAAACTCTGCTGTCCAGTCTGCACTGAGGCCTCGGATCATATCTCCCAGTTGACGAATCATGTTCAGAAAAATCATATAAGGAATAATTATTATAAATCGAGATCAATTCTAACGGAAACCTGCAAGCCGATTGTCGCGTGAGTTGTTTTTATTGTACATTATAGCAGTAACTTCCCACTGCTGGGATTCACTATTTCCTGTACCGTCAATTTGTGATAGTAATATGCACATTCGGGAACATACCCGTTCTTTGCCCCCTCCCTTTGGTGATCATCTAGTTTATGAGAAGGACTCCCCTCCCCCTCTAGTTTTCAGACAAATTTTATTTTAGCCTTTATTCTGACATATAAATACATTTTAATTCTTTAATCTTTTTTTTTTGCTGAGGAACAACAGCCAGGCTGATGGCCGACTTAAGGAGTCTGCCCACTACACCGTTCCATACCATGACCGTGCTAGGACCGTATCAGACACAAAAGCAAAACGGTCGGTCTGTTACGGAACGGTCTAGTGGGCATAGTCACATACTTTTTAATATAAAGAATATTTTTTTGCCTGGCACGTTCCTAGCACGGTCATGGTATGGAACGGTGTAGTGGCGTAGATACCTTTAATAGTAAGCAATTACCGTCGCCTATGGATTTTTGCGACGCTAAGGGTACCGCGAACACGCTAATGTACCATAGCGGTACAGGTACCTGGCTCATTAATGCCGGAACACTGTTATTATGGCTATTATATTTGTAGAGCGTTCAATTTCCTACAAGTATACGAGAATATATTTTTAATGCACAATTGGTAGAGAAATATGATTTTTTTTCTAATACTGATGAAGAATAAATGGAAATCTGTAAGGCGGAACATCTTCCTATTAAAATTAAGACTTCATATTTGGAGAAGATGGACCCACAAGATGGACCGATGATCTGGTCAAGATCGCCGGGATAGGTTGGATGAGGGCAGCGCAGGACCGATCATCGTGGAGATCTTTGGGGGAGGCCTTTGTCCAGCAGTGGGCGTCTTCCGGCTGAAATGATGATGATGATATTTGGAGAGAATTTTCTAGAAGTGTCTAGTAACCTATTTTTCAGAGTACCAAGTAAAAAAGAAATGTCGATTTTATTTGATCCACCCTGTTTTAGTTGTCACAATATATTTATATTAAAGGTACCACTGCAAGACGTGCAAAAAGCAAGTTCATTCCACCAACTTGTTCAAACATTGGGAGAAGCATCTGGAGATAAATTCAGATGTCCAAAGGATCAAGCAGGAGAGTCTTCTCGAGATAATGGCGAACACAACGATGGACAGGACTTTGCTGAAGAGGGTGCTAGGTGAGTGATATGAGAGGAATTTCCTGCTGAAATAAGATGAGAAGACCAGACGAAGCTCGGCTAGCTTCAAATAGCTGAGTTGAGTTCTGGCCATGGTCGGGGGTGAACCCGGTTGAACTGCCGCACATACAGGTATTTGCACGATCTAGGCGGCCAAAATTATTTTTATGCTTAATTGATATCTAAACGACGTGTATAATAAAAAAAATCATATATAATATAAATAAAAAAACGATATTTCACAAAAAAAATATTTTTACAAAAAAACGTGACAAAATTATTTTTTTATCGGTACTTAGGAAAACACATGATAATGCTAAGTTTCTTGATTTTTTTTTCTTCATGCGGTCAAATAAGTATTGTCGGGTCACAATCCTTACTCCTGGTGCACCCTCTGAACCTAAAACAAATAAATACTATGTTAGAAGTCCCTAAAAACATTTCCAATTTTATACGTTTTCTTTTCAAACTTCTTTAATCCCTGAAAACTGTTTTTATCCAGACGTTTCCGGAGAAGTTTTTGATAGTTATTGTAAGGAAAAATAACAAATAATAAAGGGGCATGCCCATTTTTGGCCAGGAAACGCCCAACAATATGGTTTTGTTAAAAAAAACCATCATGTTTTATGATAATAAATCGCAGTGTTCATTTATCCAAAAATGATTGCAACATATTATGTGCAAAAAAAGTATTGAATGATAAAAATGAAAGGACATCCGTAATTCATTGTTTTGTGAATAAAATATGCACTAAGCAGTGTTGCCAATTATGTACTAATTTCGTCAAAATTATAATCGATACTGTTTATGTTGTTCGATTTATAAAATGTGATTAATATAATTAATTCCAATATTATTCTTGTTTATCCGATACTTATTATGCTTTTATGTTAATTGAACAAGCAATTTATTTATCGCTAGGTGATTAACCATGACTTCTAATATAAAAAATCATAATAAATAAAGCTACTGCATAATTTAACTGTTTTTCTTAACTTTAATTAAAAATTCATAGAAAAAGAAATGAAAAATTAAAATAATCATCTTTAGATAATAATCTTTGAAGTGTTTTAATTAATTTGCTCTTTAATAAATTAATGATGAACGAACTAAAATCGATATTGATCTATCAATTTTATGTTTATTAAGTGGCAACATCGAATCTGATATAATGACAGCTAGGCGGCTGGCGACTGTCAAGTCGATACTGTTTGCATTACTTTGTTTGTTTTCTTGTGGATTTCTTATCTAAGCAACGAATAACCATTCTAAATGGACTCTATATTTCATATATATTTTAATTAATGCTAATGATTCTGGTAGAAGTGCAATTAAAAAGTATTGTTGCAATTGTATTGTTGGCCGACGAACGGTAGGATGACGTGCCCATGTAATGACAGTAATATGTTATTTGGGTTGGGCACGGTATCAGATAAATATTTTCCCGCATGCTCAATTCCTGGATGATGTACTGATCATATATGATACAAATGATGTATAAGATCATAAAATGCCTATTAGATCTTATCAAAACTTAATAATGTATATGTTGTATTTAATCAAAATGATTGTTAAAATACTGATTTGTGACAATTAAATCCATTTTATAACTTAACAATCCGGACTTTTTGTAAATCAATTCCTTTACTATTTTACTCTATAAATTACATATTATCATTTCCATATGCGTTTATGTATGGGCACCTAGGGCCGAAGTGTCTATTGTCGATGGGCATTCCCCTTTAAAAAAATCATAGCCTGATCTACCGCGATACATAAACAAAATCACTGATAACGAAAAAATATTAAAAGAAATCGCGGTACGAAAACGAGTCTTTTTATCATGAAAAAAAAATTGGTAGTTTAATAACTGATCATAACTTTATTTATATAGTTTGTAAGTTTCTTACCTTGTCCATCAGAATCCATCACTTTTAATTCGAAATAAGAACTTGATAACACAAAAATTCATTTAAACAAGTTTATGTTTAGAAAATCGCCGAAAACAGAATCGTACACTAGGTGAAACAGTCAAATTCCGACTTACGGGTGCGGGGTGCGCGGTAGCAGATAGGTAATGCGTTGTTCCCCGGACCATACTCTGTTCCTGGTACTCGAGTTTAGGAATGTTATTGTTATTTTGTTTATCGCACTTTTGGCTGCGTAGATCGTGCAAATACCTGTATATGTGCGCCGTCGCCTCCTGCGAGGCCGTGATGTCCGCGAAGGAGGCGGCGGGGTGTGAGTGGGAGCGAAGAAACCAGCTCCTCTCCAGCTTATGCAGGCCTAGATAACGGCGCCCAGGGTGTTAAACGGCTTTTGGGCGCCGTAGACAGCGGTCGCGGGCGGCCCTTTTGAGGGAGGTGTTCCTAACGCCAACAGTGGAAGAGATTCGGCCTGGGCCATGCGATTGGCGGGCCTTTTTTATCTATGAGCCCAGGCAGTAGGCGGTTAAAGGATAAGGTTTTAGTGGGTAGTCGGATGTTGGCCATCCTTTCCGGAGTTCCACATACCCCTCCGATCCCCCTGGGCTGGGAGAGGATTGTTATGTGTGAAAGTATGTGTCACGCAGTCCTTGAGCTCCATCTTTACAGATCTGATGGAACCGACCAGCGATATTGAGTCCACACCCTGGCGGGCCGGTTGCTTCATATGCAACCACGTGTTCCTACGTAAAATGAACTATAAGGGGCACATGGTTGAGCATCTGTTGGCTGATGCTGAGAAAAACAGAAGCCTCTACGGGTCTCTGAGGTAAGTTTAAATAATTTCATCTGTAAAAGTAGAGCTACGTTGAAGCCAGGTTTCTTTGACTTCTGTTTACTTTTCTCCCTGTAGGGCCGGAGTAATATTGAACCCTGTGGCCGGGGTCGACTTTTTTTCTCTCTTTAATCTACCATCGGCTATTATGAGCCATAATTAGATAAGGTCTGGGGTAGAAAGGTAAGTTGCTATTCCATTAAATAGCATCATCTGTTGGTGGAAACTCTTCAGTTTCTTCGGTCGAGTTCAAGAATCGCCTTTTGAGGCGCTTTATGTTTTCTCTATCTATTAGTAGGTCTTTGGCTAGTGCGTTACTGTGTTTGTTTAGTCTTTCTTTGTACTTTTTGCTGTGGGGTCGACCTGTCGTAAAAAGCGATGAAAATACTTTAGTTAACACTAGTTTAGCAAATACCCCTGATCTTTAAGTGTGTATGCCATAATAACACTATGTTCCGGCATTAGTAACCCAACATCCAGTAGCCCTATGCTATACAGCAGCGTGTTCGCGGTGCTCCTTTCTATTAGGTGAGCCGTCATCTACATGAATTAAAAGTTTTATTTACTCATCTGTCCTCATTTTGACATATCTTAATATTTCTAAAATTTATGCTAGCTATGCCTAGCATCTTGTGGTTTCTATGTAAGAAAGAAAGAAGAAAGAAAATAATTTTTATTTAGGACAGTTAAACTAAACTAGTATAAAACTAAGTGTTAATAAAATTAAACTTCAAACAAAACTTGTCCTAAAAGGGGCATCAGTCTCAGCATAATGCTTGTCTGTTGACCAGCGCTGATCTTCCGCTGAGCCCATAAGGCACATAAGGCCCATAAGGTAACGGCACGGCAGACATTACACCTTTACTTAGCACATAAAACAAAAAAATAATATAATCTTATACAAATATATATACAGGATGACTTTGACAAACCCGTCTAAATTTTTTTTACGCACTAAACATCATTTAATGAACCCATTTTTGCAAAAAAAAAAAATTGTATGTCAAATATTTCATATAGGATCATTAACTCAATCGTACAGAATAATCATATGGTGCAAACAGCGTACGTTAACCTGTTATTACCTGTCTGTCACACCCGCGTAAATGAGTAGTGCGTATTCGCTCGCCCGGTGCAATGCCGCCGTCCTCGGCCTTTTACTAGGTCAGATGGAGAGGTCATTGACACTAGCGCCGTATTACGTAAATTGCGAGTTCTTTGAATGACTTTGTGATGCTGATTACTCAACATTTTTGTACTATGTGATACAAAACTAATATACATGTTTCTCATAACTTTTACTAAAGATTCTTCTGTGTGAATTTCGACGGGTTTGTCAAAGTCACTCTGTATATATATGTAGTAAATGGTATAAAACTGTAAATATATGATAAATATAAATGCAATAACTAATAATAATATTAATAAATATACAAGTGTTGCAATTACGAGAAATAAAATAAAGAAACATTACATAAACATAAAAGAGGTATTACAATTAAATACCACTTGTGTCCCGTTTTAGGTCGCATTGTGAGTATTGGTGTTTATTTAAAAAAGTCTTCAATTTGCATCTGAATCCAGAAACAGATTGCTGATTTCTAATGGGCGGTGGAATATTATGTATTGACTAGTTCACCAATGCAAACGCTGTTCTTTTTCTTTCTGCCCTTATCCCAAACTATTTGGGGTCGGCACAACATATTCTCACCTTCCATTCTCGTCCATTAGTCGTCATCTGAACATTCACAACTCTTTTGTCATATCGTCTTCTACACAATCCATCCACCTTTTCTTTGGTCTACCTCTGCTCTTGTATCCATCCACTTTCATTTCTAGCAATTCACACACGGCACAAGTGAAACTTCAGGAAAACAGGTAATTACAACACACGACCTATATACAACACACATAATACGAAAGCGCCAATAAAGACGAAGATTATAGGAAACACCTTATATTTTTATTCTACCCCATTCTCTCGCATTTTAAATCATATTTATGAACGTATTTGTCTCTTATTGGTGTCGCATTTTTGTTACTCTGAATTTTCAAATCACAATGGTCTACTAAAGAAGTTTCATTTTAAAGTACAGTTACACATACTTAGTTGACAAAATAAGTCACGTAATATGGGTAAGTTAACTTTACTATTTTTGGAGATTTTTAACACAACACAAAGTTGTTATGGCGGCATACTTATGACCAAAGGTGGTTGCCATCCAGACGGGACGGCCCTACCACGTAGCTAGGGTGGGTTGTTTTGTCGCCTTTTACGACAGGACGACCCCTACCGCAGAGGTCAGTATTCTCTCTCCGCCCCTGTACGGACAATTAGTAATTTTTTGTTTAAAATAAATATTATTGTTATTTTAAGGTGTCACATATGCGCGTACGATTTGCAAGTAACGAGAGCGTTCCGTGAGCACGTGCGCGAGCACGCGTGCCTCGCTGTATACAAATGCCGTCTATGCAACAAGGAGTTCAGTAACAGCAGCAACTTCTCGAAGCACAAGAAGCTTCACAATCCAGATTTGTTCACGTGCGACATATGTCAGAAAAAGTTCCACACGAAGGGCGCTATCGAGAAACATATCATAGAGGTGAGTGCCGTTTCAAATGAGTGCGGTGTGGGATGAGTGAGAAACTTGTATTTTTTTTTTTTAAATAAAGATAGGCGTACGTTTGACCGCAATCTCACCTGATGGTAAGCGACGATGCGGTCGACGGTGTAGCACGCTTGCCTATAAGAAACCTGTTCACTCTCATTTTGAAGACCCCTAAATTATAATGTTCGGGAAACACAGACGCCGGCAAAGAATTCCACTCTTTGGCGGTTCGCATGATGAATGTGGAAGCAAAACGCTTTGTGCGGATAGGGGGCAAGTCGACCATAAATGGGTGGCGCATTGCCGTACGTCTGGTTGTCCTGTTGTCCATCAGGAAGGGAGACGGAGGAATTAAGTTGTGTAATTCCGCCGCACACTCTCCGAAATGTATCCTGTAAAACACCGAGAGACTGGCAACTTTGCGTCGATGTTCAAGACTCTGAAGTCTAGTCTCAACCAAAGCATCGTTACCGATGAGTCTTATAAGATAAGATTATATTTATTTGCTTTAACATATTGTGTTACAAGTTCACAATAGGTACAATAATCACACAGATTTTTTTTAAAATTATACATGGAGATTTTGCAGCAACAAGAGACATGTTATGCCACAAAGAGCATGCAAAACCTTTACATGGTATTGTTAATGTGCTGTCATCTGCGAATAATGTTATAGGTTGATTAAGTGCATTTCGGTTAGTCATTTATGTAAAGTAAAAATAAAAGAGGCCCGAGGACGCTACCTTGAGGAACGCCGTACTTTATAAATCGTTTATGTGAAACAAAAGAATCTAGCTTTTTAGTTTTAGGGTTTAATTGTGAAATTGCAGTTATTTGCTCTCTGTCACTTAAGTATGACTGAATTAGATCTAGAATATTACCTCGTATGCTGTAAGATTCTAGTTTTTTAATAAGTATACTATGTTCTACACAGTCGAATGTGTATGTGCGACTAGTGTAAACATTTCGTATTTAAAGTTCTTAGATATTATGTGTACTGATGAATATTTAAGATTTATCTAATCTGAAATAGGATGAGTAAGTGAGTCCAAAAAATTCTTGCAGTATTTCAACACAATATCTTATCCGTGTAGGGGTAGAAAAATAATAATAACCTCTGCGGCCGGGGTCGGCCTGTCGTAAAAGCCGAGAAAACAACCCAACCCGAGCTATACGTGGTAGGGCCTCAAGCCCGTCTGGATCGCGACCACCTTTGGTCTTAAGTATGCCGCCATAATAACCTAGTGTTGTGTTCCGGCATTAGTGACCCAAGTTCCTGTACCCTTATGGGACAGCAGCGTGTTCGCGATGCCACTGGCGTTGCAAACACCCATAGCCGACGGTAACTGCAAAATTCTAAGCGGGCCGTCAGTCTGTCTGCTGTCCTACAGCAGTAAAAAAAAAGAACGTGTGCTGTAAATGATATAATAAATATAACGGTAAATAAAATTTTACATTGCCATTAAAAAAACACGATGCAAGTAAAATCATGCTTCAAATATCATAGATAGACGTAAAATAAGTAAGTAGGATGAGTTTAAAAGGTTGAGTATATCAGTGGGTTGAGTTAGACAGAAGTGCAATTAAATTGCAAGTAATGTGAATGAGTAGGATGAGTGAGATTAATGAGGACGTGGGGTGATTCAGTTGGGATGACTGAGTTGAAACTTTATGGGAACACTTAGGCGTTTGCTATAGAAATGAAAGCAATCAGGTGGAACGCTTTGTTGACGTGTAGGATAATTTCAGGACCACCTGACACTCTTCGAGCGCGCCTGCAACCAATGCGGCCTTGTTTTACATGACAAGAAAAATTATAAAAGGCACACGAAGACGGCGCACTTGAAATCATTCGTTTGTACACTGTGCGATATAAAATATATGAACCTGAAACAGCTGTGGGATCATCAGTGGCTGGTGAGTTGTTGAGCTAATTTCTCTGAGGGTACGGCTGACCCCTGGTACCTGGTAGCTCTGGTTCGGTTGCCTGTTGTGTATATTATAGCATAATTGCCATGTACCGAGGTCACTGGCACGTTTCGCCCGCCAGTCCGCATTGGACGAGCGTGGCTGGTATTCTGTCTGTTCCCTGTAGGATGTCTGAACCTCAGTGCTCAGGCTTGGAGGGTTCCGAGCCATTTAGACGGCCAACCACCTCGGGCCTCTAAATATAACCTCTTATCCGTGCAGAGGCGGAGAAAGAATACTAACCTCTGCGGCCGGGGTCGGCCTGTCGTAAAAGGCGATAAAACAACCCACCCTAGCTACGTGGTAGGGCCTCAAGCCCGTCTGGATGGCGACCACCTTCGGTCTTAAGTATGCCGCCATAATAACCTTGTGTTGTGTTCCGGCATTAGTGACCCAAGTTCCTGTACCCTTATGGGACAGCAGCGTGTTCGCGATGCCACTGGCGTTGCAAACACCCATAGGCGACGGTAACTGCTAAATTCTAAGCGGGCCGTCAGCCTGTCTGCTGTCCTACAGCAATAAAAAAAAATAATATAATAAATATTTTGTGACAATTCACACAGCGCCATCTAGTCCCAAACTAAGTAGCATAGCATTTGTGTTTATGGGTACTAGACAACTGATATACTACTTATATACTTTTTTTGTAAATAAATACATATTATACATAAACACCCAGACGCGAGACGGGAATCGAACCCATGACCTCCGCACGCGTACCGAAGTGCGTTTATTCATTACGCTACCGAGCGATAATAGCCTTGTGTTCCAGCTAGTGATGGTAATTAATGCGAATTTGCATTAATTTCATTAGCATGCGAATTATTGAGGCATCTATTTTATGTACCTGCATTAAATAAGCACACGACGAACGAATGTATGTGTGAATTATTGTATCAAATAGGTACGTATTTACGTAAACTAAACTCACTATCACTAATAAAGTTAGATGCTTTGACAGAATATGTCGCGCGCCACGCACCGCACGTACCACACATTCACAATTCATTCGATAAACATCCCTAAATTTAAGAAAATCATAGACAATAAGATAGTAATTGCTTTGGATAACCTCATCATTCGCATTAGCTGCTATATGGCTAACGAGTAAGAAGGTAGGTTCATGTGAAACAAATAGATTTAGTATTCCTGACTTTCCGTGAGTGCGAAAGAGAGCGCACGTTGCCAGTGCATCGTACAGCATGACATTATTAACTTATGAAGCAATGAATTCATTTCGCAACTTCATTTCATTTGCTAAATGCTAAATAAACATTCGCATGTTAAACATGAATGCTAATGCTAATTATTTCCTCACTAGTTCCGGCACGAGTGACCCAGGTGCCAGTTCCCCTATGCGGACACGCGGATGGTGGTAGCGTGTAAGCGTCGCGAACATCTACGCGACGGTAACTGCTTACTATTAAGTGGGCTCTCTACCTGTCTGCTCTGTTCCACAGCAATAAATAAGAGGGTCCTTCGTCTCCATCTTTCTTTAACCGGGTTCAGTAACGTCGTATTGGTGCAAGACATGTGGTAGGCACGTCTTCGATTTCCATGGCATACTATCCTATGTCAATGTTGTAAAATAATTGCCGCAAACTGATGGTGAGGGAAAACATAGTTACAATACAGCGCCATCTAGTTGGTTAAAAAGAAATCAGCAGTGCGCTTGTATTATGGATATATTGGACAATTGATTTACTAATTATGTATTTTTATTTCGTAAATAAATAGACTACCCGCAAAAAAAAAACCACTCCTATCGCATACGTTTTCGTCAATTAAAGTTGGGATTTTTGCCGATAACGTGGTCTAGATCCAGATTCCTTTAGCCCCGGGGGGTGTCCCATCTATGATGATGAAACAGGCATGATGCCATATAGTTTCCATGATTTGCAGATACACCGTCAGAGGAGGATGGCAGCGGACTGTTTCATATGCCCCCAACAGTTCCGTAAATACATCGACCTGAAGAAACACGTCTATTTGGCACACGGTGTTGCCATTAGGGACAGGAGCAAATATTTTAAGAAAATCCAAAAATAGATTGTTGAGATAGAGAGAGAGAGAGAAAGATAGAGATAGCATTTTTTTCCGTGCAGGAGCGGAGGAAGAATACTGAACCCACGGCCGGCGATGGCCTGTCGTGAGAGGCGACTAAGCAACTCTAGCTAGTTGGGCTCCAAGCCCGTCTGGATGCACAACCATCCCTGGTCTCATATGCCATAATAACCTTGCGCTATGTTCCGTTGTATACGTGGGCAAAACATCTTTAAGCGACGGTAACTGCTTGCAATAAATAGCAAGCGGTTAATTACTTAATAATACTTAATAAAGTAGGCCGTCGGAGCAATAAAAAAAAACTTGTATTGCTGAAGTATTCATATTTTTTGAGAAACTACCTGAAACTAGTATTTTTTTTTGTTTTATTTTAATTAGATTTGAAATGGATAAAATATTTAAAATTGATTTAATTGATAAACCGCTACCTGTGCCTATTTATGGCTTAAGTATTTGTACGATTTGCAAATACAGTAGTGTAGTTTGTGCTGATCGGAGTTTTGTATGTTTGTTAAAGTCGCGAAGGTTTTCTGTTGCCCAAGTTCAAAACACTAACTGACAAAAATAAAAGTTAAAAAAATATGAATTTTATCATATTCACAAGAATCCATTTGAACGAAAAACAATAAAAAAAATGATTAAAAAAAATGACCCGTACTATGTGCTCTAAACTATGTTTTCAAATTGGACAGCCGTTTTTATGCAATGCAGGAAAAAAGCATTTTTTTTTAAATTACTGCTTTGTTCCTGCCCTTATCTTACATTATATGGGGTCGGCACAACATGTCCTCTCCTTCCATTCTCCTTTGTCAGCCGTAATCTCAACATTCACACCCTTTTTCGACATCTTTGATTTTCCTCATTTTCTCTGTCATTTAGCAATCTCCCCTTCGCATGCCCATACCACGCTAGTCAGCGTAGTCAGTCACTCCTCAAGTCTATTTTTTATCTTCTGTTCATACATCCATCTCAGTATTCGCATTTGCAATTTCTTAATTTCCTACCCTCATTTCTTAATTTCTGTCACTATATTTGTAATTCTATGTAGAATAAATATACATAAATATAGGGTGACTTTGACAAACCCGTCCAAATTTTTTTTACGCACTAAACATCATTTAAGGAACCCATTTTTGCAAAAAAAATTGTATGTCAAAAAATATTTCATTCCAAGGAAAATATGATCATTAATTCAATCGTACAGAATAGTCATATGATGCAAACTCCGTACGTTAACCTGTTATTACCTGTCTCTGTCATTTCCGCGTAAATGAGTAGTGCGTATTCGCTCGCCCGGTGCAATGACCGCCGTCCTCGGCCGCTTACTAGGTCATTGCCAGTTTTTTGCTGTACCGATGGAGAGGTCATTGACACTCTCGCGCCGTATTATGTAAATTACGAATTCTTTGAATGACTTTGTGATGCTGATTACTCAACATTTTTGTACTATGCGATACTAAACTAAAATACACGTTTCTCATAACTTTTACTAAAGATTCTTCTGTGTGAATTTGGACGGGTTTGTCAAAGTCACCCTGTATATGTATGAATAATAAATTCTTATTTATATTATTCAATAATTTTAATTATATTTAAATGTAATAATTTTAAAAATATAACATAATTTAATATTAGAAGTATTTGTTTATTAAGAAACCATTGTTTGTACACCTTTTGTTCTATGTACAAAAGTGGGGAGAGATGAAGTTTACGCCTTAATTAATTTTGAATATGCGTGTTGTATATTTTGCTTGCGCTTATTACGGGTCTAGCTAGTTACGGTGTGACCCTGTCGCATCGCTTAGACCAGTGGTGGGCCACCTTGTCATCCAAAAGAGCCATTTCACACGTGCTTTGCTTTAGGAGACATTATTATGGTAATAATTGTAGATAATAGGTAATACTCCGTGCCTGGACTAATATTCTTTTAATTATCTTCGCTGAAGAGCCGAAGCCGAGGAGTCAAAGCCGCGGGTTGCCGACCACTGGCCTAAGATCAGCGGTTTGTCCTGTTATAGGCATGTAAGAAGTAAGGAAACTCAATAATTTTGAATCTAATATTAAGTAGTTTTGAAGTTAAACTTTAGCACCGTAATTTGAAAATTTGTTGAAACAAGCGACATCAAAAAGAGAAACATATTCATAAATAGGATGTAACATGCGAGAGAATGAGATAGAATACAATTATACAGTGTTTCCTATAATCTTTGTCTTGGGCTTGTACACTAATAATATATGATATGTATGTAATAATTATTATTATGTACTGGAAGACGCAATGTTGGTAGGCCCCCACAAGACGGACCGATGATCTGGTCAAGATCGCCGGAATAGGTTGGATGAGGGCAGCGCAGGACCGATCATCGTGGAGATCTTTGGGGGAGACCTTTGTCCAGCCGTTGGCGTCTTCCGGCTGAAATGATGATGTGATATTTTGCATTAAAATAAAAATTTTAAGTTTCAATTTTTATTAAGGGAATTGTGAAGGAATTAAAAAAATTACATGATGTTTTTTTCTTAAATGTTTGAAATGTCCTAATATGAAACAATGAATTTTATTGGATATTTATATATAGATAATAATTCCAGTAGTAGTTTCTCAAATAGCACTTATGATCTTTTTTTGTAACAAATATTTTGCACACACACGTATATCGCTTTCTTTCAACTCTATCCAGTCAGAAAGAGAACGATATAACTATCCAGTGGCAGCCATGTTGAATTTACTCACACGTGTATACGCGCAGTTGTATCCGTACAACGGATTCGGAGAAAGTATACTGACCTCTGATGCTGGGGTCGGCCTGTCGTAAAAGGCGACTAAACAACCCAACCTAAGTGGTAGGGCTCCAAATCTAGATGGCAACCATACCTGGTTTTTAAATATGTAGTGACCAGGTTCGGCTACTACTGCGTGTTAGTGATGCCCCTGGCGTTACAAACATCCATAGGCGACGGTAACTGCTAAATTCTAAGTGGGCCTTTCGCCTGTCTGCTGACTTAAAGCAATAAAAAAATCGGATCGTGCTCGTGATTACGATCGTTGAGGTGCTACTTGATTTATGACAAACTATATATAGTTGCTTTGTTTGTGTTTCCTTTTTTATTGTTGTAGGACAGCAGACTTAGAATTTAGCAGTTACCGTCGCCTACGAGTGTTTGCAACGCCAGTGGCATCGCGAACACGCTGCTGTACCATAAGGGTACAGGAACTTGGGCCACTAATGCCGGAACGCAACGCAAGGTTATTATGGCGGCATACTTAAGACGAAAGGTGCTCGACATCCAGACCGGCTTGGGCCCTACCATGTAGAAAAACTTCTCTATTATACTCGTATATACAATTAATTATATTATAGATTATTAAACGATTTACCAACAAATATAAGAGATAATATAACCCAAAAAAATATTAAAGCCTCACTTAAAAAAAACTTTTTAGAGAAATTGTAATTTAGATTTACTCAGTCATTTGAACGTGCGTAGACTTAAGTTTCGATGGCATTGTACAAACCTTAGTGGTTTTTTGTGCTGTTATTTTATTAAGCCAATGTAATAACTGTAAATTTGATAAATAAATTTAAAAAAAAAATATTAATTTTCATACACTTATTATGCATTGTATTATTATTTTATTTAAAAAGTATGTAATATTAGTGAAAAATGAATTGTGTCGTATAATTAATTATATTTCGATTGTATTTTGAAATATGTTTTGTTTTTCATATAAATAAAAACTTGTGTGTGTGTGTAATTACGTACCCACGTAAGAAGTTATACTTCTTTGGCGTAACAGATAAATAGCTAAAGATTTCAACCCGTATGCCACAACTCTTTGCTTATAAAACTAGTCATAAATAAGTAATAAAAAATACATACCGACAATTAACCTATATGTGAAATTAAAAATATTTTTGAGGTATGTATGTCACTTCTATCATGAATTTTTACAACCACCATATATAATTTACACATATATTTATGAATAAATATAATTTTTACTCTGTTGATATAAAACACATGTTGCAGATTTATGAATATATGATAAACTAGTGTGAATGTAGTAACGAGTGATAAATTACGGAAATTTGAGAGACAATTATCAGCTAACTTCATTATGTCATTTTTTGGCTGACGGCGTGCGCGCAATAAAAAATTTTACTGTCAATAATAAGGCATACTGCCAAGTTTTATAGACGTGCGGTTTATGTACAAATGTACGCAGAAAGCCGTCAGTGCGCTGCGTGTGCATTATAATAATGGGTTTAGGATGCTGATGGGGCTGCCAGGATTCTGCAACGCTTCGGGTACGTTTGCCGAAGCACGCGTAGATGTTTTTTTATGCTTTTACAAGGATGCGGGCTGCCTCGGGCCAGCTCCAACAGTGTCCTGGGTACTAACTATCGCTTGTAGACATTACTGCAATACTCCATTGCTGTGTTAGGAAATTTAACACTAACAGCAATTGTGACCAAATTATAAGAATAACATTAGATTTAAGACATTATGTACCTATTTACTAACCCCTATGAATTGTGTGAATGATTTGAAATAAATTATTTATTATTATTATATTTGTTTCCAAACGCGCCAAAAGGAGTATATTTTGATAAGGATTAATACCAAGGTACAAATAAAGAGCCTTTTCTAGCGGCGGCATTTCAATTAAATTTTTAAAATAAAAGAACACTTAGGGTCGAGTCACACCGGAATGGCAGCGGCGCGGCGAGCACTTTCAGTGTGAAATAATTTTAAACCTTATCTACTACATACTTAAAAGATCAGTATCGATTGAAAAGGTCGCGACGCAGCCGCCGCCCGTCCGCGGCTGCCATTCCGGTGTGACTCGACCCTTATTGTGGCATCACTATAATAAATAAAATAAATTTCTTTCACTGTATATTTTTAATAAAAAATTAGGGATCCTTACTAAAATTCCAATAATGTAATCCAAGGTGTAAAAAAATTACCTAAAATATTCTTTACATCGCGTGCGCTGCGAAAACTATAAATGATAGAAGTAGAACAAAATAATGTACTACGACGTTGCAGAACACATCATTATTTACAAAAAATGTCGCGACAGCATATGTCTAACTATTATAGTACATCATCATCATCTCAGCGTAGTATCCCGGTTGCAACCCAAACTTCCGTTTCCGTGCCCGGGGTCCGCTTTCCGATTTTTTCTTCTCCACTTCGCACGGCCTGTAGCATCCCTGGTAGTGAGCCTATTGGCACGCATATCACCTTTATCGACGTCAAGCCAGCAGTTTTTGGGTCTACCCCTCCTGCCGGGCCGAGACGGCATGGCCAGACATTAGTTGCCCACGTAAGTATCCGGTAGCTGTAAAATGTGGCCGTACCAACGAAGCCGACACTCCTGAAATTTATCCGCAATGTCACGGACGTGAAGGCTGCCACAAATGCGGGAGTTCCTGACGCGGTCCTTCCGGTCACTCCACACATCCACCGCAGCATATTCATCTCCATGACACGCATTTCTTGCTTGTGTCGCTCTAACACCGTTTGCAAATTGCGTTCAAAATATGTAAAATTTATTTCTAATGAAGATAATTGTGTTAATTGTATAATGTAGCTTTATTTTATTTGGTATGAAATATAGTATTATTTTAATTTTTCTTTTATTTCCCACGACCTTGTTTTATACTATGTAGTGATGAAATACTTGGTTGCCAAATTTTATTATATCCTGAGACCGGTTCGATTTCAAACATGTACGGCTTATGAAGTTGTCCTTGCCTAATGTACATAACATAGCTGCCGATAAGATCACCATTGGCTGGAAGTTTTCAACGCCAGGATTATTTTTATTGCTCGAGCAGCAGACAGTCTACTTAATGGTACGAAGGTACCGTAGCCTATGGATGCTTACTAAGCCAGGGGCACCACACGCTGCCGTTCGCTTAGACCAGTGGTCGGCAACCTTGTGATCCAAGAGTCAAATACAGTAATACACAATTGAAATTTATTCAAAGAGCCGGTTTTAACATAATTATGCTTTGCTTTAGTAGGAGATATTATTTTGGAAATAGTTAAAAAATAGCTAGCTGACCCGGTAAACGTTTTGCTGGGCCGGTTTATACCGAAATTCATCAAAATTGATTCAGCGGCTTTGGCGTGAAAACGTAATATCTATCTAATATCAGTATGGATAAGTAATATTTCGTGTCTGGACCAAACAGAGCACCTCGCGAGCCGCGGCAATC